>WFKR01000003.1:6205731-6770731 GCA_025331145.1 Rosa persica | reverse complement strand
CTCCTATATTCGAGGCAAAATGTTGTCTAATTAAATCACGAATTACAAATATCTGGAAAAGCTCTATTGCTATTTCGCGAGGCAATCCACACCGATGTAATGAAAGGGAAGGACCTACAACAATGACAGAACGCCCTGAATAATCGACCCGAAAATATTTTTGGTCGGAAATAATGTCATTTCCGACGAAAAAAGGATTTAGTCGGAAAAAGTTAGTCGGAAAAGGCCATATTTGTTGTAGTGCTTTTCCTTCAATTACATCTGAAAACGACTTGTAAACCTTATTATGATTGTCCCTCATTGGTTGTCCACGGATTCCATTATCAAGAAGTATATCCACAGCTTCTTGTACCAATTTCTCCTGACACATTACTAATTCTCCTGGCGTCGATATACTTGTTGTTAAGAGTTCGATAAGAGTATTGTTCTGATAAATAACTCTTCTATAGAGTTCATTAATATCCGAGCTCATCAGTTTACCCCCATCTATCTGAATGATTGGTCTCAACTCGGACGGAAGAACTGGTAATAGACATAAAACCATCCATTCTGGTTCTATATTTGTTCGAATAAAATGCTTAGCCAACTCCATGCGTCTAACCAAAAAATCCTTTCGTCTTCCAACCTTTCGATCTTCCCATTCATTCCCCGTGGACCCTTCTTCCCCCAATTCTTTCCATTCTAACAGCGAATAATCTATAATAATTCTCAAATCCAGATCGGCTAATTGTTCTCTGATAGCACCTGCTCCAGTAGAAATTTCTCGATTTCGAAATGTATCAAAGCCTGGAGTGGTAAAAAAAAGTGGGATGCTGTATTTCCAGGATTGGATTTCGTATTCGAATGAACCCCGTAATTGTAAGAAAGTGGGTTTTTTAGCTATAGGCCTAGCAAAAGAAAATTTTGGATAGGATCCTATAGGATCTCCCCCTTTCAAAATCGGACGTGAAAGTTTCCTCTCATCCGGCTCCAGTAGTTACACCAAATAAAGAGGGGGGTTCCTACTTTAAAATAAAATTCGAAAAAATTCTATAAAACACCCATAAAGGGCCTACTCCTTACTCAAGTTGCCAAAGAAGATCGGGCACTAGTTATTGATTCATTCTTCTTTTTTTATTCAATTTTCTGAATTCTTTATTCAATTTCGACATAAAAGAAATGAAATGTTAAATTCTTGAGTAGTCTACTTCCCTTCGAATGATGAATCCCCTTAATTAAAGGAGTCCCTTAAAATTCATAAGGGATTTACTTGTTTATGTATCGTTCCGTTCGATCTTTTAGGTCCCTACTTCGCCTCGACGGTTATGTCACCATATCCCTAAAGCCTATATGCGATGGATAGACTTCTGCAACCATGACAGACATACTTGCTTATTTGGACATAAATTTCTTTTCTTTCTAAACGAAAAGGAATGGTTAATTCCACAAAAGAAATCTTTTTTTTTCACGAGGTACAACTATAAATTCCTATTTATTTGTTACTGAATCGACCATAGACCAATTCTCGGTTAACTTGTGAGTATTGAATACACCCATACTTCTGAGTTTCATAGCTTATTCTATGGCAGGATTAACCGCCTTTTATATGTTTCAGATATATTTACTTACTTTTGAAGGACATTTAAACGTTTATTTTCAAAATTATAGTGGCAAAAAAAGCAGCTCATTCTATTCAATGTCTCTGTGGGGTAAAGAAGAACCTAAAATTACGAAAACAAACTTTTGTTTATTCGATTTATTAATGATAAAAAATAACGAAAGGGCCCTTTTTTAAACACACATCGAATTCATAGTAATGAAAATGTAAGAAGCATGGTGCAGCCTTTTATTAGTATTCCTCATTTTGGCACTAAAAAAACTTTCTCATATCCCCATGAGTAGGACAATACTATGCTATTTCTCATGCTTGTATTGGTTTTATTTACGTTATTCGTTGGGGCAGTTGGAATTCCTTTCTTCAATTATGAAGGAATGGATTTAGATATATTATCCAAATTGTTAACTTATTTTTTGATTTCGTGATTTCATCCGAAAGGGCTTTTTAGTTCCACGGCCCGGCTTGGTCAGTACTTAGTCGGGCCCGCCCTTTTGTTCCAACAAATCATAAATCAAAAGATTTATTAAATTTGAAAATAAATAAATAAAGAAAAAAATTGCTTGTTATTGCGATAAACAAAAAGAACTTTTTCAATTTCTATGATATATAATCAAATGGTATCAAATCAAAGTGCCATTTCTTTCTTAGCTTTCTTAGTTAGTCCTTTTATTCCGGTTTAAATAAGAAAAGGGGAACTCTCGTTTCTTGACACAACCCATTTTTGTGTTATGGCTTAAGTTCGAGACAAAACCTCGGGCAAAAAAGTACTTGTTATTTAGTCATTTTTAGTTATTAAAGTGAAATGAATCCCCTTTTCCTAATCTCATTAGGTCCTCTGATACAAAATGTAACGCTCTAGTTTTCATGATTCTTTTCTGATCTTTTGTTTCAGTTTTGATTAGGGTCGACAAAAAGTCCATTTATATACAATAATCGGATTGTAGCGGGTATAGTTTAGTGGTAAAAGTGTGATTCGTTCTTTTTCCCCTTATATAGTTAAAGGGACTTTCGGTTTGATTAATATTGATTCCGAACAAAAACTTTAGTTCTTAAAAGGATCGAATCATTTACCTCTCAATGAAAAATTCGAGGAAGAATATACATTCTCGTGATTTGTATCCAAGAATCAATTTAAAGTTGAAAAATTGGATTATGAGATTACAAAACATAATTTTTTTTATTGGATCAATACTTCCAATTGAATGAGTATGAGTAAAGGACCCCATGGATAAAGATAAAAAGAGTATTTCTAATCGTAACTAAATTTTCGGTCCAATATAAATATTCTTGGAAATTGATTTCTTGGTAGTATAGCTCGGAAATCTTATTATTTTAGTTTTCATGGAAGCTTAAACTCTAAAACTAATATATCTTCTCTTCTTATCTTCAGGATGTCGAATGAACCAAGACTCGACTTTCTTATGCTTGACTCAACAGGTAGCGCTAGAAGAGCGCTTTGGCAATATCCAAGATTCCCTCCTCCCTGACTTGAAGGTTCAATGGAATAATATACGTTTTGCTGACTTCAAGTCTGTTACTGAATATAATTCAGAAGCTCTTCTCCTAAAAGCCATGTTGAGGTTTTGTGAACAACTTCTCACAGAACAAGAGCTAATTAAGAAGACTCTCTCCACCTTCCCCGTCGCAGCACTTTTGCTATCAAAGCAGTATCGTACTGAAGTCAATGTTGGACGAATTACGAGGTTTAATCAGCTTATCAATGTTATGTCTATAGCTGAAAAACATGACAACATCCTCATAAATAATTATAATTCAAGGCCCATTGGAACTAAGAGTGTTCATGAGGCAATTATAATGCACCAAAAAGAGGACGCAAGGAACAGTACCCTAATAATAGGGGACATGAGTACCCTAATAAAAGGGGACATGAGTACTCTAATAAAAGGGGACATGAAGGACGTATGGGTCCATATAACCGCCCCAATAACGAAGGAAACCGCAACTTTAGAGTGGACACACGTGATGGCAATGCCACACATGGGAGAGGTGGATATGGCAACACTGACCATCAAGGTAGCACCATGGGTCGTGGAGGTCGGACCATGAGCCGTGGAGGTAGCACCATGAGCCGTAGTAGTAACAGCAACCCTCCTAGGGAATATGCACAACCTGCATGAACTGCACCTCAAATGAAGGGAGGTAGCCACAATGGCATGTGTCATCGATGTGGATCAATTGAGCATTGGTTCAAGAAATACCATGCAAGTGCCCAACTAGCTGCACGCTACAAGGAGTATAGGGACTTGAGGGAGCAAGAAATCTACCTGGCTGAAGAAGAAGATGATGAAGATGTCAATCTCGTCATTAAGGACTTCAAAGCTGGAAATGAAGTACACGAGGATGCCGCAGACTTTGATTAGAATAGTCTCCTTTTTTTTTTCCAAGAACGGCAATGTGCCTTAGTCAATAAATAACAATTGTATTAACTCTTTCTTATGTGGCGCATCCAATGAAGTATGATGTATAGGAAAGTAATTGAGATAGTGGTACTTAAGATAGCCTCGCTCCACCAACATCTCTCTCTACTTCCGTGGTCATATTTTATTGGAGTTACCAAACGGATTGAGTGACTACAACTTGTCTAAATTTGATTTTATTTTGGAATAGACTTTGAAAATTTTGATGTAATCATTTGATATTTTCCTTATTAATAAAGTGTCGCATTATTATTCAATTTTATGGACATGTGTTAAATTCCGAACTTTATTATATTTCAGTATGTTTCCAGGAGAGTTGGAATGCCTTCTTGATGGCGGCACCACACATACTATATTACAACATAGGCAACTAATTTTATGGATGACGCTTAGTCGATCTTCAGTGACTATGATGGCATGACCATTACAATTGATTCATGGTCGAGGACCAGCTCAATTTCTATTGCCAAATGACACAAATATTAATGTCACTGATGCTCTATATGCTCCAAGGGCTGGAAGAACCCTATTGAGTTTTAAAGATATAAGAGCCAATGGTTTTCATGTGGAAACACATTGTGAGAATGGACAAGAGTTCATTTACATCACCTCTAATGACTATGGAAATAAACGAGTATTAGAGAAACGTATGTGTCACTCTAGTAGATTGTATGCAACCACTATTAAAGTCATTGAATCCAACCATGTCATGAAAGATAAGTTTTGGGATTCTGACATATATAGGCTTTGGCACGACCGTTTGGGACTTTCAGGTCTTGATATGATGATCTGTATATTAAAGACTTCACACAGACATCCATTCTTCAAAACGAAAAGAAGTACGAACCAAAGATTGGTCCAAGGAGTTACTTCTAAAGCCTATCATTCATTTTGCAAAGCTTGCCCTTTAGCAAAGGTAGGATTGAGACCATCCTATGCAAAAGACACTAAATAAATTATATCATTCTTGCAAAGAATCCAATGTGATATTTGTGGACCTATCCAACCAACTTGCGGACCATTTAGATATTTTATGGTGTTGGTTGATGCATCGATACGTTAGTCACATGTCATGCTCTTGTCCACAAGAATTGCTGCATTTGCTAAACTCCTAGCACAAATCATTAAGTTAAGGCTCACAACCCTGATCTTCTATTAAGTCAATTCGTCTTGACAATGCTGAATAGTTTACATCAAAAACTTTTGATGATTATTGCATGTCCATTGGGATCGAGGTTGAACATCATGTCCCTCATGTTCACACCCAAAATGGTCTCGCAAAAGCTGCCATTAAAAAACTTCAAATGGTTGCTAGAATATTGGTTATGCGTACCAATCTCCCTATTTCTGCTTGGGGCTATGCAATATTGCATGCAGCTGTGCTTATTCGTCTAAGACCCACTGTCACCCAACCCTTTTCTGCGTCCCAGATGGTGACTGGGTATGAGCCTGATGTCTCACACTTATGCATATTTGGATGTGCAGTCTATGTGCCAATTGCGCCGCCGTAACGCACTAAAATAGGTCCTCAAAGACGATTTGGCATTTATGTTGGATATGACTCTCCAACCATTATCCACTACTTAGAACCCTTGACAGGTGATCTATTTACCGCTAAATTTGCGGATTGCCATTTTGAGAAGACGGTCTTCCCGTCGTTAGAGGGAGACATGAACACTAATGTTCAACAGAAGCGACAGTAATTGTAGTGGTCTGTCCCCACTTTGTCTCATCTTGATCCCCGAACCGCACAGTCCGAAATTGAAGTGCTGAGAACTCTCGATATTCAGAACGTAGCAGAATCGATGCCTAATACATTTTCTGATATCGCTAAAGTGACGAGATCACACATACCTACTGCAAACTTGTCTGCAAAGATTGATGTCCCTAAGACTAGAGGACATGATGCCATCTCAAGAGTACATAAGCATGGCGCCAATGTCCCCTATATGGGTGACGTAGTGGCTAGGCCCACGGCCCCTGCCAGGAAGCGCGGGAGGCCCATAGGTTCGATGGATTCTCGCCCAAGAAAGAAAGCGAGTTTGACACAAAATAATCCATTAATCATCGATGCAAATAATTCATCTCATGAGAATATTTCGGATTATGGTTATATCCAAGAGATATCATTGGGGATGCTCCAATGACAGAACAAATTCCAGAGAATAGAGAGATTTGCATGAATTACACTAGTGTATATGAGATGATGGATAGAAATTCTATGGCTATTGATGATGCATTTGCATATTATATTGCAAAAGGAATTATAGAATACGATGATATCGGACCTCGCTCTATTGAAGAATGTCAACGAATAGTAGATTGGTCTAAATGGAAAGATGCGATCAAGACTGAATTGGATTCACTAACAAAGAGACAGGTATTTGGGTCTATAACGCTGACACCCCCAAATATAAAGCTTGTTGGCCATAAATGAGTCTTTGTTAGAAAGCATAATGAGAAAAATGAGGTTGTTAGATACAAAGCTCGCCTTGTGGCACAAGGTTTCTCACACGCCCTGGAATCGACTACGAGGAGACATAATCTCCTGTAATGGACGTTATAACGTTCCGCTACCTTGTCAGTTTGGTAGTTTTCGAAAAACTTGACATGCAGCTTATGTATGTGGTTATAGCATATCTCTATGGGATTCTAGATTCATATATATATATATATATATATATATATATATATATATATATATATATATATATATATATATATATATATATGAAGGTTGCAGATGGACTTCAATTACCCAAATCAAGTGGCTCTAAACCACGAAGCGCGTTTTCAATAAGATTAAAATACTCACTATATGGATTGAAACAATCCGGACGGATGTGGTATAACCGTCTAAGTGACTAATTGATTGGGAATAGATATATTAACAATGAAATATGCCCATGCGTGTTCATTAAAAGGACAAGTTCTAGATTTGCAATTGTAGTAGTTTATGTCGATGACATAAACCTAATTGGAACTCTAGATGAGTTAAAGGAAACTGCTAAATACTTGAAATCCGAATTTGAGATGGAAGATCTTGGGAAAACATGGTTTTGTCTCGGAATAGAACTCGAGCATCGTAGTGATGGGATTATGATCCACCAATCAGCGTATAATCAAAAGTTATTAAGGCGCTTTAATGAAGATAAAACAAAACTTGTAAGTACTCTCATAATCAGCAGTAGTCTTGAGCCCGGATACAGGATATCTCTCTGACCCTTATAAAGGTCGCTCTCAAACTGGTTATGTCTTTACCATGGGAAGCACCGCGATATCTTGGAGGTCTACAAAACAGACCCTTGTTGCTACTTCCTCAAATCATGCAGAGATTATTGCTCTACATGAAGCTGTGCGTGAATGCATATGGCTAAGGTCTGTAATTAGACATATTCGAGGAACTTCGGGTTTGAAGTCTACCACAAATGAACCTACATACATTTACGAGGATAATGCAGCTTGTATTAAGCAAATGAAATTAGATTTCATCAAGGGTGACAATACCAAGCATATATCGCCTAAATTCTTCTACAGTCAGCAACAACAAACACTTCTAAATATTGAAATAAATCAAATCCGATCAGAGGATAATGTAGCGGACTTATTTAATAAGTCGTTACCAAAATCCCCTTGCGAGAAATATATGAAGAGCATCGGATTAAGAAAGTTATCCGAATTCCCATGATTATATTTTCAGGGGGAGTATTCAGGAACATACTCCACACTCAACGCGCGTTGTGCTCTTTTTCTCCTTGGACTAAGGTTGTTTTTTCCCACAGGGTTTTTATTACTTTGCAAGGTTTTTAACGAGACAACTTAGAAACGGACTATTGACATGAAATATCCAAGGGGGAGTGTTGTAGTATAAATGTATTATAGTATAATGACTATATCATGTAAATAGATATAGTACTTGAGTGTATAGAGATAAGGATGAAGACTTGTGTGGTATAAAGCTTGTGAGGAGGAAACAAACATGACAATTATCATCATTGCAGCAACCATGTGGAGCTGCAGCTGTGATGATCATAGCGACAACAATGGACTTCTTCCTATTGCATTCACACTATCTTATACTCCTATATAAACCCTCTTTTGAAAGAAAAATAACACACATTACTCTTCATTCTCTGCATCTAAATTTTCTCCCTCTTAAGTTATTTTTCATTCATTCTACAACAAGCTAGTTTGATATATATGACTTTGACAACAAGCTAGTTTGATATATATGACTTTGACAACAAGCTAGTCAACTTGTATCATTTCAGCTCTTCCTTTCCTTGATTTTGGAAATGAGAGTCTAGACCTGTTTACAAGTTGAGCTGGGCTTGGTCGAGTGTAGGTATGTGATTGGATGAACCTCGAAAATAAGGGATAACACCCCCATATCATCACTTCAAGTTATCAGCAGATACATAGAAGCCGCAAATGACCTCAAGATACTCTGCAATTGATAGAGAAAGGTCTGAATAGTCAACCAGGTCTTCACCTCGGCCAGCATAGACGGTATCATGCAAATGTAGGAAGATGCCCCCTGAATCCGAAATCCAAGTGCTTAAAATTGTACCATGACGTCTGTGGCGATTGACGGTAGATTAAATGGCATACATACACTATTATACTTTTTTTTTTTTTTAGAATACTATTATACTTCATCGACTGATTTTTTATAAAATCTCTTTCAGTACCTCATCTCCGAACTTAATAGTAATTACATCAACTTTTCATAAATTTGGTTAGATTGAAGATCAAATTTTCACAAGCTAATAATTGCATCACGTATATTCATCATCACTGACACTTGATAGACTCATCATTCCTGGTTTAGCTCGTTCACTACTTAACGATCTAACTAAAAATGTGAATATGTGAATATAATTTCTCTGTCCTTCTTAGTGCGTGACATGCACCATGAGACCCCAACTCTTATATTTCTATTTTCGGTGATATATGATTTCCACGCGATTTGAAAATTGAAGGACTCCAACTCATAACAACGGGGCGACGGGCCCACAGTGGGCCCAACAGAACAGCTTAGCCAAACGCGTAACGCGCCTTCACTACTAGCCTCACTGATCTGTCTTCCTATCACCACGCACTTCCGGGTTTTGACAAAGGTGGCAACTCCGCAATTACTTTCAAGCATGCGAGGCCAAACCCGTCATTTTCAGTTTCACCGCCGCTGAAGTAAGGGAGAAGCACCCGAGTCCAACTGGTCGTAACTAGTAACCAACCAGCAATAATAACATCATATAAATTTGCAAGATGGAGTTAAACTCCATTCTTTAATCTCTGCTCCTTCCACACCTCTCCTCACCCAAATCCCCCAAATCTTCAGCTGAAAGATCTGTTCTTGCTCAAAAAGGTAAATCCACTACACCCCCATTACTCAAAAGTTGATCTCTTTTAGCAAACTAGTCTCAGTTTGATTTATGGTTTTTCTGAGTTGCTTTGTTGATTTGAGCTAGAAAGCATAGATCTTTGAGCTGAAATCCAAATTGGGTGTCATGAAGTGTCTCTTCTTTGTTTTTCTTTGCTTTACTTCCGCAATCCATTTCATTCTCGCTGCCAATTACATCCCATCTGAAAAAATCTTGCTAAACTGCGGCGGTCCGCCGGAGTCCACCGATTCCGATGGCCTGAAATGGACATCGGATATCGGCTCCAAGTTTGCCTCCGGCGCAAACTCCAACACTTCCGATGCTGCCACTCAAGACCCTGCAGTCCCTGAGATTCCTTTCATGACTGCCAGGGTCTTTCATTCTGATTACACTTACAAATTTCCGGTCGCCGCCGGCCGGATGTTTGTTCGCCTTTTCTTTTATCCGGCTTCCTACGCCGGACTCAATCCCTCCGGTGCTGTCTTTTCTGTCATGGTTGAGTCCTATACTGTTCTCAAAAACTTCAGTGTTGTCCAGACCACTGAGGCTTTGGATTATGCTTATGTTACCAAGGAGTTTGTGGTCAATGTTGAAGGAGAGTCTGTGGATGTCACTTTCAAGCCCTCTGGTAGTGTTGCGAATGCGTATGCCTTTGTGAATGGGATCGAGATTGTGTCCATGCCAGATATCTATAGTCCTACCGACGGTGCTATGATTGTGGGACAAGAGACTGCTTACACTATTGAAAATAGCACGGCACTGGAGAATGTTTATCGGTTGAATGTGGGTGGAAAAGATATATCGCCGAGTGAGGATACTGGTCTGCTTAGGTCTTGGTATGATGACACTGCTTATCTGTTTGGAGCAGCCTTTGGTGTTCCGGAGTTTGCTGATAACAACATGTCCATTGCTTACCCTAAGACCATGCCTACTTACGTTGCACCAGCTGATGTCTATTCCACAGCCAGGTCCATGGGGCCGAATAACAACATCAATCTCAACTACAATTTGACTTGGGTATTTTCGATTGATTCTGGATTTTCATACCTTGTGAGGCTACATTTCTGTGAGGTTGCTGCAAACATAACCAAGCTGCATCAGAGAGTCTTTCATATCTATCTCAATAATCAAACCGCCGAGTCCGAGTTTGACGTTGCTGGAATTACAGGAGGGAATGGAATTCCGCTGTACAGAGATTATGTGGTAATAGTTCCAAATGGGAGTCCGCAGGAGGATCTATGGCTTGCGCTGCATCCAAATCCTACTGATAAGCCACAGTACTACGACGCAATCCTAAATGGAGTCGAGATTTTCAAGATCAATGATACTACTGGCAATCTTGGAGGGCCTAATCCTATTCCTCGTCCCATGCAGGAGAACATTGATCCATCCAAGGTTAGACCTGGATCAGGTCATGGCAAGAGTAAGAGTGATAACCACAAAGCAATTATTGCCGGGGGAGTTAGTGGTGGAATTGTCTTGGCCCTTGTCCTTGGTTTCTTTGCTATTTGTGTGGCACGCCGCCGTAGACAAACGAAGGACTCCAGTGCAAGTGAGGGGCCATCTGGTTGGCTCCCTCTGTCTTTGTATTCACAATCTGCAAGTTCTGCCAAGACAAACACAACTAGAAGTTGTGCTTCCTCCCTTCCATCAAACCTCTGTCGTCACTTCTCATTTGCTGAGATCAAAGCAGCCACTAACAACTTTGAAGAGGCTCGACTCCTTGGGGTGGGAGGTTTTGGAAAAGTATACAAGGGTGACATTGATGGTGGAACGACCAAAGTAGCCATTAAGCGTGGAAACCCACTCTCTGATCAAGGTGTGCATGAATTTCAGACTGAGATTGAAATGCTTTCAAAGCTTCGTCATCGTCATCTTGTTTCACTGATTGGCTATTGTGAAGATAACTCTGAAATGATTCTTGTATATGATTACATGGCTTTTGGAACCCTCCGGGAGCATTTGTACAAGACCCAAAAGCCTCCTCTACCATGGAAGCAAAGGCTTGAGATTTGCATTGGGGCAGCTCGTGGTTTACACTACCTTCATACTGGTGCCAAGCACACAATCATCCACAGAGATGTTAAGACAACTAACATTCTGTTAGATGAAAAGTGGGTTGCAAAGGTCTCAGACTTCGGCTTGTCCAAAACAGGTCCTACATTGGATAACACTCATGTCAGCACTGTTGTCAAAGGTAGCTTTGGGTATTTGGATCCGGAGTACTTTAGGCGGCAACAGCTGACCGACAAGTCTGATGTGTATTCGTTCGGAGTTGTCCTTTTTGAGATCTTATGTGCTCGCCCAGCCTTGAACCCCACGCTTCCAAAGGAGCAAGTGAGCTTAGCAGAGTGGGCTGCACATTGCCACAAGAAAGGCATGCTTGATCAGATCCTCGATCCTTACCTCAAGGGGAAGATCACACCTGAATGTTTCAGAAAGTTTGCAGAGACAGCAATGAAGTGTGTGTCAGACCAGAGCATTGACAGGCCATCAATGGGAGATGTTCTCTGGAACCTGGAGTTCGCATTGCAGCTACAGGAGAGTGCAGAAGAGAGTGGCAAGGGTATTGGAATAGACATGGAGGAAGAGCCCTTCATGCCCTGTAAAGGGAAGAAGGACCTGGATGCATCACCAGGATGTGATGGCAATGTGACAGACTCGAGGAGCAGTGGCATCAGCATGAGCATAGGTGGCCGCAGCCTGGCTAGTGATGATTCTGATGGACTGACACCAAGTGCTGTGTTCTCACAAATCATGAACCCAAAGGGACGTTGAGACCGAAGAGACTCTGCATATGCCATACCGGCCACCACAATCTGAGAATGCCATATGGTTTCCTCTCTAAATCAATCAGGCAATGACGCTTGCTTGCTGTTCTTTTTTTTCTCTACTCATTCATTTACTTGTGTTATTTTTTAATATTTATTTCGGAGTCGTTCCAATATGAATTGATCAAGTTAGTTGTAGTTTTGTATCTGTAATTACATGAAGAGTGTTTATCTACTCGTTCTGGTAGAGAGCATTGTTGATTTGGCTTCCCATATGTTCATGTCATATGATGGTGTTACAGATCATGTCTCTCTATCACAGCCAAACTTATGAAGAATTATTAAACAGTTCAGTTCAATTTCAAACAAAAGGTTCAATAACATGTGCATGGGGTCCATGATTATTTGTGGTATGAATTTCTTATGGTATGTATTATCATGTATGACAGTATTAGGGAATATTGTAGCTTTCAATAGTGATGAACTAACTGGCGAAGTTGGCATAGCACTACGTGCCTTAGTGGGGTGATTGTGACTTTGTTAACGCGGCTGCTGTTTGTGAAAGGTTGACATCTGAGGCTGAAGAACAAGTATTCGATTGATTAAGAAAGTAATCGTCTTTTACCTAACGTCTGGTGTATAATAATCTTGAATTTTGATGGCTCGTGATTATGTCTGGCCAGTGTTTGATTCTTTGTCCACGTTTAATCAGGTGGTCGCCATTAGTAGCTTTTCTCGAACATAAGAAGATGACATTTTATAATTCAGAAGCTTCCGTGAGTCAATTACATGGAGATCATGATCAAGAGATTTCATAAGCAATTCCGACCAACATCTATCCGAATGAAAGAACAACGGCGTTTTTGAAGGCCATACTAGCTGCGCATGAACAATTATTACATTCACTGCTAATTTATGTAATCATCTCTGCAACTATAAGTACATTGAATCAGGAGAAAATGTAATAATAGAGCAGAGGAGGTTTGAGCAATTGGACCATTTTGAGAGAAAAGCCATCAAGACAGAAAGGACTCAATTTGGCTAAAATTGATCACGATTTGGTTGCAACAGCAAAAGAAAAGGAGCAATGGCCACCAATTAAGTTGAAATAACAACAGTAAAACTGTCATGAAAGATCTTAAGATTTTCATATCAACAAAACTCAGTTCGATCTCATTCATATTTACAATCCAAGAACTTACAACAGAAAAATTCACATTGATATCAAGAAACCTGCAGCAAATGTAATAGGAGACATTGAATGACAAACAGACCACTGTAGTTTTCATTTCTTACAAGGGGCTGAATCTACAATGGCAACTATCTTCTTCTGCAACTCTGGCTTGTTGGCTCCAACAAGCTTGTCGACTTGCTGACCATCTCGGAGGAAGAAGAAAGTTGGAGTGGCTTTGATATCCCATGAAGTGCTGAAATCCTGCACCATACAAAACTGAATGTAAGAACCACCTACCAGTTGACAACTTATGATAGGCTACTGGACACATCAGACCATCAGCATCAATAGCACCAACTCTAGTGAAATAACAAAATTGGTTACCGACTTACAGTAAGTTCATCAACGTCGACCACAAGGAACATTAAAGAAGTGTATTGCTCAGATAACTCGCGATATAATGGTGCAATCTGTTTGCAAGGACCACACCATGTTGCACTGAAGTTTGCAATCACCTGTTGAACATATCAATCTCAATTTATATGTACAGATACAAAACAATGCGAACAAATATTCAAAAACTGAAATGCAAATCAAAAACCCCAATCTAGTCAACCTACACAGTACATAACAATAGCATGGACATATATAGAAGCGGCAGTGAGGGTTGTGTACTGATGCATTTATGACCTTGCAGTCTTAAATAAGATCCATATACACAAAACTCCAACATCATTTGACAGTAAATCAGCCAGGTTTTGGAAAATATCTGTTCATACATAATGTTGTAAATTAACCAAAGAATATATACAATAAAACTCTGAGCACTCATAATGATAAATCAAAAATATAAAATAGGATATCTTTATTATTAAGAATCTGTTCTGTGGTAGGCCGTCTCTTTTGATCTAAATATCCATGTACATGGATCTTTCCCCTGTTTCTTTATTGTCATTGGTCTAAGGTGCAAACATATTCAGCAAAAAGAAATGGAGGAAGATCCATGTACATGAAACTCTGCTAAGGTATTTTTCCTTTGACATAAAAACTTAATTCTGCAGATGCCGAACCTTTCAGGAGACAAAAATCTTTCATAAACATACTATTATTTCATCTCTTTTGTTTACTCTTTAAGGTGCTGCGTCTTGTAGGATTCCATTCCAGGTTGTGTTACATGTATCATAATTCACGAAATAAACTATATTTAGTGGATAATCACTAAATTATTGCAACGGTCCAGGTTCTAAATTGAATATACATTACTAAAAACATTGAATTTGGCTCAATCGAAGCATATCACAAATTTGAAAGTGAAGTACCAGATACAATTCAACACAATGCATTTCTCTTGAAATGCAAAAGGTGCTCAAACTTACAACTTTGCCATCTGTCTTTGCTTCGGCCAACTTTTGATCCCACTTTTCTAAGGTGGTGATGAGGTGCACATTCCCACCAGTAAACTCAACAGTATGTTCAGACTCGTCATCTCCCAAAGTTTTAGACTACAAGAATCACGAACATGATAACTCGTCAGATTAAACCAGGCAACAAAAGTAAACACTAGGTGGCATGCAAGAAGTTTCACAATCATTACAAAGAGCATCATACTCATTAAGAAATGGTAAACTTCTTCATTGCAGGCTGCAGAGAGAATCTTTAACTACGAAATACCAAAGAGAATAGACTTCTTCTGCATACATTTTAAGCATAGAAACTGAACTATTGTGCACAAACTTCCTGTGAGGAAGATATATTATTACTATCAATTGACATATGAGAAGTCTTAAGCCGTTGAAGAAAACAGAAGGAAGAACGAAAGAACACTGACCTTGGACGCGCAAGCTCCCATCTTGATGTTCAACAACAAACTAGTGATACACGGCACACTGAAAGTTAAAAAACCCATCAACTTTGTCAGTGAAGAGCATTGGGAGAGAGCATATCACACAATTAAAGTTAAATCTTTATAATTTTCAGGCCACTTCAGCCAACCTTCAACAAAGGGTATATCTTTATAAACAGAACTAGTCTAACAACATAGACAGACATAGACATGTTCTATTTGGCTCTAGTTAAGAAAAGTGAACAAAGCCCTGACACTAAATTCACTTATGAAATATCAATAGCTAGCACAAGTACCATAACCTACACAACAAAACCCGAAAAACTGACAATTTATCAATAGAATCCAATCCCAGTATCCCATAGCAGCCAATAACACATGAATTAGAAACAAAAGCTGTGCAAAGCTCCTTAATTTAATAGTCGAACACTCAATTGAACCTCAGAAAAGATAAAGCAACCAAATTTAATTGGTTATGAACATCTTCTAATGCATATGTTCATAGGAAATCATACATTTCTAAATCGAAGATTGCTAATTATATAAATTTGAATACGTATCACTGAGAAACAGAGCTAAATTACCTTTCAGACTAGGATTGATGAGCAAACCCAGCCAGCATTCAAAAGCCAATGTAAATTGAGATTGCGTGATTGACCCAGAGAGCTAAACGTCGGCGGAAATTTGATGGTCAATCCGCGTATATATGAAGATTTGCAGAGAAGTGGAAGAAGGCAAATATGAAAGGAAGGACAAGACCTAACAGCGGAGGATCAAAGATACCAGAAATGAAATAAACAACAGTCGCACGGAGACAAACGGACAAAGAACTACCGTTTCCAGCTCAGGCACATAAAGCCTTTGATTATGTTATCTACCTTATTTTATGTAGGACCTTAGACCTTCCATTCTTCCAATATATTGTCAAAAAAAAAAAAAAAAAAAAAACAAGGCCCTGGACCTTCCAATACGGCATCATTTCCACTTAGTCACAAGATGGAGCAAATCACGACTAGCTTTTTACCCGTGCATTTATTCACATAAAAAGCCAAGATATTAGCTTATCAGTTTATTCACTTGTTTTTTGTATGTTTTTTTTTTGCTTATTGCTATATAACCTTATATTTATTTGTTTCAATTAACTCAATAGAGATAATTAAAGTAGTTTAAAATTTGGCACGTTTTTAAAGACTTCACTTTATAGTAGTAGAGATTAGAATAATACTTTTTTTTTCTTCAGCTCTTTTTTTTTTTTATTGGAAGTGGGGTAGCGAGCTACCTCGGTTATATTAACTAGTTAGTAACACACTCACTCAGTCAATATTTGGACCGATGTCCACGAGAGTATCCCAGTAAAGCCATAGTAATCTCCCGTCGCAAGCGCACGAACCCGAAGGCCCCTCAAACCTGTTGGACACAAACTGGTGGGAGTTGGGATTCGAACTCTAGACATGGCGGTTCCATACCAGACAGCTCGACCAACCTTACCACACCATGTGGTTTTCTTCAGTTCTTTTTAACTAAGATTTTTTTTTCATTTTCTTAAATTCCTCTATATTATGAATCTCGATGATCATTATAAATGAATTTAATAATCTTCCGAAAAAGAAACGATCATTCTTTATTAATAGATAGTCTGATATGATCCAAAAGAAAATATGGGAAATGACGTTGTGAAAGTTGAAAACTAAACCTGTAGTTGCCTGGTTGGTACCATTTACAAGTAGAAATGAGTGTCACAGAGGTGGGCGGATGTAGTAGATCTTAACAAAGGCAATGAAGAGAAATAACTATTGCTACGAGGAAATAGAATGGGACAATAATTTGGGGAGTTCGTCCCTCTAGTGCCAAATTTTCACCAGTTATGCAACTCACTCAAGCTGTGGAATGCTTTTATTTCCATCAATGACTAAGATACTAATAGCTTAATAAGTTTTACATTACATACATCAATGTATCGATTCATCTAATAGATTTAGTTGGATCATAGATATACTAGTATCAGGTGATCTTAAAGTGTTGGATGCAAATATATACCATCTTTTACTACAATTTAGCCGAGAAAGAAAATGAAAATTATTTGGACATAACCTCTTGAGTTGAGATTTAAAAGCTACACCAAGTTTTTCGTTACCTTTTGAGGCTTTGATGTTGGACACCACGGCTCAAGGTAAACCACAATAATGATGTTTAAATGTAAATGTGTATTGGCATATGGCTTTTTAACTTCATCTATTGATGTTCAAATCCTGGAAGTGAAGAGACTTCCTGCAATTTTGGCAGATTTGAGTAGTTGTTGACTGACGAGTAACATTATGCCACGTATCATTATTTTGTTAAATCTTCCAATTCCCCACAACACCCCCCCCCCCCCCCCCCGGCATGTAATCTTCGCTTTTATTCTCACGGACTGATCTTCCACCTAAACTCTGTTTGCCTCCATAACTCCGACTCCGGCAATTACCCTTTACATGTGTTCAACTTGCAAGAACAAGTACTCATGTCTTGCAAACTACATAGGGTTTATTATGTGGTTATGAACCAGTATTAAGCTGGGATATCAAGTTATTAGAGAATCTCATTCAAGAGGTCAGGGATTTGAATTCGTTGTGCATGACTAGGCCGCCGGGAGATATTGTAGTTTCATACTCCCAAATCATAGTGGTACTCAGCTCATGTACAACCAATTGTCAATCTACACAGTTTCTTCGATTCTTAGTCTAGCTAATGCCATTTTGCAAGATCATGATTCCATTGCCAATTATATTGTTCAACACTATACAAACATGTTTACTAGAGACCAGGGTATTATTGATACGGGCCTTGTGGAAAGAACCATTCCTCATGTAGTTACTGCAGCGGACAATGAGATTCTTACTGCAATCCCTACAGATGAGGAGATCGTGTTAGCAATTCAGTCTATGGATGGTAGTAGCTCCCCTGGTCTTGATGGGTTTGGAGGTGACTTCTTTAACTTCTATTGGGATATAATTTCCAAGGATGTGATTGATGCTATTAGAAGCTTCTTTGCAACTGGGTTCAATCTTCCCCACTTTAACTTCAACCTTATAATTTTGGTATCGAAAGTTCTTGAAGCAGAAGACATTAGTGACTATCGTCCAATTGCTCTGGCAAATTTCTCTTTCAAAATCATTACCAAAATAATAGTTGATCGTCTACGTCCAATTGCTTCAAGGATTGTCTTGAAGAATCAGAGTGCTTTCTTCAAGGGAAGATCAATTGCATACCCTATTGTTCTTACCTCTGAATGCATGACTCTCCTTGACCATCAGTGTAAGTATGGGAATATTGCTATTAAATTTGATATAGCAAAGGCATTTGACACAATTGATTGGCATTTTCTCTTAAAAGTGCTTAGTACCTTTGGGTTTGACTCAGTATTTGTGAGGTGGGTTCATTGAATTCTTCAGTCAGCACATCTCTCCATCCTAGTTAATGGTCAGTCTTATGGGTTTTTCACTTGTTCTAGAGGAGTGCGCCGAGGTGATCCTTTATCATCAATCATTTTGCCTTGCGGAAGAGGTGTTAAGCAGGGGTCTGTCCTCCCTTGTTTCTCAAAGAGAGATTGATTGTATTGCTGCTCCTGGTGCTTGCAATCCTCCTTTACATGTACTATTTGCAGATGACATAATGATGTTTATGCAGGCTAGCCCCCTTGGCCTTAATGCCATTAACGAGTTTATAGAGGAATATGCAGCTAATTCGGGTCAGATTGTGAATAAAAACAAGTCACTGTTGTTCTTAGGGGCCTCAGCTCGTTGACGACAGGCTATCATTAAACAATCATTGGGCATTCAATTAGGAACACTTCCTTTCAGCTATCTCGGAGTCCCCATCTTTCAAGGTTGTCCTACTACCTTTTTACGACCGATAGCAGATAAGGTCCATTGTAAACTCACCTCCTGGAAGGGTAAGTTGTTATCTCAAGCTGTTAGATTACAACTTATTGATTCTGTAGTTCAAAGCTTACTCAACTATAGCTTTCATATCTATGCCTGGCCTCGTTCTCTCTTAAAAGTGGTTCAAAGGTGGATTCGTAACTTCTTTTGGAATGGGGATCCATTGAAAGATGCAGGAGCTTTGGTTTCTTAGGATCAAGTATGTCAACCTAAGGACAAAGGTGGTTTGAACCTAAAGAACCTTTTTGTGTTAAACCAAGCCTTGCTTCTTAAACGTGGGTGGGAGGTTGTTTCTAACGTTCCAGCTTCAGCAAAGTTTCTTCATGCTGGTTGGATAATTGGAGATGGCAATTCGATAAGGTTGTGGAAAGATAATTGGATGAGAGAAGTCTTAGGTGAGGCTTTTCATTTTGATTCCCAAACTTTAGGGCAACTTGACAATAAGATTAGTGACTTCATTGTGCATGGAAGATGGGATTTGCCCGATATTTTCCTCCAGGCCTTTCCCGATGTTGCGGCTGCACTCACCTATCATACCCTTCCTTTCGAGCCTATGAGGGACCGGGTTGTTTGGTCCAATACTTCATCGGGTGTTCCAACGGCTAAGGATGTGTATGGCACCTTGTCTCAATCGCTTCCTAAGTTAAATTGGGGTTCGTTAATTTGGCATAAGGCAATACAACCACGGAAGAGCATTTGCACCTGGAAGATTCTTCACAAGAAGATTCTTATTGATGAGCGGCTACAAAGGAGGGGTGTGGCCCTTCCATCTAAATGCAGGTTTTGTGGGTCGGCTGGGGAATCATGGGAGCACCTTTTTTGGAGCTGCATGGTTTCGAGTGTGATTTGGAGGTGGTGTTTTAGCATGTTCAAGTTTCCTTCCAGTAACGACACTCTATACATCAACTCCTTTCATCAACCTTCATCTCTTCTCTCTCTCCCTCAGTGAAATTGCTTTGGCGCATCACTCTATGCAATCTTTTTTTGTGCTTTTGGTCAAAAAGGAATTGGTTAAGACATGAGGGTGGCAATTTCAACCTCCTCAGATTCATGCGCTTTTTCTTATTGACCTTGAAAGAGTCAGCATGTATGGCTTTTGTCCATTCTTCCCCAACTTCAACTTATCCTATCTTTAATATCTTATTACTTTCATCTTTGAGAGCAACCGCTCCTCGTTTCATAAACGTGACCTGGACACCTCCCATTCCCCTTTGGGTCAAGATTAACACCGATGGTTCTTTTCGAGATGCGGACACTGCTGCTATGGTGGTAACGTTCGTGATGCTGAGGGCGCTTTTGTACATGCTTTTGCTTTGAGGGTAAGAGTTCCTAGTGCCATTGATGTTGAGGTTCTTGCTTTCTTGGAAGCAATTGGGGTGGCTAGGTCACGTAATTGGCGCCATTTGTGGATTGAGACGAACTCAATGGTAGTGGTAAGATATTTTGCATCCCTATCTCTTGTCCCTTGGAGGTTGCGCATTGTGTGGCTAAACGGTATGGTTTTAGCGAGACAATTGTAGTTACGTGTCACTCACATCTTTCGGGAAGGGAATGTTGTGGCAGATGTGTTAACTAACTATGGTGCATCACATGAAGGTACTCACAGATGGGATTCGTTGCCCCAATTTTTGTCTTCTGCTTTTGGTTGAGACTTTGTTTCATGACCGGCCTATAGATTTGCTTACTGATTAATTGTTCGGTCCTTGTTTTGGTGTTTGGTCTGATGTCCTTGTTTTGCTGTTTCTTTTGCTTTCTTTCTTTTTATACCTTGGGATGGAATATTTTAGATGGTCCTTGCTGTTGGTTAGAAATTTTGTGTAATGTTCCATGGCTGGCTTTGGTCTAGTCCTCCAGCCAGTTTGTATTCTCCTTTTTTCTTTAATAAACTTTCGAGAGGGGACGAAGAGTTAGTCCTTCTCTCGAAAAAAAAAAATGTGAACTACTCCTATAGCTCATCAAGTCCCCTCTTCTCAACCTTAGGTGGTTGTTTTCATGATCGATGCATTCAAGAATGGACATTATTATGTAGAAACAAGGTTCAAGTATATTTTTGGCGATTGTACTAGCCCATAATTGGGGACAAACTTTTGAAGAATGTATGTGTCGCAAGTTCATACCTAGTCCTTACAACGGCTTGTTGGACATCTATGACAATTTCAATAATGAAAACTTTGTTCCTTGTAATGATGGATATCCATTCACATGTCTTTGATGTACGTAGTCGGACTATGCGAGCAACTTTAATATATGCATTACAGGCTTTACGCACTACAGATTTATAAGCAAGCATTCTTTACATATGTTTGTATCGCGCAAAATATATAAATGTCCTGTGACTATGAATGTTGAGATGTGGGTGTTGAAAGACTATGATAAGAAAATATGGACGAGAGACTACACCATAAGTATCGAAATGGTTGGATTGCGTCCAAATTTTTTGTCCATTGATATCATCTGTGGTGAATGGGAGCATGGCATATTTTTCAGGCATCCGGGCGAGAACGGTAACATCTTTTTCTTGGATCTGAAGCGTCTTTCGATGAAAGGTGTAACATATGGGACTGGAAATAATAGTGAGATCTATAGTCATACTAACAGCTTGATTGCCTTGAAAGATTATGACAATTCGGTTAGAGTTCAAACAAGCCGATTTGAGTGGAAGTAGAAGACATCAGTTTGCCTGAACAGCACATCATGCCAAGAATATCTTCAATCTGAAAGAGTGGCATAGGCTCGTCATCGTATGCTAGTGAAACACTTTTGTCTCTTCTCTTTATCATTGTGGTCATGAGACTCGATTAATGGTATTTCATTTCTCAAATGTTTGATCTTAGTTCAACTATTGCAATACACGTGTTGTCCAGTTTATTTGATGGACAAAGATCAAAGCACTGCATTACAATTTGTTTTAAAATGGTAAATCAAACAACAGTAACCCTTTAGTGGATGGGGGATCAAGAGTAAACAACCACAAATGATAAATTACTGTTCAAGCTGGAAGGAACATCAAGTTCTGGTGACACCAGAATAACATCCCATTCATATCTTTGGTAATATAACAAAACACAGAAAAAACGAAGATCTCCTTCATCCCACAAATTAATCAACACCCTTAGCCCTGTCCCCCCAAAATACAAATTTTAAACCTGGAGAAGACCATCATCAACCCATTGCATACTTCTGAGTCCAGCTACGTGCAGTCGATTCATACTTGGCTCGATCAGTTTTATACATATGGGCAATCTCCGGTACAAGGGGGTCATCAGGATTTGGGTCGGTCAGCAATGAGCAGATTGAAAGCAATACCTGATTTCAAATGCACAACCAGCTTAGTAAATAAAAGTCCAACAGTAAGGTAAACTTAATTTAAAAAATATATATATATCCTTTCTTTTTGCCTTTTCCTTAGCCACCAAAGATCTGCCCCTTCAAACTTCAAATAGATTCCAAAACTCAAAGTTTAGGAGAACCAGTTTCAAAATCAGCGACAAACTTCCTTTATGACAGTTCAAGTTATGAAACACAACGGAAGTTGTGGCTAATCTCGTGAATTAAAAACTGCAAATGTCAAGAATCAGATTTACTACATCTTATGCAACATTCTTTAACTAGATCATCAGGTCCTTGAAGAAGAATGACTGAAAATGTAAAACTTATATATTGCTAAAACTCTTTCCTAGCTTAAAAGCAAAACTCTGACACAAGAAATTGCAGAAGGGCACATCACTGCAGCTACTAGCTTCTATTTCTTTGATAATATGCCAAAGAAGTTAAAACCCAAAAAAAAAAAAAAAAAAAAGAAGGTTTTTTAAAAGCAGAAGCAAGCATCTCCCCTACTTCAGGTTGGAATGAGTAGTGCTCTGAGTTGTGTTATTCCACAAACAACTTCTCTGGGAAGACCTCTACAATAATTTAAACATATTCTTCTTTCTATTCTCGAAGTAATATGTTGATGCATCAAGGCAGTATATGACTACGCAAATACAATCAATAGTCAGGACAAATTCATTGGGAGATTGAAAAAGATAACAAAGCCGAACCTTAGAGATAGTAAGGGCTGGACTCCATTGTTCTTTGAGGATATCAAGACAAATGCTTCCATTGCTATTGATATTCGGGTGGAAGACCTTAGTCCTAAATGCAACCTGAAAATTGAAACACCATCATCCCTCCGACCCAAAAAAAAGTGCATAAACACATGAACACAAGGATCAAAGCTTGCAGATTCGACAAGTTACCTTAGGTGGTTTGAAAGGATAGTCCGGAGGGAAATGAATGGTAACAAGGAATACACCTCCTGCATATGGGCTATCAGGGGGTCCCATAATCGTTGCTTGCCAATGAAACATGTCCTCAGCCACAGGACCTAATACAAATTAACCAAAAGCTTACTCTAACATCCATCTGGGTACATAACAAATCGAAAACCACAACCAACATCTACACTAAAACCGTCAATTTATCAAGTTTTAGCTTAATGGGTACACCATGAACACCGAAATTTCGATTCTTTTGCATGTAGGATCATAGAGATGACAGAAATAACAAATCTTTGAGCGTACCGGCGCTGCAGGAAGTGGGAGGATCCTTCTGCAAATCCTTAAGCTCCTTCAAGATGCGCTTGGACGCCATGATGACGAAACTCAAACTTATTATTCTTCTACTTTACAAAACTCCCAAACAACACCAGACCCTGCAAAACTATAATCACCCACTAAACCGTTCAGATCAATATTCATAACCATAATCATCAAAACCCAAACACAACTTTTGAATTTTCTGATGAAAAAAGAAGAAGTTGACCTTCAAAGAAAGTACCTGAGATCGGACGGGAATAGCGGTAAGCAGAGGGAAAACGGGTTTCAAGTAGATCCACTAAGCCGCCTCCCAAAGCTTCCGCTATCACCAAATTTGAAGACCTCCCTGATTTGGGTTTGGGATTTTTTCACCCAAAACTCGGAGACTTTGAGCCTCGGGGCGTTGTGGGCATTTTATACTGGGACGAAGCGTTTTCACCGTGTCGTCGTCACCCCCGTTGATGCTTTCTTATCCGTTACTTTTTTCTTTTCCCATTCTGTATTATTTATGGCGGCTGTGCCTAATTTTAAACTCTCAAATTTCGTGCGAAATCATTTGGGTTGGAATTCGGCGGGCGGATTGAGAGGTCAAATTTATAGCAAGCATCTGATCTGAATTTGGACAAAAAGCGAACTTGCTAATGGATTTGTCCATAAAGATTTAACTTCTAGCGCCGTGTGAATTGTGCATTATATTTTTCTTTTATTGAAAGGGTCAGCGTTAGTAAGTTAGCGACACACACACTCATGTAGGGGTATCTCAAAAATTGTGCATTATATTTTAATATAAAGTTATTGTGCTATGAAATTTGATAATTACAGTTAAATAAATTATTTATAATAAGTTGAGTTTCTCGTCAAAGAATTATAGCTTTGCATGACCATTATAGAATATTTTGGACTTGCTCGAAATAGAATAAATTGATAAAGATCAAAAGTAAGTGTTAAAGATATAAGTACAAGTAATTTAGGGTAAAAACTCAAAATGGAGTAGACTAATATTAAGATCAAAAGAAAATGTGAATGATATAAGTAACTTAAGGTGAAAGTTAGTACACATACAAATATCTACTACTAGATTGATTGTTTGAATTAGATCCTTATAAGTCAACAGGAAGAAGTGAAGATTCAAATCCAAGATAAACTCAAAGGCCAAAATTTAGAATTGAAGAAAGAATATCACTCTAATCGTTAGAATAAACCGAACAATGCATTAAAATTCTATAATCTTGCAGAATAATGTAATATTTCTCTCTAAGATTACAATTTTTTTTCCCTCCATGTACGAGCAAGTAGTCGTAAAATAAAACAAAGATATTCATTACCATTGGTTTTGCAGAATAAAATCAAACAATCATGCACCAGTAGGATATTTTTCGTGTCCCAGTGGCGCATATCACGCTTTCCATTTTCAACGGACCCCGTTCCCCGATCACATGCTTTCTGGTCCCACAGTCAACATAAAGTCATAAACAGCGTCCTCTTTCCGCAACAGGTAACTCCGTCGCTCCGTAACTCAGTTACCCGCTTCCGTCAAACTTTCTTTAACAGTCCAACGTAATCGTCACAATTCTCACCTACAATCGACCCCATTCCAAGACCCTCTCCTCACCAATCCAAAAACACCACGTCACCTCACCTAAATGGTTTTGATCCCCTGCTACCTATCCTATGAAATTCCATAGATGCAAGAAAACGTCGTCGTAACGCAAAGAGAAATCCAGTCCTTTCGTTCCCGGCTTTTCCTGAAACGCCCCAATATTAAATTCCGAGTGAGGATTCGGATTTTGGATCTGTCCGAACGAACGAGTTGAGTTGGCTTCATTCTGTGGCGGCGGCGAAAGAGGCTGAGGGATTCCGGAGGCCGTAAAAATGGAGGCGGAGGACAAGAAGAAGAAGAAAAGGAACAAGAAGAAGAAAAACAACAAGGCCACCGACGATGTCCCCGTCGCGGAGAACAGCCAAGTTTCATCGTCCGCCGCCGCTGCCGATAATATTTCCGAAGATGTCCAGATTTCCGGCAATGGTCAAGTTTCAGAGGCCGCTGATAATGCTGTGCAATATGTAGATGCGAATCCGAATAGGCATGAGAACAATGGCACCGAACAACGTGTAAGTTAGGATTTTTATTCCGTTGAAAAATTAGTTATTGGTATTAATCTCTGAGCATTCGAGTTTCAATTGGATCGATTACAAAGGATTTAGATTTTGTTGCGTGCATTTTGTGTTTGTGATATTCAGAGGTTTGAGTTTTTTGTTTTTTTTTTGCAGTCGTTATTAGCTGAATCTGAGGAAAGGCATTGGCTTCAAAAAGAGGTAAGTCTGGGAATTAGCCTAATTAATTGTTTTTGTTTCGAGTTTTACATGTTCACCGAAAAGTAACCATAGTTTTTGTAGGCTAAGTTGGAAGAAATGATCAAGCAATTACAAAAAGAAAAAGACTTGCAAATGCACAAGGAGGTAAATTATTGTAATTTTTCAACTCTGAGAATAATACAAGATTAGTGAACATGTTTTGCATTTCAATTGGTTTTAACCTTGTCGTGTTACTTTGTTATTCAGGCTGCATTAGAGGGTACTATTAAGCAGTTACAGAATGAAAAGGATTCACTTATACAGAAAGAGGTACTCTATTTTGCTATGAACTTTAACATACAGTAGATACTCGATGAGACACAGTATTCGTGATCTATTTGCATGTGTTTTCGGACATTTCATACTGAATGTCTATATTTCTTCTCTAGATTACGTTAGAAGGTACGATAAAACTATTACGGGATGAAAAAGATGCAGATATGCAGAAAGAGGTACTATATTTTACTTTCACATTCAAATGCCTGAGTGAGACGGTGTCCATCAACTTTTTCAGGTGTGCATTCTTTGTGTGACATTTGGTATTGGTTTTCTGTATATCTTCTTCAGGCTACGTTAGAAGATACAATAAAACTATTACGGGAGGAAACTGATTCACACATTCATAAAGAGGTAATATTATAGCCAAGATGATAAGCTGACAATGAGTTGGTGCACATTTATTTTGGATTGCGCTCTATCACATCTTATATTGCAAATATGGAATCCTATGCTTCATATATTTTCAGGATTACCTTATTTAATCGGATCACTTGCAGGCCATCCTACAGAAGGAAATTGTACAATTACGGAGTGAAACAGATTCCTGGCTTCAAAAGGAGGTAATATGACTTGAATCATAAGGCTATTCTGGATTTTGGGCACCATTAGTTTTTTCTTCACAAGCATGCTTGTAATTATGGTTGCTCTAGATTTTTGTGCAACCTTGTACTAAACAAAACTGCAAACTAGTGGATTCGGTGCTAAGGTGTGTTAGTTGCAGGTTGGGTTGGAGGAGAAAATCAGTCGATTAGTAGCCGAAAAGTCCACTTTGGAATCTGAAGAGGTTATCCTTTCTCCTCTTCCCATTTTTTATTGTGTAATCCCATAACTAATGATAGTCTGCCCTCCCTTGATGCCCTTCATTCCTATTTTGCTTCTGCCAAACTTACTGTAAATTGTTGCACAGGCAAGCTTACAGGAAAAGATTAAACATCTACAGAGTGATAGAGATACCTGGATTCTAAAGGAGGTAATTACTTTGTATTTTTCTTTTTGTTTGGTATTGATAATTATAATGTATTAAAACTAGGAATTCAGTTGAGCCATAAACTTTTTGCATGTATGTCTTTCTTATCAACACCTGAAAAGTACTAGAAGTTTTTTTCTTGTTTTTTTTTAAAAAGAAACAGATAAATTGAGAATAAACGATGGAAGTAGGTTGGACTTTTAAAAAGAAACAAATAATTTGAGATAAACATGATTGATTTGATACATAAATTTTATGAATATCTGTCCTTTACATTTCGTTGCAGAGACTTCTTTTTCCCTGAGCATGTATTTCTTGCAGGATTCATTTAAAGAAATGATAGCAACTCAGACAGATAATATTGCTAGACTACGAGCACAGGTATGTAGCCTGAACGGTCCAAATAATTTACTATTTTGGTCACTTCAAATTAAATGGGTTTTTGTTCTACCAGATTTCTACATGCTACCTATTTTATTGAGTAAAGAGGAATTTGTGTATTGCTTTGCTTCTCTTATATCCTGTAACATATGTTTGTATTGAGTCTGTCTGTTCTCCTTATACCTGTTAGAAGCAGTGCACAGAACGTCTTTGTCCTTTCTTCTGATATGGAAATTAAAGCCAAAGCATGGCAGGTGTTGGAATTGGAGCAATCCAGTAATAATCTTGTACAAGAAAACCAACAGCTGATGGGAAATTTATCTAGTCTAGAGTTGCAAATTAAGGATCTTGAGAGTGTTTCTTCTAATCGCTCATCAGTTGAAGGTGCAAAGGTGAGCTTCCTTTTGCTTACCAGAATGGCCAAATTTATTGTTGTCTTTAATGAATAATGAGGAATACTGTTTTATGTGTTTTCCAAAGGACAATATGTACAGTGACATTGAAAATTTGTATTCAATAATAATGTATGTTTCAGTTTTGGCAGGAGTAATAATTGTTTTTGATGAAGGTTTCTTTCTGCTGTTGATTTCTTAACAATTTACTATCAAAGAAAGTGAAAAGGAAAGTGTCTTAGTTATTCTCTCTGGTAATGCAGCATACTTCAGAACGTGAAGATCTGAACTCGCAAATTGAAGCAGCATGTGCACTGGTTGAGAAATTAATTGCAGAGAATGCAGACCTTGTTGAAAAGGTGAAGACCTTCCCTCCATGATTTCTACAGGAGTAATGTGTACTACTTCTGTCACTGGAGGCAAACATATCTTTCATGCAATTGTATTGTATGTTGAGCCTTTGAGTGATCAGATTATAGCTGTTTCTATTAGGTTCTAATGTGGATGATTAGCGCTCTGATATTTTATGCACTATGATGTTCTGTAGGTGAACGAGCTGTATGTTGAACTTGAACGGCATAGTGTAAAAGATGGGCTTCCTTCAACTACAACATTTAATACAACAGTTGTACCAGTTGAAACTCTTGGTTCCATCAATCCCATGTCCAGATCCCGTGAGGATATGTCTACATCAGGCCAGAAGCTTTATTCCTCAGAAGTTGTGCCGCTCAAAGAGGAGATACATAATAATGGTGACATGGATTCCCAGCAGGCTGCTTCACTGCAAAGTAATGGTAATTTGGATATTCAGCATCCTGAATCTGTTCCAAATTCACCCATATCGTATGAATCCAGTGAAAGTGAAATTGTGCAAATTCCTTTGGACGCCGATGAAGTTCGGGATCTAGAGTTGCAGTCAGCCACAGAGGTTAAAAACGAAGCTGTCTCTCTTACAGATGCTCCCCTAATTGGTGCACCTTTCCGGTTAGTGTCGTTTGTTGCTAGATATGTCAGCGGTGCAGACTTGGTTAACAAAAGTTAGTACTAACTCTAGCGTTTAGCGTTTAGCGTTTTACATTGCCATGAAACAGGGGCATAAACCCATGTTTTTGTTGAAAGAATGTAATACTATTCTTTTAGAGATCAAGGCGGGCCTTTTATACTGCCCCATTAATTGTTAAACTATCGGAAAATGTAATTCTTATATTGAAGAAACAACTCAAAGGAAAGAGACTTGAAATTTCATAGTTGATTTCCAACTCTCAACTTTTTTAGCGCTCAGTTTTTAGGGTTCGGCACTTGGAATCACAGTTGAACAATGATTTGCGCCAACAAAATTGTGCAATGGTAAAATCTTCAATAGTAGCATTTCATTGTGACCATGACATGTCATCTTAGTAACCAAACAATCAAGAACATGTGTTTACAAGAACGCATCATGTGAATGCTGAAGGATGAACAGTTATGTAAAGACTAAAGGGTTGCCCAATCGATTCAGAGTCATAATTGTTTGAAAACTTCTTTGCATGCTAATCATGAATTCACAATAGGAAAAAATAGACGCTATAAGCTTTTACAGAAGGGCTCTACAAAGAATCACAAATTGGGGAATATATGACAGTTAGAAAAGGATTCATGAATTGCTTGGCTCATGCATGCTGGTGCTGAGTTTTATATCTCTAGGACAGAAGTTTCAGAATAGTGATGCCAGGGCAGTCATGGAGTCTGAGTATTTGAGCTCTTGGACTTGTTATCGTCTGACGAAGGTCGGTTCTCAGAATCCGGTGGCCTGATATCCTCGATCATCTTAACAACTTCCTCCATAGTTGGCCTCAGGTCCGGTACAGTTTGCACACATGCCATTGCTATTTGAAGCATCTGTACCAATTCTTCTTCAATATTTTGAAACCTCATTAGCTCTACATCAAACACCTCTGCTGTCCATTCCTCTCGAACAACAGACTGTACCCACCTTGGAAGATCCACAACATCATCACGCCCTGGAGACTGGACTGGTGCTTTACCTGTGAGCATCTCCAGGAGCAGGACACCAAAACTATAAACGTCGGATTTTTGGAATGATTTTCGAGCTTCAATCACCTCGGGAGCTCGATAGCCTACACTTCTGGAAGGTATAGTTGCAAAGTTCATGAGAGGAGTTAGGCCGAAATCTGAGATACAGCCATTAAGGTCCTGGGTGATGAGGATGTTGGAGGACTTGATGTTGCCATGGATGAATTTCCCTCCACCAGACGAGTGGATATGAGCAAGACCTTTTGCACTTCCAAGGGCAATCTTAAGTCTAGTTTCCCAGTCCAGTCCATTATGTCCACTTTCCCTGTTTCCTGTTGAAGGGACAGAATATAAAGGGAGAGAATTTATACTTGATACTGCTTTGCACATATTTGTTACAGTAACAAGCACCATGAAAAGTAAAATCAATACCTAAATACCTACTTACTAGAATTCCTATTTGAAACTAAAGATATATCTCCACTTTTTGTACTATGGCATCATTATTATATCTTCATGCTAAAAGCAAAATTCATAGAAGTGAAAAGAGAGAGAATTTGATGAAATGGAGCATACCATGCAATAATGTGGCAAAGCTACCAGCTGCAATGTAGTCATAAACCAGGAGCTTTTCATCTTTGGAGTAGTAATAAGCACGAAGAGGAACAACATTTGAGTGCTGACTAATCCTCCCAGCATTCTCCATTAGCTGTTCAAATTCCCTTTTCCCCACAACCACTTCTTTCATTCTTTTCACAACCACTGTTGTCCCCTCCTCCAGGATGGCCTTGTAAGTAGTCCCATAACTCCCCTTTCCTAGCACTTCAGCTGAAGCTCTTAGTAAATCCTCAAGATCAAAATTATAAGAACTGCCTTCAAAGAAAACCAGTTTGTTCTTCTCAGCCTCTTGCACCCCACTTCCGAAGTCCTCCTTTGGCGGCTCACTCCTTCCACCTTTTGTTTTCACTACAGCACCATCTTTGCGGTTTTTCCTCTTCAAACAGCACAGCACCATTACTAGAACTGAGAGAAACAACACTGCAAAACCACCACATGCAATGGCAATGATAGCCCCAACACTTAGTTTCATCTTAGATCCTTTTTCTGGTTTGGAGGGGCCTGTTGAGCCAGGTGGTTGATGATTAGGGGATGGAGAAGGTGAGGGAGTGATTGAAGCACAATGTTTTAGTGGCGGCCCACATAACATCAAGTTTCCTTCAAAGGAAGAAGTGGGGAATTTTTCAAGGGGAGGAGGAATTGAACCATTAAGGTGGTTGTAGCTTAAATTCAAATGCTTAAGCCTTGGAGTTTTGATATCAGGAACAGGTCCACTGAGGGAATTGTTCTGGAGGTTCAGCCCATTGAGATGTGTTAAATTTTGGATTGTGGCTGGAATGCTGCCAGTGAGGGAGTTGGAAGACAAATCAAGTACGGTGAGGTTGGGAGGCAGAGAAGAGGGAATACTGCCTGTAAAATTGTTGTTGTGAAGGTATATATAGCGCAAGGAAGGAAGGGCGAAAATATCTGATGGAAGACTCCCACTAAGGCGGTTTGAGTGAAGGCTAAGGATCATGAGAGCATCCAGCTTGCCAAGAGTGTGTGATGGAATTGGACCAAAGAGTCCAACACCAGGGAGTCGAACAGCAAGCACATGTGTGCCGTTTGAGGTACAGGTGATGCCAACCCAAGAATTGCAGACTGGCGTAGTAGTGTCCCAGTTAACTTTTCGGCCATGAGGAACAACTGAAATGAAGTCAAGAAGGGCTTGTTTGTCTGAACTGAGATCAGCTATGGTTTGGCAAAGGAATGAGAGGATAACAACTGTTGCACAAACTAAATATGGCTTCATCTAGTATTGATTTGTGATAGATCAGCCAAGGACTCAGACTGTGAGAGCGATCTCAGAAGCCTCTCTTCCCCTGCAAAACAACAGAAGGCTTAAGAACATTTCTCTTGGTCATTTCTGCAACTTAAAAGTACTGAGCAAATGTGGCTAAACATTTAAAGAAAACAAAGATTCTATTGCACATATGCTTCACTGTCACTGTAAGTAACCTATGAAACTAACAATTAGATAGTTTACTCCTATTTAGAAGAAGTCTCTTCAGATGTCCCTAAATATCAATTTCCATATTTTCCTAGGATCCTATGGGAAGAATGGAAAAGGCAATAACAACTTTGCCACCAGGAAGGACTCAAAAGAGATGCCAAAAATTAAGTTCAACACTTAGAAGTATCAAGAAAGAATCACACCTAATCCAATCTCGAATAGAAACCCAAATCATCATAAAGTAACTTGCTAAAGAATTAAAGGAAAGGCAAAAGCAAAGTTCTTTTCCACTAAAGAGAAAGCAAAAGTCTTTAAAGCAATGCCATAAATGCTGAAAGAATTCCTTTCTCAGCTTTCTTACATTCATCCTTAATGGCCCAGATAGAGTCCACTAACTTGTTCATCATCCATTACCAAAAAAATAAACAAAATTCTTCACATGCAAAGAAAGTTAAAATATAAGTGCTTAGATCTAAAGCCACCACTTTATCCCTGAAGAAATTAACAATTCCATTTACCAAATTAAACTAATCTTCATTTCTTCTCTTATAATCAAACAATTGCTTCCCTTAGTTGACTTACAAAGAAACGCAGGAAACAAAAAATTGAGCAGGCAAGAAGGGGATAAGACAAAGCAAATTTCTAAGTTAAATAAAGTAAATCTCTAAAATTTTCATCAACAAAGCTCACAATTTCCCTATATTTCCACAATAGAAACTTCCAGGTCTCCAGAATTTCAAAAACCCAGCTCGAACAAACACAATGCAAATCAAAATCCACCACCAAAACATCAAAATTGGGAAAAACAAAAATGTATATAAATGCTCAACAAATTCAAACAAGAACCCGAAATTGAAGAACGGGAGCGGAAAACTGACCATCACATCCGGCGCCGAATCCGAAGGCGAAAGTTCGAAATGTGGGAGCGGTTCGGAGCTGAGCAAATTAGTGAGAGTGAGAGGGAGTGTGTTTAATGCTTGTAGGTGAGCTTTAACGGCATTCCTTCATAATCACGCAGCTACTAAGAAAAAGTAAAAAACAAAAAGGGTAGCTCTAGCCAGTAAGGTTGAAGAAGATTCGAAAGCACCAGAAGAACAAATACCTACTTACTCACAGAGAGAGATATAGAGAGAGAGTGTTGAGCTACTTACTTGGCTACTGGTATTAAATTGTTTAAGCTTCTCCGTGAAGCTAACGTAGTGTGTATTTGTTTTTACACGCAGATCTCGATGATGATGGTGACCTCTCCTTCCTTCCTTCCTTCTTTCTTTATAGTTCTTCGATTTTCATGGCAATGTTTCTCTTTCTCTCCGTCTGCAAAGTGAAGCCGTATTTGTTTGCTAATTTTGAATTTGGTGGTTTTTAGTTTTTACTTTATCCTAATTAGGGGAGTTACTTGGCTTTATTGCTAAACGGTTCGCTTGGATTTTACCGTTGGGGGGAATTTTAATTACCAACGTCTCCCGAATTTAAGACTAAATCCTATTTATCTTTTTTTTTTTTCTCTTCAGAGAGTGAAATGGGTTAATGCGATATCAAAACTTTATTACTGTGTATGTAACCAAAAGGGAAAAAAAAAACTCTATTACTGTTTCAATCTACACTGTAGAATTCAATGTTGTGTTGATATGCGTTGTGTTTTGGTTTTGTCAATATTTGTGTTGAACTATAATTTTTTGAAAGTTTGAAGTGATGAGACTAAAGTCTGAATTTATGAATTAATGACAAGTTTAGAATAAAGATTGTCACAATTAAAATGACGGTGAAATATAAACTCCAATTTAGGTGACCAATTTAACAATGTACTCATATTTAGTTGTCTCTGGATGAGGATATTGATAAAGACTTTGGAGCATTACCATGCCTCTGCTTTAGAATTCAAGAATCAAGAGATGTAAATAATATTTTTTTACTACTTTATAATGTGAACGATTTGGTATTTACTTTGAGAAAATCCACATTTTAGGCGACCTACTCATGAAAACAAAAGGATAAGCCGACCTAGTTTTTGACTAAAATCACGTGACGTTAATTCCAGATTCTAAAGGGAGCCTAATATTAGCCAAGAATTAATGGATGCAATGATGCATGGACCAAATGGTCCAACATTGTATAAAAGCCAAACCATATTTCATTGCTTTTTTTTAGACAATGAAAAACCAGTTTTTACTGAACCAACAAATGTGCATTGAAAGGAGAAGAGTGAACTAGACACTGAATTTGGCAAAGAAGAAAAAGTAATTGGTCTTTTTCTTTGGTAAAAGCCAATGACTGTGATTTGGCAATGCCTATGTGTGTTCATTACGTGTGTTGTTATCATCTATATGTATTTGAGTAAGCAATGAATTAGAGGGTTGCTTAGGGTGGTCGAATGAGATTTACTTTGCATTAATTGACCATTACCACTCAAGGACACAAGGTGTCATTGAGTTAAAGGAATAATTACTTGGTAATGGATCATGAGTTAACTCATAAGTCACTCCTAAAACGTTACTTTCAGCATAATTTTCTTTTGTAAAATATAGAGCTATAGGAGCAGTTAGTGACGAATTTAAGGAATTAGGAATGTCACAGGTGTCATTCACCTTGTGAACTTTTGGTAAACTATTAAAATGATCGGTAATTTCATAGATTTTATTGTGTCTTTAAAAGAGAATTAAAATAAAAAATCGCAAGTAACACAAAGTATTCGATGAATTACTCGAAAAACAATAGAAGTAGAGAATAATCCAATCCGAAATATTTCATTTCTCTCTGCATATAAAATTGAGAACATAATGTGATACTTGGTACCCGTTATGCATGGACAAAATGCTTTTGGACGTTAACAAAGAAGTGACGAATATATAGTTAAATTTACCCAAAAAGAGACAAACTAAACAGTCATGTACCTTGCTAGCTACTTTTTAATTCTTATTGCCTTGTTCTTGTGACAGTTGTGGGATTCTAGATGATGGGAGAGAGAGAGAGACAAATTCCAGAGACATTTCTAACCAGTACTCGTTTTCAATCCAGAAAACACGACTTGGATTTTTCATAGTAATAGTTTTCATTCGAATGTTGGATTTTCCATCTTAATAGTTGAACCACATGCATGATGCTAGACTGAAAATGGAGGACTTCCAAATCCACGAGTTGCTATCGTATTGAATTTGAAACGCTGAGAGAGAAATATCAAAGAGGTCCCCCTACTTTTCTTCAAGTGTGTTTTGGACTTGTGGACTGTTAGGATACTCTGGATACGATGCCATCATCATATATTCACAGACAGACTGACTCTCCAACATGCTAATTGACCTTTGATGATGAACTTTTCAGCTGATTGTTTAGTCCATTTCGAGACTGGTTTTTTTTGTTTTTTTTGGGAGAATGTCGAGACGGGTATCTTAAGCAGATTAGACTCCGAAAGGAATGTAAACAGCCTATTTGTCTCCAGTTGTTGATGTACGTTCGAGAATTCAACCTTGGGTTTAGTGGCGACGGAGGGTGAGAAAATGAGTTGGAACTAAGAGGGGTCATGCGAGGTCCTCAAATACAAACAACGAAAGGTATGGGTGAGGCATTTCCCTACTCTTCTTCCTCGAGTTACCAGATAACTCTTTCGGCGCTGTACTTGTATAGGCCTTCCAACTAGAGCTATCACTGTAACAAAGACATCAATCTTAACCAGAACAAGATCATTAGATTCATAGTGGACCAATCCAGTTTCTTCCTTTTAGGAATAAAAGACTGCTGAAACCAAGTCTGAGAAGGAAGACAAAAACTAAACGCAACGCCTCAGCAAAATACTAATCAAGTCATGGTAGTTACTCAAGACACCAGAAAAAAACTCTTAAAACTTGCTAGACAGGTCAATGAAGCATATGATCATACTTGAAATTCATTGGGGAACCATTTCTGCTCAGCTATTTGTAAATATAGAAGACCAACAATAAATTAATTGATTTCACTGCAGAAGGCAAGTACTATCTTTTACATGCTTCCTGTTTTAAGTGATTCATCCATATAAAGAACCCATATAATCTAAGGCAAACAATAAACACCACTTGCTAATCAGATGTTATAAGAGGCCGAAAGGTTCAGGCAGATGCTCAAATCCATTATCAAAGATGGGTCCTTCATCCAATTTATCATCCAAACTGTGCAGCCAGTTTGTATTCTTCAGGTCTTCTTTGAGCAATATTGCATCATAGCGAGAGCTCTCATAGATGTCCACATCAGTCAGTTTTGCAGAATACCGTCCGCCCCCATTTGCTTCAGTTCCATTTTCTACAGGCCTACTCATTTGGTTTCCATTCTCGTAAACAACTCCATTACTTCTGGATTGCAGGCCTCCATTCATGTTCACTGATGCTGATGAACTCAATGTGCGAACAGACTGGGTCTTGGGGGTTCCAGACCGTATGCTTTGAGGGAAGAGGGTGCTGCCTGAAAGTTGGCGACTGTTTCCTGTTCCATTCTTAATATCCTACATCAGATAGCAGATCAGTCATTAGAATCTATTGCATGAATAAATTATCCAAGAAAGCTGTTGGATAAATTTAACAAATCAGTTCTATTTCTTTCTATTGAACTATTTGTAACACACTAAACAAACTCTTCTTGTGCTCACATGGTGTATGAAGTTGTTAGCTAGGTTCAGACCACATAACAATGATTATGTGGATCTAATATGTCAACAGTGATAAATCGACTACACTAAGAATATCATTAAGTAGGTGCTTTTCTGGAATAAACTGGTTCAATGAGTCTCCTTCAGCAGTTCAAACAACTCCTTACATGATGGTCCTCACCAAAAAAGTTTCTGTCACAATCAAAAACTTCATTCATATGATGTTAAGGAAGAGCATATACATACCATATGCCGGATTGCCATATCGAGAGATTTCTTTGAGATATTCCTCCCAAATCCACTGTTGTCCGTAGCTGGTGTTGATGATGAAGTCTTCACAGGCTTCCGCATGCCCAGGTCAGGGAGATGTTGGGCCTTTCTAGGCTCAGGAACATCATGATGCCCATTAGAAAGTACACGGCTTCTTCCAGGGGCCTCTGTGAGTCTTCCCCTTGAAACAATGGGTGATGACTGTCTTCTTGGCACAACCACGGCAGCTGGGGTTTCTAATTTTCCCTTCACTACTACAGCAGCACCAGGCCGAGACCTACCAGCAGAAATTGGCCTGTCTGGTAAGGTTGTTCTAAGGTTTGGCGGTGTATCAAGAGGAAAATCATGGGGAACAATGGGCTGTGGTGGGGGACGGACACGTGGGCTAGGGGAGCTTGGTCGGGATGTCGGAGCTGGATTGCGTCCATTTGAAAGACGGCCAGCTGAAGGTGAAGGACTTGATGCTGGAGACAAAGAAGGCAATGAAAGCCGACGAGTGGGGGTAGATGGACGAGAAGGTGTTCGAGTAGCTGGTGAACTCAAGTTTGCAGGAATCTGCGGCCTAGAACTAGGAGTGGACGGTCTTGAGCTTGCCACTGACCGAGGTCTCTCAATGGAAGAGCTAGTCGGAACAGTACGGGTTCTAGAAGGAGTTGAGGGTCTTGATAGTGATGGGCGAGAGGTTGGAGTTGAAGGTCTTGCTGTAGATCGGGTAATGGGGGATGATGGTCTACTGTAAGACGAAACTGAAGCTGAGCTCGTGTTAAGGAAATTTGAGGATCTGTTTGAGGAAAAGTTGGTATACTGTGATGAAGAGATTGAAGAGCGAGTCACTGAACTGCTTCTAGCTGGTCTTGATGAATGGTTACTCTCAGATTGTGAAACTGAAAGCTGAAACAGAGACATAAGACGAGAAAATAATTAAGTACAATTTCTAAACTCTACAACATAAAATAGTGTTCATTTAAAGAAGTCTATCTAATAACTAGCCCGAAACCCTAAACATGGAACATGGATAAAGTCAATTCAGAAAGACATACCCTAGAAGGCTTGGCTGAGGAAGTTGATCTATTTAAAGCACTGCTTCTTGCAGCAGCTAAGGTTGGTTGAGATTCACTTCCATCTGATGAAGGGAAAAGTGGAGTTTCTGGGGGAGTGAGAAGCCTGATGACAGAAAGTAGAAAAAATAAGTCAGAAATATGTAGTTTTATTGTATACCAATTTAACTTCATACAGAATTGTCCAATTTTGCAATTCAAGCATGAACTAAATGTATCAAATTCTTGTTGACTTGAGGTTAGGTAAACATTTCAAGAAATAAAGACAACAAGAGTCTAGCACAGTAGCAGGAACATCTGAATTAATTTGGCTAATACAAACCAATTAGACTAAGCATGACTGAACTAACATGACACAAGTTTATATTGAGCAGGGAGACATTTCAATCAGTCTATTTATTATAGGATGCTTACACTATGGTTTCAGGTATCTCTCACAGTAATTTCTTCACCAAGGAGATTACCTACCTCTCACACGTCTTCAAGAGAACATATCTATCTTTTCTGTGAATGACTTTTCTTATTCTACTCCCCATTTCAAATGTTTCACAATTGTTTTTGTAACCTTACGTACCACAAGTCTAATACTTGACAACATTACCACAGCTTGACAGAGATGTAAATGAGATTCTGAAATGCTGACAATACAAGACGGCCTCAAGAGTCTAAAAGTACATAAAATCTTTCTTCTTTCGTTTTCAGACATTCTCCACTGGATACTTCATTCAATCAATTTCAATGTGATTCTAAGGCGATGCTTTTCTTGCCTTGTCCTACTCAATACTGCAGATTCAGCTATCAGAAAAGCCATCATCACTAGTTGATTCTCTATTGGCATATTTCAGAAAGACACTATTCTGAATCCCACAACTCCACAATAAACATCCTCCCATGATACACATCAGAGATGAAGAAAATGGATGTGAAAAATGTAGAAGTGTTTATGATTTAAAATACAAACAGCAAATGATAAAAGCAAAAGCGTTAAAGATTGAGACTTTTTACCAGTCATAATCATGCTTTCCACCACCATCTGCAGATGACAACAGATCATCAATCCCAGTCCTTCCTCCCACTTTGCCCGATCCAACTGACAGTCTCCCCAATTTCACCGAAACTATTCGCACAATCAAATCACACCAATCAAAATCAATCTCAAATCACACAGTTTCATAAGCAAATCGAATTAAACGCCACCGTTTTGATCATTCAAGCGGTGATCAAAACTTGGAAGTCATTTTCGGTTAAAATCCCCCTAAATCCTCTCGTCGCATACGACTGGATGCCGACAAATCGGCGGGTAATTCTTACAAAATGACCGAATTGCCCTCCATACCGGACAATCAATAGCCCAAACGGGCAAGGACAATTCTGTAAAGTACAATACAATAGCACGAGGAATGAAATAATAATGTGATGATTACCGTCGGAGGAGTCGTCGGAGGAAGCGACGGAGAGAGTGCGGCGGCTCTTGGAGAAGAGATCCAAGCTACTGCTCTCGTCATGGTGCTCCTGCTTCATACTGGACGACAGCACAGGCAGATTCAAACTGCCGCCTCGCCGGTGGTTCTGCGACGCCGGAAAATTCCTCCCGCCGACCAGAGACTCCCTCACATTCCGGTTCATCGTCGCCAAACTCAATCCTCTACACTCCAATCCTCAATGCCACGAGGGACGCCATTGCTCTCTGCTTCGAGTGAGATTGAGAGAGAGAGAGTGCGGGGGAACACAGCGAGCTAGTCATTGAGAGCTATAGGAAGCTGGCTAGCTTGTTGGATTATTTTGTTGATGGTGTAATTCTTTAGCTTTTACATCACGTATGGAAGAGAAAGAGAGAGAGAGAGGCGGTGGGAGGTTTTGAGATCTGTTGGGGGAGTTGGGAAATGGGAAGGGGTTGCAGTTAAGATCCGTGCTTTTCTGTGTTTAGTTTTGATTTGTTTAAGTGTGAAGGGAAGCAAACAGTGAGGGAGTGAAAGAGAAGCATTCAACACTGAAATATTATTACAAACTACTGACACACTGGGTCTCTGCGTCATTCACTCATTGGCTGCCTTCTTCTTCTTTCTTTCTTCTTTTGTATATTTCTATTTTTCATCCGTCGAGTTTGGATAAAACGTTATGTTTAAGGCTTCAAGATCAGAAACGTATAATACTCTGAAATACGGTAGAATTTTTCATAAAAAATTTAAGCGTAATACAATATAAGAATTTTAATTGCGAACCAAGTTTTACGAGTATCATCACTTTTAAAAAGCAGTTTTTAGTTTGATGCAGTGGTCGGTTTGGTTACATACCGCTTCAGTCTTCTTCTCTTTGAGCAAGTTTGGTCTTTAGAAGATAGATTTAGGCAGGAATCAAGAACTATTGGTACATGTATGGTCATCGATAGGCATTGTCACTGCATATTTGGATTATTTGGCATCTCTAGCATCTCATCGTTGAAGTAACGTCGTTAGTATCAATTGCTGTCAGAGACAGAGCTAAGTAGTAAGCTATGTCAGTTTTGGATTAAAGAAAAAAGATAATCCGAGTTAGCTTCTTTTTTAGAATACCAATTTTTCAAACTTATAACAAAGAGAAAATGAGTGACATAAAAAAATATTGATAGGACGTTTTGAAAATTTAGCTCACCTAAATAAATTTTTTATTTTATTTTTCTAAACTTCATTCTTATTTGTTGAATTATAAATTGAGAATTAAAATAATCGATTCCGCACAAATCAAACTAGTCGGCACTAAATCCACCTTAGTCTACAGTGCTAATGCTTATCTCAAATCATTTTCCAATACTTGAGAATGTATAATCTTGTTTAATTTCCCGCTCTCAAACTGTCTTGGAAGTTTAATCAATTTCAAAGATTCTACTCGTAAAATGAAACCTAAAGTATAGGATATAATTTTGGTCTCAAAAATGTAACACCGCGGCCAATAGGTGCTGGTTCTAATCCGGATTCCTATGCTTTGGTGGCGTGTCAGAGATTGACGAGCACTTTTCACCATTGACGTAGGCCCATGTGTTCCGTCCTGAAAGATGTGAGTGGACCAAATTGGCATTCACAAAATTATCGAACCAAAAAGAAAACCAGCACATGATTTAGTTGCACTTGTCATCATCGTCCTTCAACATGTTACCTGATTTTTGTGGCAACTCAACTTTTCCTAAATCCTGATCCTTATGTTATGTACTTATGTTAATAGCTTCATGTATCAAAAGCCTAACAGAAGCTTGATCTCATTGTAAAATCAAGCCGAGCTAAATTAATCTCAAAATTGAAAGATATCGAGTAAATTGAGTCGAATTTGACTTAAAAAAAATTAATTCAAGCTTAAGATTCTTCAGCAACCTAGGTATTGTAGTATCTAGGCTGATTTCGTTTACAACTCAACTTAAGAGGTTTTCTTTGTCGTAAGCGAACATTGCTAAGTGTTACTTTTGTCTAATTCCTTTCCTTTTTAATAGTAACTTGAAAGTGTTTTGCTTCACTAATGATCTTAGTAAAATCGAACTGCAGCCATACATTTGATTGCATGTGGAGCTCCTACTTATATCAATCATATATCATTGGACCTACGTCACAAGACTTTCTTGATATTTGGTAATTGCGCACCCTTCACGAAAGATCAACGACTCAACCCCCAACCAACCAAAAAGACGAAAGGGAATTAGCTTCAGAATTTGGTGGACTATATTTATTTGAGTAGGTAGGTTCAATTACCATTTGTAGTAGGATTTCGGTAACCCAAATGGAAAATTCGAAGTATTTAATTGCTGAGATTTGACTAATTATATTTATAAAATGATGAATATTTAATTTCACATATGATTATGGTTGTACATTACGCTGTAGCAAAATCAATTTAGCACCAATTTGTAATAATCTTTCTTTTTATCATCTACTGGATGGAAGCTTATTCGGTCAACCGACGATGATCGTTCATTAGCCAGTTAACCATCACTAAAATAGGTGATTCCAGTTGCATTGGTTTCGTTTCTATCTTATCTATAACTTTCATAATTAGAGCCTAGTCAAAATATGAACAAGGAATGAGAAACTTCCCTGGAATATTTTGGTCGAAAATCTTTCGAAGTAAATTTCTCATTCACCGTTCATATTTGGACTAGACTCCAATTATAAAAGTTATAAACAAGATAGAGACGAAATCAACACTACCGGAATCACCCGTTTTAGTGGTGGTTGACTGGCTAGTGAACGTCCACAATCAGTGGACTAAATAATTTTCGCTCTTTATAGACGACTTTAGAAAGTTTTCGAATTACGAAATATTGTTAGTGTGCACATAATAAGGTCACTTATTTACATATTGTAAAATTTAAGTGACATAAGAGACTACCACAGTCACAAAGTTATTAAACAAGAGTGGCAAAAACCTAGGTCTCTGAATTAGTGTTTTGATTCAAACATTAATCCCTGTTCGTTGAAATCTAATCAAAGTTATGATTAACCAATAGTTTATCATTATGTTTTCAATCAATTTCCTATTTTTTTTTTTGTATTTGAATATGTCTTATAAAATAAATTCATAGAGTGAACAACTTCGTTTAATGAATTATAAAATAGTAACATGAAAAGGTGGAGATTAACATTCTCGATCTCTTATTTGTAGACGTGAATTCTACATTGGCCTGGTTGTTATAAAAACCTAAACTGGTTTCTTTTATGAAAACTTACCTCATACTGATCACCTGATCAGTCTTTTGCCTATAAACCATAAGCTTCCCATCTTCTTCTTCTTCCATAATCTGCGTATGGTAGAGCAATACAGGAAAGGGACGGAGCACACTACACCATATCACAATCTATTGTCCGCATTTCCATAAAAGAACAAGCAATATATGATGTATCGCATTCTATTATCTGCTGTACTTGCCTGAGCTTTAATGTGGGCATGAGTGGCCCATTGCACCCAGATTTCTCCATTGGTTCCGGCCACCAGTTGATTGAGATTATGAGATATCCGGAAAGATTATCACAATTCACAAAATCCCAATATCACTGAACCAAATGCGAAAACGATGCGTTCTGTTCTAGCTACATGCCTACATGTGTATGGACCAACATACGAGCCCAGCAGCATGAGCCATGTGATGCCTTCTCAAATATAAACATTCACAAAGATAGATACTAGAATAAATTAAATTCACAGGCCGGAGAGTTCATGAACTAACAGCGACGTTTACGCCGATATTCTTGACTTGCACACTTCCGACCAAATAATAATTGCTTGTTTAATTCTAAGCTGTGAATTCGTTAGTCTCTGAGAAGACCAAAGAAGTCCGCACCAAATTATTTGCGCTTATTTCTTTACTATTGTTTGATTACTCTCGAGAATAACGGAGGGAATTTTTTCATATCCGACTCGCCTAAATTCACCCACCCCAACTGCACTAAGAGTAGGCCCACTTCTGACCAGGAACGGATGAATTTGCTCTAAAAATTTTACGTCTTTATAGAGCTTAATTTACAGGGACATTACTATTGTGGCATTGCAATCACAGTCCCACAATCCCCCTGCTAGTCTTCCACAGTTCCAGTAGCAGTGTTGTTTCGTAGTCCATGAGCAAGCCATTAAGTAGCTGCATGATTCATATATATACAATGCTGAAAATAAACCATCATGTGAATGAAGCGCTTGCAGTAGCCATTAACTTCAAATCTAATTGGGTGGGAACACATTGTACAATGGATCTCATTAATCAGAAGTTCAGAAGAAGTCAGAACCACATGGCTTGGAACCCTGGACAAGTGAATGATCGAAGAAGGACAGCACTATTGTAGTTGAATATATAATAATTAGTATTGTTGGAATATGGAGCTACCTGCAGGTTCAGTGGTATCCATCTTCTTGTTATATACATGTACATCTTATCCAAAGTTTTAAATTTCTTCGAAAATTCCAAAATTTTTATCGAAAATTTATGTAATTTGAAAGTATCAAAACGAAATTTATATGTTATATCATTTCCTTCAAGAGTTTCTTGAAATTTTTCTAAATTTTCAGTACATTTTCACGAAATTTTTAATTTCTGAAATATCCACACACATAAAATATATTTAAAAATTCATACCGAAATTTTTTCCGAAATTTCTCTAAAATTTCTCTGAAATTTGTATGTCACCGACAACAAAGTTTTTTACTCATATTTTCATAGAGAAAATATGAAATTTTGATTTTTTTTTTCAATCAAGTTGAATACAACAAAAAAAACTTTTTGCTTTTATTTACTACCAAAATCATTTTCAAAATTCATGTACTTGGGAACATTATTGTATGATACTAAATGAAAGCAGTTTAACCATATAAATCGAACCACATCGTAGTAACACTTATTCTTAATACTTTATATTGTTTTTGGTGTACTTGTTTATTTTCATTCACAAGGTTTTGATATTACATCCCCCCTCCCCCCAGTTGTATTTTCTAATTATTAGTGAAAAAGGCGTGATGACCAAGCCTCCAACTGGGTTCAGCCATTAAGAAAAAAAAATTACATTCACATTATCAATATACAACACAACTATAATTACATATAGATAAAAACACTAATTTAGCAACCTACTACAATACTAGTTAATTACTTGTACATATTAAATATCACAATTCTATTGTAAATTAATGTATAATTTTAGAGAGGCTACATTGTAAATAGGTTTATATTATTGTAAAAGTTTCATTCAAAAATATCATTTTATAAATGCAATTAATATGATTGCTTTATTTTTAACCGAAATCAAAACTTTCTCCGAAATTGTCTTAAATTTGAAGTACCAAAACTGAAACTGAAACTGAAATTTGAAACCTTGGGTAAGACTAGTATTACTCATTACTCAAACGGTGCTTTTATATGCATTGTCCGAATTCAACTTGTACATCATTTAGTGTGGAACAATGACAATTCAACTTGTACACCATTTAGTCAAGGTTGAGTGATCTATATATTGTAAAACAATGACAATTCAACTGGGTTCCAGCCATAAAAAAAAAAAAAAAAAAGTATTAGAGGAAGAAGCACAAAGTGTGTCCGGGCAACCGGCAAACTATGCTATAGGCCGGAGTGAGTGGAGTTTATCGCCACAGTCCCATTAATTTTTTTAATGTAAAGTTAATTTATCAATTCATTTTTATTTTAGATGAAAGTAAAATGTTTGATGAATTGTCTAAATAGATTGACGTAAATAATTTTAACGTATTTTTCTCACATTGAAAGAAAAATTGTAAATTTGTAATACTGTTGATTGAGGGCGTTAGTACTACCTATGTAAGTCCATACCTCCACGTCTCCACGGACTTGTGTTGGATGCAATATAATTTTTGCGAATAGGTGGTCGGGAGGGAGAAGATATGATGTTGTCAGTGTTTCGATTATCCCAGTCAATGAATAAAATCAGCTTTGATGATATAAGAACCAATTTGATCGATTCTTTCTTAAAAATATTTGTTTTTGGATATCTGTATTCTGAATTAGCCAGTAGATATTTTTTGGTAGAGAAAATTGGGTGATCGAGATGGAAATAGTTCGGAACCCTATATGAGTTTTTCTTTTAAGCAAAGCTAGCTATTATAAAAGCCTGGTCATGTCGAGTTGAAAGCATGTGGATGATGGTGGGTAGGAATCTTGCCCCAAAAGAAAAGGATATATATGAACCCTAGGGATGGGCAAAAACAACTCAACCGTGCATGCAATGTATATGCCATGTATTTCATCTTCAAATACCCCAAAGTTGTCTACCTTCACATGGCGCATTCTCAGATGGAAGGTAACGTGTAATCGTCAATATGAAAGGAATTAAGTTGTCTGAAGTCTCTTCTCCGGTACTGAGCTTCTTTTCCAATCAAATGATATTCTAGGAGGGGGAAATCGTGAAATCCAAAGACTAAGAATTCAGAGTATAAAGGTAAAATGTTCTTGAACTATAGTTACAAACCCCCACCTTTGGCCTTAAGCTTTACACGTACATTAAATGTACATGCATGCTCAGCCTTAATTTATGCCTAATTTGCTCGAGAAATATATACTCGGGAGTTGACGTGATCGTCATGTAGAAGCCGATTGATGAGTCACACCTACATGCATTGACACAAAACCTTATCACACATGTCAATATTCATTCAATTTTAGCTAACCTATATAGCCGTAAATCTCACCTTCCCGAGATCTCAAGCTAGCTAGTCCCCGCACAGCGCCTCATACAAATGGCGGGAAGACCCTAAAACTTCAACATATATGTAGTAGGAAATTAATTAACGAATAACCAAGTTAATTTGTACATTCATCTTATAAACAGCCTTTATAATAGGGGTGGGCAATTTGTACCGAAAATGCGGTTACCGACCCGAACCGCACTGAAAAAGCGGTTCGGTAACCGCACCGAACTAAAACGGTGTCGTTTTATGGTCACACTGCACCTAACCGCATAAAAACGGTTCGGTTGCGGTTTCGGGTCATAAACCGCCCGATTTAAACTGACCTGCACCGAATTTATTTTAATTACATTTTATTTATTTATTATTTATCTATTGAAGGAAATGTTGGTTTTTAATATATAAGAAATCCATTTTTGTTTAGTTTTTTAGTTTGTAATAAGTTGCTATGTTTGCTTGATCATATATATATATAGGATTTTTCTCAGGTAAGGATGTCCTTAGTTTTTCTTAGGTGCGGATTTGGTGTTTTCACCTACTTTCCGATCATATTTTCACATCTTAACTGTTCAATTTTTAGAGCCTAATGTATAGATCCCCCGTACAAAATTTCAGCTAATTTGGTGATCATTAAGGCATCCAAAACTGCAATTTACACGAACGGACCGAATCTATCGAACTGGAACCGTTCGTATTTATAATTGTAAATTGCAGTTTTGGATGTCTTAACGATCACCAGATTGGCTGAAAATTTACAGATGTGATCTATATATTAGGACATAAAAACTGAACGGTTAAGATGTGAAAATGTGATCGGAAAGTGGGTGAAAACCGGAAATCCGTACCTAAGAAAAACTAAGGACGTCCTTAGTGTAGCCGGACTGTATATATATATATATATATATATATATATATATATATATATATATATATATAGGGTTTGTTAAGTGTTCAAATATGGTCTTTCTGCAAGTTGCTTGATATTTGGGTGACATTTGCCAATTTGTGTGAACTCCAAATGCATTCAAAATTATTTATGTCTTATTGAAACTGTTAGGTAAAAATATATTTTGTTTTTGCCCCTCTCTTTCTAGTTAAAATTAATAAATCGGTCCAAACCGGAACCAACTTGCACCGCACTGAAAAATGGTGTAACCGAAATAATCGGTTCATCCCTTTTGTAATGCAGTTGCGGTTTGATATATAGGCCAACCGAAAAAAGCGGTTTGGTTGCGGTTTGGGTCTTAAACCGAACCGAACCGCACCGCGCCCACCCTTACTTTATAATGTGTTCGAGAAATTATCTCAATCAACAAGACTAATTATACACCTAGATCCTGTTTGACCTTTGTTTTCAAATGCTTTCTCATCTGTGCGTGAAGTGAATGTACTATATCTATTGCTAGATACCTGATACAGACGTACCCTAATCCATCGGACCAATAGAAATTCATTAAGTACGTCGCTGAAATATAGTCGAAAGCTTTTTGACTCCATCTCAAATTCTAAATGGCTTATATATAATCTGTGTTCATGAATAGGCCATTATATTAATACGAACAGTTGAGCATTCTCAATGGTCCATACACTAGTGCTTTCAGATGTATTAGAAACGTGTGTGTGTGTGTGTCGTTTCTGTAAGTGTGTATAATATTCTTCAATATTTATTCAAGCACCAACGAAACTAATATTCAAGCACCGACGACTCTAGTTTGGTCGGTGCCAATTCAGACTGTCCGATCTTAATATATTTGGTCTGCAAATGTATGTATCGATCGAAGTGGGTGAGGTGAGTACCGAGCAGTGATCGAGTAGCAATGTGACGGGTGCTCCACTACTTCTGTTAACTTATGATGTGGACTTGAATTGTATGAATTGTATTCTCATTCAGGAATATGATAGAATTTTCAGTATATCTGATAAAAATTACATATATTTAGCCTCCATATATGTTATTAGCCTCCATATATGTGCTGATATGCATGTAAAAATTACAGTCATTAATGTGGATTGTAGAGTGAGATTTTGAGACAATATTTTGTGGCGTTAATGGAAGTATACTTTACAAGCCAATCAAAAGAATATAATTCGAACCATCCAATAAAATGTTTAGTTGCATTTTTTATACGTAGTTTGGCATAAGTGCAAAAAGTACTGCATGCATTCTTAGAAAATAACATACCATTACCAACAGATATCCTTATCTCTAATGTTAACGATTTGACTTAGGAACACCAATCAAATTGTGTTATTTCATTTGTTGTTTATATTCCTAAAGCAGAAAGGAAGTATATTACTTTTTTGAAGCAGTTGATGATGAAACGAGCGGAGGAAGTCCTCGTGTTTCTATTTCTGGCCCTACTTTCCGAGCCTACCGCTGGAACCCTTGCTCTAAGCCACCACAACTCGAGGACCACGGCTTTTGTTTGAGTTGGAGAATGGCAGTGGAGGCCAACAATGTGCGTGCGTGGAGCACCGTGCCAGCCCGGTGTTTTAGCTACATGGAAACTTACATTCGTGACGTGGACTTGATTGTCAACCGGATATTGTTGAGTTACTTGAGCGGAATAGTTCCCTCCGGCCATGGCAAGGGATGCTTGGATTTTGGACGTGGACGACACTTGCATATCCAATGTCTTCTACTGCAAGGAAAAAACATATGGGCAAGTAGTACGTGGACTGATCACACTAATTGATTGTTTGATAACATAGCCGTCATAGCGCATATGTGTTAAAACATAGCGCATTTTGACAGATCTGTAAATACATTACTTTGCCTGATTTCAATCTATATGAATTATTGCAATAATTTGCACCAGTGAGATATCTTATATAAATTTACTAGAACATTGGTGAATGCATGTCACCCCCACCAATCTTTATTAATATTGTAGGTGTACTCGATCTCTACCTAATATAGTTAGGCTTTTCTGAATTAAACAATCACAGGACCGCAGCAAAGGGCTGCATGCAGTCTTACAAGTCATCGATTAGGAAGCAACTGGTGGGAGAAGGTTACAGAATATGGGGCTATATAGCAGATCAGTGGAGTGATCTGCAAGAGATTATTTGGGAGAGCGCTGTTTTAAGATTCCTAATCCTATCGACTATGTCCCTTAATTGATCACAGTATATCATTGATCACAATTACTTTGTGTATTCTGTGGAATTAACTAATTAAGGGTCCTCGATTAACAAGATAAAGAATAAAAAAAATTTAGAAAGATGCATGTCATGTATGCATAATCTCCGATTCTAATTTGCTCCTTTTTCTTTTCTTATAAGAAAAGGGTGATTTGTGCTTGATTGATGTATGATTACATCATTACATATATATAAGAGTAAGTACTAGAATATACGACAAACGTACTTTTACTAGCATTATCAACGCATTCATTTTAAATTTTAATATTTTATGAGGCAACTAATTCAATGTAATGTCACAAACATTATATTCTTAAAAATGGAATAAATACGAAAAGTGAATGCACAATCTACCTGATATGCATATATATATATATATATATATAAATGTATATATATATATATATATATATATAAATGTCTTTCATACATCTACATAGATCATCTTGTTGACTCTTTGGCCATTGTGTACGTGCTCCCCATTACATTGATATGTCCTATCCTAACCCCTCCGACCAATACAATTCGTTCATGAAGTACGTCTCTCGGATTAACCAGTCGGGCATTCTCAATGGTATATACTATATACAATAGTGCTTTCAAATGTGCTTAACTATAGCACCCACTAATTCAATTTCGTCAATGTGATTCGTTGGCCTCATCAACTATATGGTCCTTTCTTCGTGTATATTCCTCTACTTCACTAATTTTATTAACCGACTCTGACGTGGTGGTCGGTGCTTTGATGAACAAATTGGTAGAATAACCAATGGAGAATCTCTGATCCAATATAGATTTAAATTCGATTTTATGATGTTGGCTCTGACTATATTCCCACTTTGGTTCATGTATTCCTTTCTTCGCATATTTAGGAAATTATTTGACGAATTCGATCTTAGGTTTTCACTCGAATGCTACTAAACCCATGTCGCAATGGCAGCCGATCGATCTCTAGTGTGTGTGCTGTTGGAGGAAAAATCTTCTTCTCATTGCCATGTCTACAGAGACAGTAGTTACTCAACTGATCCAACTTCGATTTCAATTAGTAGAACAAATGATATATGCTAATACAGTGAAATACAAGAGAAAAATAATTTTCTCACAAACTTGGGAAGTTCGCACTTTTACTCACACCTGTCTTTACGTACCACCATTGCTACTAAATTGTGGTTTCTGACGCCACCCACAAGTCCACCACCAAACACTTTTACTACTTAATAAGGATTGACAAGAGCTTTCATTTCTATATATGCCTAATCCATCTTGATCATCATGTCATATTCTCACAACCAAATACATAGATATCTGGCATACTAGCTACTCTTCAGCCAGTCCGCTTAATAATATTTCAGGATCAAAGTTCACTTGTTTTCCACCTTTTGAGGTTTGTTAATCTCTCTTTCCAGCTGATTAGCTAGCTGTTATACATTGGAGATAATTCTCATGCATTCATCGGTACATGGTAATTAGTCACTATAGTGTTTGTAGACGACTGTCAACTATTTTTTGAGCAGAAACGATAGCACACGACTCTCGTCAACCATTGATGTAGAATGCTCGCAGACATTAACCGATATAATTAAAATCATTTAGCCTTCAATGTCGAGTAGGCTAGACTTTGAGACTACACTTTCACAAATCAATAAGCATCCAACAACTTATTACGTAGTTCTGCATACGTAGCATAAGTGATGCATACCACGTTGTAATTGGCACAATCGGAAGTCACCTTTTCTTTTCAGTATTTTCAATTTATGTTGGCAAGAAATTTCATCAGCTCCACCATCTTAAATTCCATATTTTCAAATTACATAAACTAGTACGAAGTTCTTCATTCCCTCCTCAAGGACAAACATAGAGATCTATAGGCACTTTCTAGGCCAACAAAGAAATAGGAAAGGGTCATGTTTTTTATGTATACATTGTAGACAAACATAGAGATCTACAAGCACTTTCTAAGCTTCCACAGCAATCTATACCTTCTATTCCAAGATTAGTTTGTTTATAATATTTTACTCCAAAGTAAGAATAACTTCTCTTCATCATCTATCTAATCCTGTTTGACATTTATTCCCTTATAGATCTTTCTTAACAATGTAGACAGGACATATGCTTTCTTGATTTAATATATTAAAATCACTGTATTGGTAAGCTATCCTTCCTAATGGGAAACTACCCGGTTTGTTCATTGATTTGAAGTTTGAAATTATATAAGTCTTTGGTCATTGCCCATACTTCTTGCAATTACCTCACAACTCACTACTCTGGGTAGGTATACACATATATATGTTATAAACATATTGCATATTCTACAAGCAGAAACAATACAAAGGATTGAGCCCCTTATAAAAGCTTAAGCCAAAGCACATGTCATTTTCCAAAAACACTATTTCTTAGTTGAAGCCACGAAAATTACAGACCATCACGTACCCACAAGATTTCATCAACTTGATCTAATCTCCTTTGGTTATATTGTACGTATTCTCTCCTAGTGGTCGCCTTTATATATACACACACACACATATATATATATATATATATATGTTCCACTAAGCTGTTGTATATTTAATTTGTTGTCAATTAGGTACCAAAAAGCAAGCAAGTATATATGATTAAAGCAATGATGAAACGAACCCAGGAGGTGTTGTTGTTTCTGATTCTGGCTTTTCTGGCTTTGTTCTACAAGGCCACCGGCATGCAGCCTTGCCCTAAGCCCCCGCAAGTCGACTGTGGCGGCTTTTGTTCGAGCTGGAGACTGGCGGTGGAGGCCAACAATGTGCGTGGGTGGCGCACCGTGCCAACCCAGTGCTTGCTCTATCTCGAAACATACATGATTGGAGGACAGTACGACCGCGACATAGAATTCATTGTTGGTGAAATTATGAGTTACGTAAACGGAATCGTTCCCTCGGATGATGGCATGGATGCATGGATCTTGGATGTGGACGACACTTGCATATCCAATGTCTTATACTACAAGGGAAAGAGATACGGGTAAGTAGTAGTGGATTTAAATTATCAGTCAAACAATATAACGCGGTATATATTTACCATAATAGGGTTGTATTATCACTACTATGCAGGTGTGACCCTTACGATCCATCGGGATTCCGAGCATGGGCTATGTCTGGAAAGTGTCCGGCAATTCCTGCTATGCTGAGATTGTTTAGCAATCTGGTGAATAGGGGGTTTAAGGTTATTTTGCTTACCGGAAGGGATGAAGAAACACTTGGTCAAGTCACTATTGAAAACCTGAATAATCAAGGATTTGTTGATTATGAACGGTTGATTTTGAGGTGAGTATATATACACGATACATGCATCTACGCATTTGCGACAAAACAATAATTGCCTCAATATTGCCGGTCAATATGACTTATTCTCTGCCAGTCACTAGTAAGGTTTAATTGACTCGTTCAAATTTGAAGAGTCAAATGATTTAAATCATTTAGCAGGAAGAAGAAGAAGAAGAAGAAGCTTCATGATTAACACCAAAATTTCACATGCACGATGATTGAATTGTCTGAAGGATATATTAATATGGTCGGAGTAATTAGTGGTGGGATTAGTCAAAATCCACGTTCAGCATGCTAATATAGTTTTATGATTGGATTATTATCCCAGTCAAATCGCATGCAACGAAAATATCTTCCTCAAAATCACCAAATTTGGGTAGTAAGTTTTCCACTTTGAAAGATAATTTTTTATTTTTTTTTGCATACATCATCGACCAAAAATTATCCCTACGACTACTACGACATGATACGTGAATAAACATTTGCTACTGATCATTATTGATCAATTAATCTGCTATCTATAATTCGAATCCTAAACAGATCGATATATATATATAGCCATTCTTAGGTCCGGACGTCCGTACCTAAACAAAATGTACAGATTTCTATTTTTTCCCTACTTTCTGATTGCACATTTATATCTTAACCGTTCAGTTTTTAGGTCATAATGTATAGATCATCTCTGAAAAATTTTAGCCAAATTGGTGATCGTTAAGTCATTCAAAACTACAATTTACAACAATGAATACGAACGGTTCCGAAGCTGTTGAACTGGAACCGTTCGTATTCATTGCTGTAAATTACAGTTTTGAATACCTTAACGATCACTAATTTGGCTGAAATTTTACAGAGATGATCTATACATTAGGACCTAAAAACTGAACAGTTAAGATGTAAATGTGTGATCGGAAAGTGAGGAAAAAATAGAAATCTGTACTTTTTGCTTAGGTACAGACGTCTGCATCGAAGAAACTCTGTATCTGTGTGTGCGCGCGCGCGCACCAATCGAGATTAGGGTTTTCTCATTGTGTCTACCCTCTAGTTGTCTAATCTCTACCTAATCATATAGTTAGGTTTAATATCATCTGTTCTTTATGGCATGTACTTAACTACTCACAGGACCGCAGCTTACAAAGGGCAGGGCGCGGTGGCGTACAAGTCAGCGATTCGGAAGCAACTGGTGGAAGAAGGTTACAGGATATGGGGGAATGTAGGAGATCAATGGAGTGATCTGCACGGAGATTATATAGGCAATCGCACGTTTAAGCTTCCTAATCCCATGTACTTTGTTCCTTAATTACTAGTGAATTACAATATGTATTGCAATTTGCATTCCTCCAATGGTGGATGCCTTAATTACCCAGTACGTCTTCGATCTTCATTAAGTCTTTGTCATTTTTCTTCTTCCATAGTTTGGCAAGTGATTTCACAAGAAAGTACATGCAGTAAACCAGAATATGTAAAGGCCAGGTCATGCTACCAGCAACAAATTATATTATGCGTATAAAAAAAAACAAATTATATTATGAATAAAACTATCTCTCAAGCTTATTGTTTCCTGAAACTGAATGAATAAAACTATTTAATTACATAAACGAAAAGGTTTAATTTATATAGATTGACCCTTCCATTCTGTGAATTGGAAAATACTCGAACATCATGAGCACGAAAGTTGTAGGAGGCTGCAATATTATCCATGGTAATTATAAGAAGAGAAATTTATTAACATGCAAAATACTAGATACACATCTCCTACTTAATACACATTCTATTAACTTTTTTATTTTAATTTTTATTAGAAAAACAACCTGCACTTCCTAAAATATCCTCATTTATAATACACAATACTTATTCACTAAATACACATCCTTTTTTTATTATATACCATCTTAACTTGATAAAAAGGTCCCTGAGCATCATGGCTAGAGGTGGCAAACGGGCCGGCCCGGCCCCACCCGGCCCATTTTAAGCGGGCCTAATAGTGTTTCGCGTCTTGTTTGGGCCGACCCATTTATTATCTTGCTGGGCTCGTGCCAGCCCATTTGCTTAAACATTAAGCCTGGTCCGACCCATGACCTGAGCCCATATCGTGCCGGGCTGTGCTCATGTCAGGTTAATAAACGGGCCGTGCTCGTGTCTACCCACTATAAAGCACGATTTTAAAATCTTAATTTGAATAAATAAAATTAATTTTATTTAACTATTTAGAAAATTAAAATAAATTAAGTTCTACAATATTTTTCTTAATCTTAACTTTTTAACATTAGTTTTCTAATATTTTTATATTACACTACAAGAAAGAAAAAAATAACTCAAAATATATTGCTCGTAGTATATTATTGTGAGATTAATCTTTATTAATAGAATGAAGATTTAGTATCATAATATCCTTTCCTTCATTCTATAGTTGTATTATTATGAGATTAAAAAAATACTTTATGTTAAAACAAGGATATAATGTTTTATTTCACTATTTTGACAATATAAAAAAATAACATTGGTGGAATTGTCATGAGATTTTAAATAAAGAGGTCTAATATTCAAATCTCATCATTGTGGTTTTTAAATATTTTTAAAAACAAAATAAAATTTTGTGTTTGTAACGGGCCGGCCCACAATATGTCATGCTCGGGCCGTGCCGGGCCCATTACGGGCTTGGGCCGGGTGGGCCAATGGGCCAATATTCCTAGGCCCAACCCGGCCTGTTATTCTAACGTGCTCGGGTCGTGCCGGGCCACTAACGGGCTTGGGCCGTGCCGAGTCACTTTTAAGCGTGCCGGGTCCGTGCCGTGCTCGTGCTTAGCGGCCCGTTTGCCACCTCTAATCATGGCTCTTGTTTTCCCATATGAATATATGGCTTCACTAGGGTTTGCTTGTAGCGATGCCAAGTTTCTAGCCTGGGTAGAGGGCTTCTCATCTCTCTCTGGTTAGTCTGGGAAGGATGGAGGCGGAGCTCTGCTTCATCTACGTGCTTCTAAATCTGTCGAACTCTGGTTTCGACTTCTGTTCTTGGTCATGTTGATCTGCGGACCTGCTATGGCTATGGGCTCCGATCCAGTGGTGGCGACTACTAGTGGTTTTGGTTTTTGGGATGCTGGCTGGACCCTTTCTTGGGTTTTTGAGGAAGATTCAGTACGTGGACCGGAAGTGAGTACAAGAATGGGTAGTGCTAGACCTCCGTTGATTGAGCTCACCAAGCCTTGACTTTGGGAGGGCAGGTTTGACGGTGGTCGAAGCAGGAATGGGATCCGAGTAGAAGCCACGGTGATCTTAGTGGTTTGGGGCGAGGTCTTGCTGCAGATGCGGTGGTGATGGGTTTTTGGCCGGATCGATGGGAATTAGGATATGGTGGCGAGGGCAGCGAGGTGGTGTCGGCTTGTTGGGGCTTCGAAAGCCGCATTTTGTCAGTCGGCGATGGCTTTAGCACTTTGACAACCTCCTCAATTGTAGGTCATAGGGCTGCGTATGATTGCGCTGGTGGCTGGGTCGATGTTCATCGCGACGTTCGAAGTGATGGCGGCGACGATCATGTTGGTGGCGGTGGCGGCGACGATCAAGTTGGCAGTAACCCGTCTAGGGTTTGCGTTGAAGGGTGGTCTTGGGCTTGGGTTTGGTCTTGGTTGGGAGGGCCTGTTTGGGTTTCTCATTCCTGGGCTTGGTGGGCCTGCTGGGCTTGTTTAATTTTGGAAGGGATGGAAGGTGACTTGTCATCTTCCATTCCTAGCATTTAGTTTCTTTATTAGGTCGCAAAGTTCACTTTCTCTGAGGGTTTATTTTACTGTTTGCTTCGGAGAATGTTGATCTTTGTTTGAAATAAAGGTGCGTTATCTTCCTTAAAAGGTGGGTGTACTCGGGGTGGCCTGGGGCTTATTCTGGTCATAGAATAGGTGTTTAGGGTTTCCTAAGGAACAATTCTTTTTGTCGACCCCATAGGGGTGCTTCGTTTTTGTACTGCTTGTTGAATCTATATAACTGGCTGACTTCTTTCTATCAAAAAAAAAAAAAAGCCTTGAAAATATATATATATATATATATATATTATCGCTGCCACTTATCTCTTGCATTTCCCAGCATTCTTCTTCTTTCTATTCTTTCTTATCAGTACAAGAGTTTACCATTACAAGTTTACTGATTTGCTTAAGGTTTATTCGCAGTATTGTTCTTGGTGTTTGTCTTGTGGAAACATGTTAAGGGTATATTGAAACTTTGACAAGGGCATATTAGAATTACATTGGTCTAATCCCCTCATCAAGCTCGAGCTCTCAGGCTGCTATATATGTCAAGAATAATTCAAAGTAAGTTAATTGAGAACCATTGCAAACACAATTCATATTGTTCTACAAAGAGAACAAAATGGTGGCAAAATATTGATGCTCACTTCCAATAACTATAACAAACCCAGCCATTAAACTATTAACCCAAACAACAATTGAAATTGAAAACCTAAATTTTATAGTCGATAAAATTCAGTCAAAGATGGAGAATGAATTCAGTTAAAGATGGAGAAGGAAAGAAGTCATACCTCAATTGAGGGTTGAGAAACACCAATATCAGAATCTATTACACTATTGATAATTTTCTTTAATTAGAACTATGGATGTTCATCGATCAGTGTCGTTAACTGTTTCTGACTAGAGTTCTAAGTTTGCATCTTCATTCAAGTCATTCACGTCTCCAAAGCGGGATAGCATATTCCAACTATGTTTCTTTATTTTTGATATAAATGTCTCTTTTGGTAATTTAACGTACCCATAAAATCTGATGTTGAGTGTATAAAAAAATGGATGTGTATATATTATTTTGCAATGTGTGAATAAAATTTCTCTTATAAGAAATTCGTCACTCTTTCGAAATAATCCTAGAATGTAAATGTTTTTCTTGTGTACTCTGGAAGTTCAAGTATTTTGAGTACAGCATTATCCATCTTCCATATTTCAAGAGATTTAATACAAGGTTCTCTTTTAGTTGAAGAAGGCAGTAATCCTTCTGGGCTGATGTGCTTCACCCCTTTTCTATTGGACCATAGTTTTTGTTTTATACTTTGAATACAGATCCACTGGGCCACTATTTGAGATCGAATGTGTTAATAATGAGTAATTTTTGTATTGAAATTAATAATTCTTTCCAACATGCAATTTTAATCTGTTACTTTTCCGTGCTATATATAATAATTTGATGAATTTTTGATGGTGATTGAAATACAAAGAGTCTAATGATTAAATAAGCTAAATCAACTTGACATCAATGAAAACAATGAAAATACAGGTTGCTGAAAAGATGCATGGTTCATGTCTGCTGTTGGAAGATATTCTACTAATGAGATTAATTTTTTCCATCTTCATGATCTCACACGAGACTTGGTTTTGTTAAAAGACAAAAGAATATAACTTTCTTTAAATTGTAAGTTTCTCCAATCGCGGTGACACATATTGGTGAGGTTTGTACACTTACCATCAATTTGAACAAACAAGTTGATAAGTCAACTCTCGTAATGATTTATTTGATTGGATATAATCTTTCGGATTGACTACAAACTCTATACACTTTAGTTACTTCCAATATATCACATCTTCAAAACTCACATAATTTTTTTTGTGAAGTATATGTGCATATCATTCATTTGCAGCATAGACAATGTACATTCTACACATTTATACGGATTTTTAGGATCACACGAAAATTCTTTAGGTATCCAACATAAATTCCATGAAGGATTTAGGATTAGATTTCATGCAAGCCTCATTATTGTCCCTAAAAAAAAAAAAAAAAAAAAAAAAAAAAAAAAAACTCAAAACTTTTAGGGATTTTCGCGCTAAATGTGGAAATTTGGAAGTATTCAACGTTGCAACAGAAATAATGTTTCGCACGAAATTTCGCACCCACAAACAGACACATGGAGAATGTCTTTCTTATCTCTGGTTCCTAATTTCCAGTTCCATTGAAATTATTTGAGATTCATTCTACACTCTTAACACTGTGTAACACACAGAGTCTTTGTTAACGGTCATAATATTCTTCCTGAAAAGATGAACGACGCAGACGTGTCGAAGCAGATCCAGCAGATGGTCAGATTCATTCGCCAAGAAGCTGAAGAAAAAGCCAATGAGATTTCCGTTTCTGCAGAGGAGGTGATGATCTTCTCGATTAGTTTCCCACTACTTACATTCCAATCATGCTCCCTTTGCTTTTTTCTAATTTGTAAAGTTTTGTAGGAGTTTAACATTGAGAAACTGCAAATAGCCGAAGCGGAGAAGAAGAAGATCAGACAAGATTATGAACGCAAGGCAAAGCACGTCGAGGTTAAAAGGAAAATGTGAGGGTTTTATTGATTCCATGCTTACTAAGAAATCACGACTTTGAAATTTACTTTTGCCCTAAACAGATTTTGGGGCTGCACCCGAAGCATAATGCCATAATGGGATTACATATTTCTAAATTTTTTACTGTATGCCAATATATTACCCATATTGTTCAAGTTTTTGACTGAGAACATTTGGTATGTATTATGTAATGTACTCTACACAGTGAATACTCGATGCAACTGAATGCTTCGCGTATAAAAGTTCTACAAGCACAAGATGACATATTAACTTCCATGAAAGAATCTGCTGGCAAGGAACTTGTGCGTGTTTCAGAGGACAAGAAGGCTTACAAGAAGCTCATGAAAGACTTGATTGTTCAGGTAGCTTATAATGTGGTACCAAAAACCCATATATATGTATACGTAAGTTAAGTTCTGATCAAAGTTGCGAAATTGGAAATATGCAGAGTTTGATTCGGCTGAAGGAGCCAGCAGTGTTGCTTAGATGCAGAGAGGTTGACAGGAAGCTTGTTGAGTCTGTTTTGGAAGAAGCAAAGAAAATTTATGCTGATAAAGGGTTTGCTCCACCCAAAATTACCATTGATGATCGAGTGTATCTCCCACCGCCTCCAAAGGGTGGCGATTCCCATGAACCCTTTTGGTAAGCAATCCCTTATGTTCGCAGTTCATTGCTTCGTTTTCTATTTTGTCCTAAAATTTTCTGCTTATACATGTGCACATTGCAGATCAGACACTTTGATCAGCCAGCCTTGTTAATGTTGCTGTATGCTGTATGACTTAGTTACATGTATAGCACTGCCTTGTTATTGTCGTCACTTTCATTTATTTCTTTCTGTTTGATTGTTTATAAGTTCGGGTGGAGTGGTGTTGGCCTCCCAAGATGGAAAGATAGTGTCTGAAAATACCCTCGATGCACGATTGGATGTTGTCTTCAGACAGAAACTGCCTCAGGTTGGTAGTCATGGATCAATTCCTAGTTAGCAGTTGCTTACTTTACTAGTATCAGTGACTATGAACAGAGATCAGACGGTGAATGTTTTTGTTTGAACATTGTCTAAGAGAAAGTGATGAAATCGGAAAACAAGTACATTAGGGGATTAATTTCTTGTTTTGGCTTTACTGCAGATCAGGAAGCGCCTATTAGGATGAGTGAGTGCATCAGCAATTCTATGCTTAAGCTTGTCCAAGATTTCTACTACCAAAACTTTCTCTTCTGGGTTGGGAGTTTATTAATTACTTCTGAGATATGAACCATGCTTTCAAAACAATAAGAGTGTTCAGATTCCTCTCAAGTTATTGTTATAGGGGCAAGCTAATTCATAACATGTTATATTGTTTAACTATTTGTGCTTCAGCTTTGCATATAATTGAAAGCTAAAAACCCCTTAATTCTGTTGTGATTAGCAAGTGTTGGGAAAAAACTAACAGAGACTTTGCAAGAGAAGTGACATTTCAAAGATCAATGTAGCTACTTGTACAACATGCATTTAGACCATACATAAGATGGAATTCATGTTCAACCTACCTCTTGGTTAGAATTGTGGTACAAACTCCAGGCTTCCTTCACATTGAGACCATGAGCCGGAACTAGCTCAACCAATCCATGTGCCAGTGCAATTATGACATTGAAAATGAACTTCTACAGGTTCAAAACTTTCTAAGTTACCTAGGAAAGAGAGTGCCTCCTACCCCTACCAGTTTTCCCCTCCGATCCCCGGGACTTCCTACTCGATTTCTGTCGTTTACCTCCTGCTTGACCACTAAAAATTCCCATCTTTCCAATCCCCTTAGAGATTGAGGTCAAGAAAGTTTTGCCATTTCCTGTCTTGTCCATCATTCCTTGCTTCATAAACAACTGCTCTTTCTCCAACTCACTCAGCCTCACTCTCATTCTCGAGATCTCCAGTTTCAGTTCTCGGTTTTCTCTCCTCAATGAAGCATAGTTATCTCGGGGGGACATGGCTGCACTTGGTACCCCGCTGCTTATTCTCTGCGAGACAAACCCATCTACTGAGTTTCCTGACAGTGCAGTCTTCAATCGGACCTGCTCGAAATACAGAACTCTCACTGTCATCTGTACTGGGAGCCGATCATTTTGTGCAGCATGGTTGCAGGCTTCTTGAGAGAGCTTTTGACAGTCTATGAACTTGCAGAGCTTCTTGCATTCTTGTTCGGTTAGCATTGAATGTACCTAAACAAGAACATATAGCCAATTCAAGAAACATGTGTTATGTATTAAAAAATACAAAAGAACATGTCTTATGCGATTGATATATGTTGATAACTTGCCTTCAAATATATATCAACCGCCCTGTAAAGTCCATCATCAATGACTCGAGCATAATCAGGCAGTACTTCAATCATAGCAACGAACTTTTGCAAGCTGAGGTATGGATCAGGAGCAATTTCAGCTAGATATGAGTCAATAAGCCGTCCAACTTTCAACAATGAACCATGGCTAGGAGAATTACCAATGCCTTCCGACTCATATCCACAGTCTTCATCTTCTTCTTCTTCTTCAATCCGCTGCAGGAAGTTCACCAGTATTCGATGAACGGTGTCAACATCATACAGTGAACCCCCTGCATAAATGGATGGTATAAGGATATCGTCTAGTGTAACCATCTCCAACCTACAAGCAATCCTCCTTTCAATCTCCAGCCTGCAGGCAATTGCAGCATCCACCATGATTGACATCCTCAGCATTCCAAACATAAAACTCAGTGGCACCGAACAGCTTTTCTCCGTTGGCATTAAGGTTATAAGGGTTTCCACAATAGTCCTTTGGTCATGTTCTGGCAAGCTATCTGGCTTTTTCCAAATTTGACATTTTCCAATACCCTTTAAGGATGTTTGAGCAAAATGCATTAAAGATGCAACAATGCTATCTGGTCGAACACCTGTTCTTTGCATGGCAAAAATAACCCTCTGATAGTATTCGATTTTTAGCAATGAGAGATCTTCAACCCACCACTCGAGACAACCACTCTTAAGCTCAGGAGATTCACCATCACAATTTAACATAGACAACCCTGACATCAATTGTTCCTTACAAGCATTGGTGGCAATAGCCTCCACACATCTGCTTGGAATTCCAACCTCCTCCGCTATAGGAGGTAGTGTCTGGCAGGTGGTGAGGACTTCCACCGACTTCTCAAGACTCTGAACTACAACCTCATTCAGGTAAATCTCAGTTCGCTCAATAAGGTTTTCATCCCTATAGTCTTCAGACATTTCCAAGTATTCAGCAGCGCAGCGAAGATGGGCAACATTTCCGCTTGTGATCTCAAAGTTCATGCCATAACAAAATTTCATTGCGAGTTCAAATGCCTGTGGTCCTCCTGGTATGTTGTGGAGCTCCAATTTTGCAGCTGAATCCTTGGCATCTGCAACCATTTTCCGAATCTTTCCACTTCGAGACACCAATGGAAACTTCAACAAAACAGAAATGTAAGGCTACAAAGGCCATGAACACCACCAATTGAAATTTCAAAATCTTTACTATCAGATGTGAGTTGGCCTTTAAAGCCACATGTTAGGTATATGAGTTTACCTTGTGAAGTAAGAAGGATTCTCCATCGACAACGATTGTAATGTCCCCAGCAACATCCGAAAAGATACTGCATGAACATAAAACCTCCAATATAGCAGTGAACAACCAGCATGATCGACTCAAGAATATGACCAGCAAAGAATTGGGGCTCTCCACAACCAAGTTTATCAATTTAACAACATTCAATTCGACAAGCAAAGGACAATAAGGTTGCAAATGAGGAAGAAAAAATCTCAACTCTCATGTTGGCCATAAAACCAAAGATCAACCAGTTTCTTTGCAGATGCTATAGCACATATTTAAAGTCAATAATAGCCAAAACACCAAGTCACCAACAAGCTGCCAGAGCTAACATGAAACGATATATGTAAAGCGTAGATCTTGGATTCAATTCTTTTTCGTATCAATATATAAGTAGAACAACAACTTTCCTTCCAAATCCTTATAAGAACAATTTAAATTGTTAAGTTCTGTCTGATATGTTAATTAACTAACCAAATCTATAACCCTCCACGTTCAAGAATTGTACTTCAGCAATATTATAGACTCAAACAAGGCCAGACAGAGTACAAAACATGAGCTACATAAACAGAGAGTACATAATATATATGCAAGTAATACAAAGCAAAACACTTGCACAACCCATGAACGTGAACTTGAAAACTTGAAAAGCTAAAGAGTAAATGGACATTGTGAAAGAAGAGAGAGGGGTTATACCGAGTGGTGAAGGCGTTGCAGAGCTTAGGAGAACGGTTAGAAAAAGCAAAAGGGTTCTCAGAAACCATTCCCATTAAAACCACCACTGAATCTCAAACAGTGTTTTGGATCATGGTGATGATGAGCTTCATTCATTCATTCATTGATTCTCTTTATCTCAGTTTCCTTTTTACGTAAATGGCCCCTTGGTGTGGATCAAATCACATCCGCGCCCCCTGCTTTTTGTTGAAGGGACATGCTCGCTGGCACTACCGCAGCCACTTTTGCTTTTGCTTCTTCTTCATCATTCCTTTGTCTTGTATTGCGTTCTTGCTTTTTCTATTTCTGTGCCAAGATAAACATAACCAAACACAGCAAATGAAATGCTTTGTCTGATTTGGGACTACTCTAATGCATGCTGCCAGGCTCTCTTCAAAGTTTTAAAGTTGAAAGCCGTTATTGTGCAACTCCATGGTTGTAAATGTTCATCAATTTGTGGAATAAATTGTATTAAACACAATTTATATGACCATTTTCGAACAAATAAAGATGAAAATGAGGGCACTGAAAAGAACATACTGAAAAGAGTAGTAGCGTGGACTGAAAGTGACAGAGGTGGCTCGGAACTCAATAAAGATGCTATTATTAGAGAGAGGTAGAATTGCAGAAGTACATGCTCCACCCTATTTTTCTTGAGACTAAATTATTGGCTTTTGGAGCTTTGTTGACTGAGTGCATTGTGAACAAGACTAGGAAGTGAGCTTTACCAGACTATTATTGGTTGATTCATAACTTCATATGGGTCTACCCATGTTATTATGTTTGTATGAAATTGAATGAATAGACCATACAAATTTTTCACAATTGGGCCTTCACCACATGTCCAATTGCAAAACCCAACAAACCATAATCTAAATAGTCATAAAAGTAGATGTTTGTCTATGGTATATCAACATACGATACAATAAATATAAATGGACTGATTCGATTTGTAAATAAAAAAGCTGACTACACTGAAAGACTAATATCTAACTAGTTTATATATGTATAGCCTAACTCCACTTGATATATTGATACATTAATATATTATAAATTTTTTTATTATTCTAAGCTTTTAAGATTGTTCTTTTTATCCACAGACTGAGACATTGTTGCTCGCTTCAGTGCTCGAGTAGCCATTGCCTAGCAAAAGCATGGCCCCTCGTTAGGCAATGTCCTATTTGACAATGTAACAAGTCAAATGTATTGGGGTGTGACACTCTTTTTCGAGCAAAGTTTTTCAGCCACACTTAAAAGAAAAATATATATGCCCATAATGGCACTGTGTAATATGTTCGATGGAGGTAGGGCAATGAGGGGAAAACTGAAAGTTTGTGCGTACCAATCCCATGTCAGAAATCTTGCTAGAGAACCCAAATAGGTTGGTCATCTCAAGAGAAAGGAGTGGTTTCAGAAAGCAAGCAATATATCCATCCACACCAGCAGAGTTACAGTTACACAGCTCCACAGAACCAACATGCCTACTACACTGAGAGCCTTAGCTTCCTATCCTCTGTAAGTAGTTCCCCTCTGTTTTAATTCAACTCCAACCCATTTCACTTCACCAATCATCTCTTGGAAAGCTTGCTACTTTGAACTCAAATTTGTTGCTCTGTCTGTAATCACAACACTATAATGAGCCTCCCTGGTTTTAATTACAGAAAGAATGTTTCTTTAGGATCTAATTGCAGTAATTCCATTAGGTGCAATTACTTGATGATGGTGAAGTGAAATGTGTGTTTATGGGTTCAAGAAAATGATGCCCTTTTCGTTTTATATTTGTGGCAGGTGCCCTATTGCTTCGTTTGATTTGGGTCGTCAAGTATCGAATAATTTATTGTTTCCTTGCAATTTAAGCCACAGCCTTATTAAAGGTATGCATACTTGCCCATTTTTGCAGTGTAATGAGTGTTAGAGTTTAGTATTACCCATTTTCTGTGAGCTATGATGGAAAAGTTTTAAGCTTTTGTTATTGTGTTTGCAGGAAGCAGAATTCATAAAGCATATAGACTCAAGGCTGGCTTTTGGGAATCGATTAAATCTGGGTAATCGTTGATATCCACTTTTACTGATGATATGAATACTACAACATGACATATCTGCATATAATACACACACTGAATGTGGAAGTATTTTACTTACCTTGTTCACGGTTCAAATTGGAATGTCATAGGTGCTTAGTTGCTCACCAATGCTTTTGAGCTAGCAATTAGATACACGAGTTAGATTTTTTCAGAAACTTGTCAAATAGTGCTTTATGTTGGTGAAAAATGTCCCATTGTTTGGTTTCAGCACTTAGTCAGTCGATTGAAAGTATAGTATGTCAAATAGAATGAGAGAAAATGGTTTGCTGGTCTTTGATATGTAGTTGTGCATAAAGGTTTAATGCCTATTGACACATGCTTGAATGATACTATTTCTTACAATCCAAATGCTTGTACCACTGTAGTTATGAAATCGATAATAATTGAAGACAAGTAGTGTATAATGGAAAAGATTTACATTTTATATCATCAGTCTATATATATGTGTCTTGCTAATCGCTACTTGCTAGCCCTTCTCTCACACACAGTAAATTTATGAAGGTCCCTTAAGTCACTTCTTATTGCAGTATCTTAAGCAATAACACAACACAAGTAGTGGAACCACCATCCACACTTCCAGAAGAGGAAGAACCCCTTCCTGAAGAGTTAGTTCTCATTGAAAAGACTGAACCAGATGGAACAGTTGAAGAAATAATATTTTCTTCTGGTGGAGATGTTGATGTGTATGATCTTCAAGCCCTCTGTGATAAGGTAATTACTTTGTCATTGCTAGTTTGCTACTTATTTTGCACGTGCATCTACAGGAAGTTCCATATGTAACTTTTATGTATAAGAAATAAATATGCTCTCTCACTCCAGTGGGAACATGTGAAGATTGTCTTTTATATTCTATCCACTGGAAAAACTCAAATCATTTTAACGCATACTTGCATTTTTGAATAGGTAGGCTGGCCTCGCAGACCACTTTCAAAACTGGCTGCAGCTTTGAAAAATAGCTACATGGTAGCCACATTACATTCGGTTCGGAAATCGCCTGGATCAGGTACATATGGATAGGACATCGTTGCAGTATCCTTCCTTTTCACGCAATTGGTATTGTAATCTTTTTCATGCTTGTACTACTTCTAAAACTATTTCATGAACATCTTAGTGTACTTGGAGAAGTTATTTGACAGACGGGAATAACCAGAAGAAGCTAATTGGGTTGGCGCGAGCTATGTCTGACCATGCGTTCAATGCCACAATTTGGGATGTCCTAGTTGATCCTAGCTATCAGGTATGCTGGGGCTTGAACATTGTTTGTTGAATCTAAGCATTAATGTCATAATAGGTTTCCACAATTCTTTGCAAACTGCATCCTTGTGGTCTAATAACTCTTTATCATTCAGGGACAAGGCCTTGGAAAGGCCCTTGTTGAAAAGATTATAAGGGCTCTTCTGCAGAGGGACATTGGCAATATTTCACTTTTTGCAGACAGTCAAGGTATTGTAGCCATTATTTATAGCCATTTTCTCTTATCATACTACTATGCTTTGAGTGCTATTTAAATTGTTCCAATAGATCAGCCTGTCTGCCATTGTCATACTTTATATCATGCTGATACGTTGTGGTAGTAGTGTGTGACTCTGTGTCTTAGTAATCATAGTCTATCACAGGTCGTAACAGAAACCTTTTGCCACTAATTCTACACTAGTCTCCCTTTTCCACAACTAAATCTGCTTTAGTGCTGCCACTTTGTGGTGGTGCCTGCTTTAGCATCATGTATTGATGTGGACGTTCTTGTTTTTGTACTTCATTTTCTTACATTGTCACTGCAGTCGTGGACTTCTATCAAAATTTGGGTTTTGAAGCTGACCCGGAGGGCATCAAAGGCATGTTTTGGTACCCAAAGTTTTAGCTACCAGTTAGAGAAGCTCAAGTTGTTTCTACTACTGGCTTAGCGCTGCAAATCGGTACAGATGGAGTAAGAACACTTCTTACGTTATCGACTCACCCAGTTACATTTTAAATGATCGTAAGACAACTTAATGTAATACCTATGTGGTATAAAGGCAAGCTTCTTTTTGATCATCTTCTATCATCCTGAGACATTTCAAACCCAATATTACAAACTTAGAAATGTAAACCTTCACATTTTGAATGGAGTTGAAATGTTGCCTTGACATTTTAAAATTGCCACCCAGCCACTTGAAAAGAATCGACTGATCCTCCTTACTGACTATCCATTATTTTGTGGACATAATCACGTAACAATAATTTTTTTGACCTACTAGTTGATTATTCCATCTGTTTTATATGGAAGTTGACACCACATATTCAAGACCAAGTATGCAATTCTGCAAATGGCAGCCTGGCTTGTCTTTCTGAATTATATGATCAACATGAGAAGCTTCGTTTGATATCCTTTAGAAAAATAGAAAACATATGTTTTTTTTTTCTCTCTTTTGGACTGAAAAAGAAAATGACAGCTCTCATTTGATAATTCCAATTTCCAGATGTTCGTCAAAGTACAAAACCATCCACCTCACCAAAACCCTACACAATCTGAGCTGTGTACAACTATTTATATTCACTAAAGTTTTGGGGTTGTTCAGATTTCAGAATCCCCAGATGGTTCTTAGGTCATCTGGAATGTCCATTAATGCAGATTTCGGATTGAGTCTTCATAGAACGATCATATCGGTGTGCATAGCTGTAGTGACATGAGCTGTTCTGTTATTTAAGGATTGAAGACCCCGGCAATTCCAAGATATTTTGAAGAGGGCGGCTGCCTTTTGTCTTGTCTTGGTGACTAGAGGAAGTGGAGCCACCTTATATGACTTCTATAAGTAAACTTTACAAAATGTAGATCTGGACGCTACTAACCCGAATTTGTGGGGGGAAAACGGTCATGTAGACGTTGAGATAAGAGAATAATATGCAATGCAGATTCAGAGAGCGTGATGAAGACAATCATCTCTACTAAATGTACGTTATTCACGTTAACTTTATATATGTTTTGATCTTTTTTGTTTACATGAGAAATAAGTCGTTGAATTATCTTATAATAATTAAGTGAAAGATAATTAGATAGAACAAAAAATAAACAAGTGTGTGGGAGCTAATTCTTAAATCTTTTTGTTTGGCTTTGTTTCAACAGAGGTACCAAGTTACTAACCTTCATTCAAAATATATTAAAAGGATAAATAAAATACAACTCAAGAAATTGAAAATTTAGAAGATCAAGCGTGTCTCGTCGACAAAGATCTAAAATAAAAGAGAAGCCTCATATTTCCACTAAGCCTAACAATAACAAGCCAACATTAGCTAGTGTATCTACCACCTGATTCACCTCTCTAAAAATATGAGAACGTATCTGAGAGATACACTACAAGCAATTATCACAAGCGACATGAAGCATCTATGAAACAAGAATATGTGAACGGATAAAATCTATCACTGTATGTGTATGTAACGAACACAGACAAAAGGTCTTAATTGTCTTGTAGAAAAACAAATTTCTAGAAACCTGTTCGGTGTGACATCTAAAGTCTGAACTTAAAAACAGGGTCAACGTCATTGTATGTGTTAAACTTTAAGCTCCACTTAAAGGTTGACAACTTATGCCCTAAAGTACAAGCATAAGCACCTTGTCCTATATCCCAATATTCTGATTGATAATGCTTACGCTCAAGATCAAACAATCCAATTAATCCCACCAAGAAAAAGCTTAAACAATCTAAAATCTAGATCTCAATTTTGTTACCTAGTGTGAAAGGGAATCACTTGGAGGCATAAAATTCAAGTAAACGTGGGTTTACTCCTTTCAGATAATAGAAACAAAAGTTTTATAAGCAGAGAACAAAGATCCAATTGGTCACCCCACCCAGAAGCACTTTAAAAAAATGGCGGGTTTGGTACCCTCGAAAGGGTCAAAGAAAAGTCAACTCTCCCCCCTCCCTAAATTTCATTGTCTCACTCTCCCCAACTCTCACGCCGAGAAAATTGAAAGGTGAGAGTCAGAAAGAGACACAGAGAGAAGTAGGAGACCCGAAGTTTCTCCATCAAGCTCTTATCTTTTCAGCTCTCACTATCAGATTAAATTAGTTTAGACAAAACTGATCTGTACTACCAACCAGCCAAACCATGACGATAGGCAAAGCCAGAGTTAGTCTCAGAGATTATAATGAAGGTCATCATCATGACGACGACCAATTACCACAACCCTTTAAGCCTCTCACTTGAGTTCTGCAAAAACTCACGCAACTAGTCTCAAAGTCCACATCTTTAACTCAAAAGGTATCATTTTTCTTTCGAAATCTTTGAAAAGTTTCAAACTTTATGCGTTTTTTTCCTTTGTTGATTGATTGATTTGATTCTGTTGCTGAAGATTGGTTGTTTTTGATTGTTAGAATGTTGACACTGACATTTTGGGGTGGTCTCATTGGTCTGGCTTGTTCTTGCTTCTTCCTAGTTGCGGTTGCACAAGTTACTAATCCTTCTGAAGGTGAGTTTTTGATACTTGTTTGCTAAACCCAATTTGAGTTTGACCCAATTGGTTTACTGTTACATGGGATTTTTGGGTTAGTGGTGGTGGGAATTGGATTATGAGTTGTGCCCATTTGCAGTGGATGCATTGAGAGCAGTGAAGGGTAGTTTGATTGATTCCGGGAAGCATTTGAGGAACTGGGACAAAGGGGATCCATGTAAAGCGAATTGGACCGGAGTTATGTGTTTCAGTGATGTTGGGACTGATGGATACTTGCATGTCCGGGAGCTGTATGTGTTCTTGTTTCATTAACTTGTTTCGACTTGTTCAATTTAGTGTTGTTCATAAATTGGTTTTGTTAATCTAGCTGGATGTTGTTATGTAATTACTTGTTCTTAGGAGTTAAGTTAGGCTAACTAGGTAGTTTAAAAAATTTGATGCAGGCAACTGCTGAGTATGAATCTCTCAGGAACTTTAGCGCCTGAGCTTGGCAAACTATCTCAACTTCTGATATTGTGAGTCATGTCATCTCGTTTGATCAGTTGGTTCTTCCTGATTATCTTTCCAGTCATATTGCTAACCTCTTTGTCATTTGTTTTTTGTCCTTCTCGAAGAGATTTCATGTGGAATGACTTAAGTGGGACTATACCGAAAGAGATAGGAAACATTACGTCCTTGAAACTCTTGTAAGTCGAGTTCATGTTCTATTTTCAATGTATTTTAATGCATCTTTGTAGTATCTCTGCCTGATTCCTCTTATAAGTCCTATATATACTGATTGAGACTTGTTTGATTAATATGAAATTGTAAAGCCAAGATAAATTTATGTTACCTCTGAAAGTTCAGTACTGTGTTTAAGAAAATGATATGTTGTATAACTTTATGGCCATCTTGAAAAGGCTGTGAATTGCTGGATATTGGTCTTAGGTCTATGAATATAGATTTCTGTGATAAGGTACAAATTCTCATTAGTTTCCATGATGCATTGTGTTTGCAGGCTCTTGAATGGAAACAAACTATCGGGTTCCTTGCCTGATGAGCTCGGTTATCTTGACAATCTAAATAGACTACAAGTTGACCAGAACCATCTTTCAGGTTCAATACCAAAATCATTTGCTAAATTGCGCAGCGTAAGACACCTGTAAGTACATTATTAATCTCAATTCGTCTTCAAGTTGGCTAGTGTTTTATATTTCAAATGTGTGAAATGGTCCTTGTATGCTCCTTTTGCAGCCATATGAACAACAACTCCTTCAGTGGCCAAATTCCATCTGAGATTTCTGAAATACCGGCTCTTCTTCATGTGTGAGTTTTCATAGCGTCTTATATTATTATATAATGTCATTACCTTATTGGGATGTTGTTATGTATTAATACTTGTTGATCACTGATTTCTGGTGTGTAATTGACACAAACGCTTACAGGCTCTTGGATAATAATAACTTATCTGGATATCTTCCACCAGAATTCTCCAACATACCACTGTTGCGCATACTGTAAGTCCTGATCCCACTCAGTGTTAATTGCTAATTTGGATTAACAACCAGGCTCTTGGTTCCTTTTACACGATCTTAATTGGCAATTTGATCTTTCGTGATTGTACGTATCAATGTTTTGATCAGGATTTCAACCTACTGAATCTTCCCTTGATCGGAAATCTTAACTACAAATGCTTTATTGATGTTTCTTAAATTTTTTATTTTTTATTTTACACTTTTTTGTAGTCAACTCGATAACAACAACTTCATCGGAACTGAGATTCCAGCTACTTATGGAAACCTTTCCAGATTGGCAAAGTTGTAAGTTTGATTATAAGTATCTTTGTCTTGTGCTCTTTTTCTTTTCTTTTTCTCTAAATATGGATGATAAAGAGCATAGTTGATGCACTATGAGTCAGATGCTAAAGAAACAAATGACTGCTTTCATTAGGAAATTTGCAAAAATTTGGTCTTATATCCTTTTTTGCTATATTAAGAATATAGCTGATACTGCTTATCCCTGTTGGATAAATTTTCTTGGATAGATTGCTTAAACCTTTTTTTATTTTCCTCTTTTTGATTTGGCAGAAGTCTCAGGAACTGCAGTTTGCAGGGAGCAATTCCTGATCTTAGCCGGATACCTAACCTCAGTTATCTGTAAGTATGTTTCTGTATTAGGCATCTTTCTTGACATTATGATCCAATTATTATGCTTCTGTTTATTTTTCTATCATCTAACTTTTACTGGGTTCATGTCACAGAGATCTAAGCTGGAATCATCTTGCTGGACCGATACCATCGCATGGACTTTCTGACAATATGACAACAATGTATGTAAATGGCCCAAGTGAACTTGTAATTTGTTCTATTGATATATCACATTGCTTCATCCGTAATTTTCAATGAAGTGAAACATGAACATTACTATATTTACTAGTTGTTACTAATCAGATCTATTAAGAACTTATCCTGTTAACATGTTCTTCTGTTTATTGCAGTGATCTGTCAGATAATCATCTTAACGGATCTATTCCCGAAGGTTTCTCTCATTTTCCTCATCTTCAGAAATTGTGAGCATCAATTTACTTCGATAAACTTTAATTTCCAATTATAGAATACATGACACATTTAATATTTAAAATACCTTTATATATGACTCTTCATCATTCAAGCGTTTTGCTCTTATGATTCTACTGGATAATATGCTACTAAGCTTCTATGCACACTGGATCTGATATTCTTATGATTTATATCACAGGTCGCTCGAAAATAATTGGTTGAATGGTTCTGTCCCTGCTATATGGAGGAACATATCCTTTAGTACAAGAGCTAGACTTTCATTGTAAATACCTTTACCAAACTGAAGCATAAATTAATTAATTTTATTTGATTTCTTGGAGTTTCTATCAATAAATTCTTTAAAAAAAAAAATAAAAAAAGGAAGAAGTTTAATGTGGCATTTAGAGCATATGTTTGGATTGAACTTATTTAATTGTTAGCTGAATGTTGCAGTGATCTCCGGAACAATTCACTCTCTAACATATTGGGAGATCTGAATCCTCCAGCAAATGTCACCTTGAGGTATGTTTCTAAATGCATTGACTTCTATACAACACCTTATTTTTAGAGTTATTTCTAATATTTAATTCTGTAAGTTATATAAAAACGAGGAAGAAAAGAGTACCTGGATCTTAACGATTTTGTTACAGACTGTCTGGAGTCTGGACATTTTATTTATGTCAGTTCAGTTAAATGTCAAAAATCTTATAGATATGCAGCTTGATTGATTAGTTATAGAAATAGTGACGTGTGATGGAATCGTATGCAAATTAAGAGTATGAATGGTTAAGTTTATATACACACAATACCAAATTCTTTATTTTCTGAAATATAATCTACATGAACTGTGCTTTTGGTTTATTTTCAACCCAGCTGCCTATAACTAGAATGTTAGTCCTCCTCCTTTCTAATGGAATCTATGGTGAATGTTATGCTTGCTTTCATGTTACATAGTGGTTAAATTTCCCATTACTTGTGTCTGATGAAAATTATCAGTTTGTCTGTACATTGCTTTACTTCTATAAATTCAAATACTTGTCTTTTATTAGGCTTGAAGGAAATCCTATTTGCAAGAATGCTAGCATAGAAAATATAAGCCCGTTCTGTCAATCTGAAGCGAGAGATGGGATCTCCGAAGATTCAACAAATTCAACTCAACAGATGACCTGCCCTATTCAAGCATGTCCGGTGGATGATTTCTATGAATATGTTCCATCTTCCCCTGTGCTATGCTTTTGTGCATCACCAATTATAGTTGAATATCGTCTGAAAAGCCCGAGCTTTTCTTACTTTCCTCCATATATACAGCAGTTTGAAGAGTATTTAACTAGGTCTCTAAAATTGGAGATTTACCAGTTATCCATTAGTTCCTTCATCTGGGAAAAAGGGCCTCGTTTAGGGATGCAGTTGAAGTTCTTCCCTGTGTATGGTGCTTCACACTTGCATACATTAAATGCAAGTGAGGTTCTGCGAATTAGAGGCATTTTTACATCATGGGAATTTCCTCAGAATGATTTCTTTGGACCATATGAGCTACTCGACTTCAAACTGCTGGGACCTTATTCAAATAGTATGTATTTTACCTGAACATCTTTTTCAAGTCATGTGATTTTTGTGTATAATTTGTGAAATGATGCTGTATTAGCACCCAGTATTTGTAATCATTGCATAAAAAATTCATTTTATATCAGTTAGTGACAGTTTTTTAGCTAGTGGGGTAGTATTATTTTTCAAAATCGTTGACAATATTTCTATGTTGCTAAGATATTTGATACCCGTGCACACTCAGCATTGTACTTTTTAGGAAATTAGCTGTTTATAACTTCTGTTATTTTGATTGCATTTTATAACTCTATCCGAATCCTTTTTCGTTTTAGAATGAGTAGTGGCTTCTTATTCTTGGTGGATTAAATTTTTCTTTCATTGTTATAGTGATTGTTAAGAGACAAAAGATGGGCATCAGTAAGGGTGTATTAGCAGTTGTTATAATAGGGGCCATTGCTTCTGTTGTCAGTATATCTGCAACAGTCATGCTTCTGTTCACAAGATGCACCAGAAACCGATACACACCACCTTCAAGGAGACACTCATGTAAGTGCTGAATAGTAATTAAATGGTACTAAATATTTAGATACTATCATGTCTGAATATCATCCTAGAAAGTGGTATGAAGCCTTATATTTCTTTTCAGCGTCGAAGATTTCTATGAGAATTGATGGTGTAAAGGCGTTCACTTTCAAAGAAATGACACTAGCCACCAGGAACTTTGATAGTGCAACTCAACTTGGACGAGGAGGCTATGGGAAAGTTTATAAAGGTATCTTATCTGATAACACAGCTGTAGCCATAAAACGTGCAGAAGAAGGATCCCTACAGGGTGAAAAAGAATTCTTGACCGAGATAGAATTGTTATCAAGGCTACACCATCGAAACTTGGTCTCTTTGGTAGGATACTGTGAAGAAGAAGGGGAGCAGGTATGGAGCTTGCAGTCTTGAACAATTAATCATTGCTTGCAACTTGCAACTTATTTTCTAAATCTATAAATGATATGTTGGTGAAATAAGCACAAATAAATCTAAAGAGTCTCATGTTGTTTTGTTTGGCAATTTATATCTTACTTCCTTCTCATTCTGAACAACGGCAATTTAGTCTGAACCTTATCAGTTGGAAGTTGAACTCGTAAATGGATTTGCTTTACTGTTTCGCCTAGTGACTCTTCACTGCATAATCTTTAATTGCATGAATGTAAGAAGTTGGAGTTTCAGCATGCACTACATAAAGTTGTTCCTATGCAACATAAATGTGTGGCATGCTGGTATCATTGAATGCTTCAATGTATTAGGACCCCATGAAATTTCATTAATCAAATTATGTTATTGCTGCTTCTGCAGATGTTGGTTTATGAATTCATGCCTAATGGTACCTTACGTGACTGGCTTTCTGGTATGGACTTTCCAACATTTGAAGTTAATTTTTTAAGTGGCTCCTCCCATACCATGCCTTTCTGGCTGGAGTTTCACCTAGCTAATTCTGTTTACTTATTTTGATACGAGTCACAGATAAAAGCAAGGGAAGCCTGGACTTCAGTATGAGATTACGTATTGCATTGGGTTCAGCCAAAGGAATTCTTTATCTCCATACCGAGGCCAATCCTCCTATAATCCACCGAGATATTAAAGCCACAAATATACTTTTGGACTCCAACTATATCGCTAAGGTGGCCGATTTTGGACTCTCACGACTAGCACCTCTCCAGAATGATGAAGGGACTGGCCCTGCATACGTATCTACAGTCGTGAGAGGAACACCGGTACGTTTAATTCGGTAAAGTTTATAATTGGCTTAGAAACATAATAAAAGCTACATCTTAACTGAATTTGTTTCTTTCATAACTCTAGTACTTTGGGATCATACTTGCAGGGCTACCTGGATCCAGAGTATTTCTTGACCAGTAAGTTAACAGACAAAAGCGATGTCTATAGCCTTGGAATTGTGTTTCTGGAGCTCTTGACTGGTGCGCTGCCAATATCACATGGCAAAAACATTGTTCGCGAGGTACCTACATAACATGAAAACAGAAATTTTGTTTCTTTTAATTTCGTGAGCAGTTAAATTGTACAAATAATAATGAAGTTACTTGTTTTGTAGGTGAATATGGCTCATCAGTCAGGCTTGATGTTCTCCATTATAGATAGCAGAATGGGTTCGTATCCATCTGAATGTGTTCAGAGGTTTGTAGCTTTGGCCCTCAGATGTTGCCATGATAAACAAGACGACCGGCCATCAATGTTGGATGTGGTGAGGGAGCTCGAAAACATAATTAAACTTATGCCGGGAGCTGAAACAATTTTTTCACCATCTAGTTCCTCATACACTGGAAAATCATTAAATTCATCATCGACTTTTACCGGGGACCTATATATGTCCTCCAACGTGGAAGGAAGTGATCTAACCAGTGGTGTCATCCCTACCATATCGCCTCGGTGACAGCCTGAGGAGTTGGTGTTCATTTACCTTTGGTTCTAAATAGGAAGAAAAATAGCATCTCCTGCTAGTTTCAGGGTGTAAAATTATCTCGGTTTTGGTCTGCAGAGAGGTGAATAATGGGGAAGGGTACATAGATAGTGTCTGTAATCTTATTGATGTAACAGAACAATTAAACAAAGATCGTGATCACTGTAAAGTTGTTGCTAACAATTACTAATCAAATGTGCATCTCTTAGAGTTTGTTCTGTATACCAATGGTTAAGAAGAAAAGACTGTGGTCTATTAACCGGTAGCAAATAGAACAAGAGAGAGGTGGTATCCACTAGTTTTGGTTTTCCCATGAACCAGAGATATGCATTTTGAGTTGGATACCCGAGTGGATTGCACTAGGCAACTCTTGTTTGCACTCCAACTGTGCCTTTATTTTTCTCCACTTGTTTGATTGTCTCCGTCATACATCGTTCAAAGTGGAAACGAATAATGTAGGAAACAGTACAAAACTGCCAGTAACCTTGACTATAAAAGCATTAGGAGTCGCCAACATAGCAATAGAATCATGACGGCAATGATTAAGAAAGCCAACCAAGACAATAAATACTAAATACTAACCAATTTGAGTGGAATCCACCATCTCATTTACTCATTACGTCCAAACTAGTCCTCAGTTCAAATTTATGGCTCTACCCCTGGAATGACGATGACCACAACCAATTTTGAACTTCCAAGGGCTAGACCGCTAGAGCCTGCTTGTATTGAAGCACGATAATAGGGATGCCTCTCCTGTGCAAACTCAGAGCGAAGGGAAGCCCCGCGGCAAGTCCTAGGTGCTTAAGAAAAGTGGCCAAGAACTCTATACTAGTCTCTCCATAATACACTTGTACCTTCATTATTCTCTTGAATCTCTTGTATTAGTTTTGGTAAGGGTAAAACTAGTCATTTAGGTTTCTGATTGTGAGTATTATTAGATTAATATGTCAAATTCAAATCCAGCGAAGATTTATAATGGCAAATTTTATCTGTCAAGTACAAAAAATTAAAGCTGCATGTTCAATTTTATGCACATAATTGAAAGCCGAATTTATAACACTAGTGAGTAGTGACAAATGCAATTAATGCATTCATGCAATTAGTCGCTATGTCATTTCAAATTCAAATTAAACAAATTAATTGAAGGACAGCTTGGGATGCACTGGATTTAAGCTTGCCTGGAATGTCTATCGGTGAGTCATAGCATGTGTGGCAAAATTTATGTGTATTATATTGTGTGCGTATATAAATTAATGTGTGTCATATTGTGTGTATATACACATAAAAAAAAAAACACACACACACATCTATAAGGCTCTTCTAGTAAGAGATTTTTTTATTTATTTTTAGGCAAGGGATCGCTTATTAGATAATCTTTTTGATTATATATCGACATTTCGACCGTTTAGTTTTTAAGTATATAAAAATAGATCATTCATGTAAATTTTCAGCCAAATTGATAATTGTTAAGGCATTTATAACTCTAATTTACAATTAAAAGCATGAAAGGTTGAAAATATTAGGATGGATAACATTTAAGCCTAGATGAGGGTGAATAGGCTTTGATGAAAATTATGCTCAATTTTAACATGAATAAAATTATCAAACTGCAGTAAGGGAATGTAGATGCCTATCAATCCTTGCGACCCAGATTTTGTGTTTTCAAAAATAATCATGAAGAGAGCAACACACAATCAAAAGGCACAACAGAAATAAATAACTCAAACACAAGAGATTTACTGACACAGTAAAATCCTCAAATCGAGGTAAACAACTGCGGGCCTTAACTCTTGAAGGCCAAGTGTAAAGCCACTCACTAGGTGAATATAAAAAAACAAATATGAACTTACAACCAACTCGAATAGCTCTGAACTCGGCTATTTCTGACTAGACTCCTCTAGACTGTTGCACGAACACCACATTGTTTTTCTCCACCTTCAGAACTGGTTCCACTCGTCTCTCTAATTTTGACACATGAACTATGCACGACACTTCCTCCCAACTGATCTCGTGGGGTTCTCGGACATGCAGATGATATGAATGATATGAGAGTGTTTGATTGACTTATCAATTCACTTCAACATGAAACAAGTGAATTAATAGTTCTCAATGAAGCTCATGAGTTTTTTTATGAATGAAAAAAAAAAATTCTCTCAACTAACAATGGACGCACAATATAATCTTCAAAAGCGTCGAAGAAAGAAAATACTTTTCTCCTATTTGTATGCGCAGCCAACATCCCAAGACATCAAGGGAATTTAAAACTCTATACCTAATTGATTTCTATTAGGAAAGAAAGATTCCTAAAGAATATCTAGGTAATAAAAACTGATTTTCATCCCTAAATAAAATGCTATGCATAACTAATCAAATAAACTGCAATCCTATAAATCAGACATACGATTGATTTCAATTGAAACTCGTCCATAATGGTAAACTAACATTAATCACACACAGCTACCTTTCAGACTACTTCGGGATTGAAACACAGTCTTCAATCCCTTCATGCAATCACTCAAGAAACAACCATGCTATATGAGATGCAATGAATGAATTATCTTTTCAGAGAATCATCTAGGATCAGCTGGGGTCTTGATCTTCATCTTGTGATTCAATCGCTTTAGTCTTTACTTCAAATACTCACACAGTTCTAACCTAGGCCTAAGACTCATTGTTTTGTGTAGGAAATGTCAATACACAAAATTCTTATACTAACAAAGGTTCAGGTTGGACAAATTTGGTTTGTCAATTGATTGAATATAGTTCGATACCTTAACGATTATTAATTTGGCTGAAAATTTGTACAAGTGATATACTCATATAGAGCTAAGAACTGAACAGTCGAGATCTCGTATGTGATTGAAAAGTTAATCTAACAAGTGATCCCTTAAAATGGCAAAAAAAATCCGTTAAAATCTCTCACTAGAAGAGTCATAATATATATATATATATAAACACACCTTCAAGAATTGGGAACGTTTCTTGATAAAATTAGGAAAACAATGATTTTGCACTCTTTATTGATTCTCAATAAAACTAACTACAACTCAGTAAAATTTTTCATTGAGGGTCAATAAAATTTTTGTTGAGGATAAGATGAAAGATTTTAAATTTAGAGGTGATTTGTTTTATTTTTCATCGTTAGATGTTATTTTTAGGGCTAAATACTGGTCACTACTCTGTGGTTTAGGTCCAAAATCAATTCAGTTCATGGACTTCTAATTTCATCAAAAACACACGTGTACTTTCAATTTTGATCTAATATGTCTAATTCATTAATATTCTGTTATGGGTTCAAGTTATAGTTGGATTATTTGTTGAAAAACTATATATTTGATAGATTTCTAATAGTGGGACTCACTCCTAAATTGACTATGCAAGCCACCTCAACACTACATCATAAAATATAAGTCATATATGAGCCACATCAACAACTTAAATGACTCAATTATGAGAAAACTAACAAATTGGACCTATTAAATCAAAATTGAAAGTGCAGAGATGTTCTTGATGAAATTAGAAGTTCAGAGACTGAATTGATTTTGGACCCAAACTATAATATAGTAATTAGTATTTAACCCTTATTTTTAAGTTGAGTTGATTTATTTTCTACTATTATATCTACATCTAATAGTGATTGAGCATGATTTTCATAATCAGTTATTGACTAAGTGAACACTAACATGTAGAGGCAAACACCTCTTTCCGAATTTGCAAAAGAAAAAAGAAACCGAAAGAAAGAAAAAGAAATGAAAAGTAATATTAACCCCATTAAAACATTTAGGGAGCTTCTATTCATATATCCAAAATTGTCATTTAGACCCATTTTCAAATAATAGTTGACTTTGTCAACTCATGTCAAATTACCAATAAAGACACAAAAAGGGAAATTTTTTTATTTTTTTACCTCTGCGTACAGTAGTAATCTTTAATTGGAGAAAACTTTCTCCTCCAACGTGAACCTTAAAATATACATCGGCAAACGTTATCTATGTTGTTGTCAAAATTTTCTAAACTTCATGGTTGATCACCCATCAATGGAAATAAGTTTCATATGAAAAAAGAGTTTTAGCCTGGAAACTGGTAGAAACTAAGGAAACAAAAAATTGTGCAACTGTTAGCAAGAATGATAGTGGAAAGAAGATTTGACAAGGGGAGAAAGAGTCATTGTATTTCATTGATTCAACAAAAAAGAAATATGAGCTATCTAACCTCCATAAGATTATAAAAAGTTGAAAATTTCCTAAAAAGAGTTCACACATACAAGGCTACAAAAAACCTCTATAAAATTACAAATGATAGAGAGAGAGAGAGACGATTACCAACTAAAGATTTTTTTTTTGTTCAACTTAATTGTATTAAGGTAAAATAACATTGTGAAATCTTCAAAAATCGAAGTAGGTCTAACTATTGATTTTTGGAGATATGAATTGAAAAAAAAAGAAAAAAAAAAGAGCATTTATTTATTTTATTGAAGAATGAGTATTGTGAGAAAATTAAGGAGGTATATATAATAAATTAGTTATTTATAAAAATAAGTTAGAGATCTACTACGTAAGAAAATCTAAATAATAATTTCAGAAGTATGAATAGAAATTATTTTATCCCAGAGTTGAAAAAGCCACAGATACAGACAAAGTAAAAAGGAAACCCCCTCTCCTTTCTTTCAAGAAGATCTCTCCCATCCAGAAAACAACTCCACCCACCATGGACCACCTCCTTCTCAACCTCGCCGGCGCCGACCGCCGGACCTCTGATCGGACATGAGAAGATTTACCCAAAGACTGTTTGCTCAATATCTTGGAGAGAGTCGGAACAGAGTCTTTACTGATGCTCGTCCCCTTGGTCTGCAAATCATGGTACAGAGCAAGCCTCACTTCTTCTTGCTGGCAACGCCTCGTTTTCCCGGCGGAGATTGAAAAAGGTACTGTCATTTATCCCTGGAGCTTTCCTGTTTCTACTTCCGACGACGATGATCAGAGCACTAGTTTTGATTACGTTATCAGAAGATATGCAAAGGAGTTTGGGATTGAATGGAGTCGTTTCTATGTTTCTAAGTTCATCAAGTTTGCTGTTAATCGTGGCCAAGGGCAGACCCAGTTTCTCAAGGTACCCGGAATTTGCAGCCACTATATGAATGCAATGAGAGCGATGCTAGAACACATTGGGAGGAATTGTAGAGGTTTTGAGGGTTTGCATATGTCTCATGCATTGGTTGATGTGGATTTGACTGAGGACATTGTGAAATATGTGCCGCAGATTAAGTACTTGTGCTTGAAGAAGGCCAAGATTGGCCGGATTGAGCTTTTTGTGTTGAACTGTTGATCAAGGGGTGCAGAGAGCTTAAGGTTTTGGATGTTAGGGACTGTGTGGGTTTTACTGAGGGTGATAGGGAAAATAGCAGAGCTTGGTTCTCACATTGGAGAGTTTATGATGGAGGGTTCGAGACAATTCAGGATACGAGATTGGGTTGAGGTTGCTGGGTTCTTCAGGTTGATGAGGACTAACTGGGTTAGAGCATATAGTGGTTCTTAGACTTGAGCCAATATGAGATTGTTGGGGTTCTTTGAGGTTGATGAGGACTAATGGAGTTGGGTTATCGCAATGGGTCATCGCCTAGTAATTGGTAATTTGTTCATGAACTTGACTATTATGATGTATTTCTGCATAGAGTTGAGGCTAACTTGAGTGTACTGGAAATGATGTATTCTGACACCTAGAAATGAATTTTTTGTGTTCCCAAAGTTTGTAGTTGATTCATAGTTTGTTAGCACTTATCATTTCTTGAATGTTTCAACTTGGGAGGAGCTTATCGAAACAGATATGAATCGTATATATAATAACAGAGCAGAATACAACAGAATAACAATAGTATTACACAAGCGAAACTGATCCGAAGACTAAAACATATTGCATCAGGGATGGATGCAAGAAAAGAAAGAATTCCACAAGATAAACGTGTATAAAGTATAGAATCGATCAATATATCCTGTATCAGTGTCGACTCACATGCAGAACCACTGCAGGTTCCGTGATTTCCAAGGATGAGAGTTTAGTTTGATGGAGGAGGTGAGAGAAAAGGAATTGATGGAATTGAGGTCGGAATGTTGGGAAGTGAAGGGATTGTAGTGGGGAAGTTGGGAAATGTAGTAGCCAGAAGTGGAGGTAGAGTGAACTTGGGAGCAGTGGGAAGGTTTGGCAATGTTGGATTTGGTAGAGACGGGATTTGGGTGCTTGGCAGAGGTGGGATTTGTGTTGTGGGTTTTGGCAGTGGTGGCAATGGTGGCAGAGGAGTTGGCACAGGCCGTGGAGGCACAGCACCCTCGGGAACCGGAATCAATGGAATTGATGTCTGCAACAGTTGCCTGGCGCCAAAGCTCATGTCAATGCTCGACAAACACAATGCTGCTACCATGATAGATAATAGGGAACAATGCTTGAGGCCTGCCATTTTAGTTGAATAATAAGGAACTTGATCTTCGTTTCTTGTTTGAGTTGAAAGAAAATGTAATTATATCTTCCCTGCATTTCTGTTTTTTTTAAAAACCATGCTGATAAAACATTTCATGCTTGTGTGAAAGGTGTGGTGACCCAGCAGCTGAGTCCATCTTCTCCAACTTCTCACTTCTCCTAACTGATGAACCTGTAGAAGAACCTGATATCATCAATATGGGAGTGATATATGGAGACAAGGTTAAAACTCATACTGGATTTGGTGACCAAGGGGAGGGAGATGATGACGACTCAATTGATTTTGAGGATCAGCTGTATTTCCGCCCTGAGGACAAACAAATAGACATTTCAAAGCACATAAGAGACGCAGTACATCTGGAGATCACTATCTCTGCTACATGTAATCCAAATTGTAAGGGTCTGTGTCTCAATTGTGGTAAAAATTTGAACACTAGCAATTGTATTTGTGGCAAACAGGAGGTCAAGACGCTACTTTTTGACTTCTTGGAAATTTAAAGAAGCAAATGCAGCGAAAATAACTTAGGTTTCATGTATAGTTTTCAGAAAACAACCAAATACGTTTGTTCAAGACTTCAAGCTCTAGAATTACCATCTCTCGATCTTCTGTTTTTGGATTTCTTTTTTCTTATATCTTGCTAAATTCATGAAACCAAAACTCATTTTTTTAAGATAACCAACTTGTGTACCTCTTCTTCTTTGGGTACAAATTTAACATAGGACTAAGTTATCTTTCACGGAGGATTTGGCAACCGCCAGCGTTTCATCTTTAGAAAGAGACTCGAGGGTTTTCACAATGTCTGTTTCATTGCAACTCTCCTTGTGGTAACAGTAATTTGTATAAACATTTGTAGATGGACAACGTATATTGCAACTGCTCAAATCTATTCATAAAGCGAATTCTTCAAGTTAAATCCTCAATACCATGCAGACAATCCATATCCCATAGAAGTGACCAGAAAACTGGTCATAAAAAACTCAAGTGTGTTTAAGAACAAGAGAAATTGACACACAGAAAGAGAGAGTGATATTTCAGAGAGAATTGAGATTTCAAGTGTGTTTATTCATCTCATACAAAGGGGTATTTATAGGAATACATTTGAAGTGTGATAGCTCAAAGAGAAAACCAAAATAATAACCATCTTGATGATGATTTTCTACCATGCTTGTTGCCATTTGATAAAGCATGTTACATATGTCTTCATACACTCAAGTACCTATGATTATACACTCAAGAACCTATCTAAATATTTTACGTATTTGTTACATGATATAGACATACATAGTATTTATACATTTATACTACAACAAAGTGTTCTAATATATATCGATCGTACTAATTATTCCTCGCACAAAACTAGCCAGTCAACAATCAACATGATAAAATTAATTTTCAAAACTAACTAGGATTCTAATTGTCTACTTTGCTGAGCCTTCTCTCTGTCATATTTTTTGCACCATATCGGATAACCATCTACCAGATACTTTTGCAAATCCTTGCCCTGAAGGACCAGCGTCAGCATGAGTACTGATCGGAACACAACCCTTCCGAACAATGGTGGCTGCCCGCCCGACTGGCCGATGTATGTATACCCTCTCCACACAGTTAGGGCCAAATTTCCTGTCGAATATCAACCACAATCAGATCAAAAATGTTGCTTCCTTGTAAAGATCGTAGATAAACAAAATGAAAAAGCTCATATGTAAAGATGAATACCATGGCCAGTTAGAGCACCACTCCGCCGAGTAGCTTCTGCTCTCTAATTTTTCCCATACCACCCGTTTCTATTTAGACAAAAGTTTCCTTGAATAATTTTAAGGATGCAATCGCCATCACCCCAATGGAGTGTCGGAGTCTGATATTTTTATCAGTTTAGGAGAATATTTAGATATCTCTAAATCTAAGAGTTCATGTAAATTGAAAGAAGTTTAGGCAGTATTTATAATAGATTGGGCAACAAAATCAATACATAGACTAAATTTTATAAAGTTACGGTCAACATTCTGACTAATTTCACGTAAAAATGTATGTGTCAGTTAAGAATTAGATTGGAAACCATGACCTAAGAGATATCTCTAAATCGAAGAGTTCATGTATATTGGAAGAAGTTTAGGCGTTATTTATAATAGAGTGGGCGACAAAATCAATACAAAGACTAAACTTTGCTAAGTTACAGTCAACATTCTGACTAATTTCACGTGAAAATATATGCATCAGTTAAGATATATTGACAGGTATGAACATTAAATTAAATTCAGTTAACTACGTAGTAGTCTTTCGCCAATTTCACGTGAGAGTCAGAGTAAATTAATGTGTACATTTACACTAATTTGTAACTAGAACAATATAATTTGTTTAACCGAAGATTTCACTTATTGCAACTAATAGTGCATAGTATATGACTTGGGATCTGTCATGCCCCGAATTTTGAATAATAAATTCAAATCTGAAATATGAATACAACTAAACAAATCAAGTCTTGAAATTTTTCATAAACCAACATCTCACAAATCATAACACAAACCTCGTAGCAAACTATCTCTTGAGTCAATTATTACAATACCAACATAAATAAAATGTTATACTCAAGAGAGTCTATAAAACACACCAAAATAGACTAAGTGCTGGTCACAACCCTGCTGCCCTACTCAACTCGCTCTCCACCCTGATTATTCTGACCTTCAGGATTATCCGCTACACTGTTTGAATAGTGTACCGGGATTGCAACAACACAAAACCCGGTAAGCTTTCTGAAAGCTCGTGTGAGTAAATATGAAATGAACAGTTCATTTATTAAATTACAATTCTTTTAATTCAAGTAAAACAATCCAAACACACACAACAACATTCATTCTCAATTTCACAACTATTTCAAGTAACGTCTCAACACTCGACCCCTCTCAACCACCAATTCGTGTTCACGATCATGAGTAACCCAACTCGCTGCTTTCATGTCACACGATGGCAGACAAGTTAGAGTTCTGGCTAAATCGTAATGTGTCACCTCGGCCAATGTTCACCCTAACAAAATAGTCACCACACTCCCTACAGTGGCATCGAACATTTAAAGGCCCCCCCCCGATCCAAATGTTATATCAATCCTTACATCCCACGACAATTACAATATCAATTGTAATTGCATAACCATCACGTGCTTTAAATCATAATCTAAACAATCACCATCATCATGCTTTCACTCAATATCATTTAACAAAATAAATCATGGCAATAATTCTTTCATTCAAATATACAAATGAAATCATCAACAATCCACATATTTCAATGTCACACCATTCCATATAAAATCACGTAAATATATATATATATATATACGTAATCATTCGCTCAGAGATGACCACTAATACCAACTATAATTCACACGGAGTAAAAACCCAAGAAATTCATTTTATATATACCTTAAAACTCATTTCTTAAACTCATTTCTTAAAACCATTTTCTCACACATAACAAATAAATTGGGCAATTAAGGAAATTTGGTTCGTAAATTAACCAAGTGAGATTTACTCACCTCTGATCCTGCTGCGTGTTCTCAACAGCTTAAATACAATTCAAAATCGCTCGTCAACTCAATTCCGTCAATCACCTAACCAAATACGATAATTAACTTAGCGTACAATTCAAAAACACACTTATATGAAGATCCAACGGTCGAATCTTCACCCGTGACCACACAAGGTCATTGGGACAGTCCTACTATCATCATATCAAAACTACAAGTCTATCAGACGGTCCAAACTTCATAGATCATAAATCGATCGATCAAAATCAATCGAAATCGTAAAATTCATAACTAATTCATACGGTATCCAAAATTCACGTGCTATATATCAAAATGATCGTATCGATATGTAGAATCTAAAAATGAGCAGAAACTGCTCTTGAGACCCCCGGAGGTGGCCGGAGTTTATGACAGAGCCGCCGCTAACCACCGCCAATGGTGTCGAGGCCGGGCTGCTCCCCTTCGTTTCATCATTTTGAGCAACTTTTATAACTATCACGAAGTGAGAAAACAAGTGGAACTGATCGAAAATACCTAAACAAGCCGGTGCGGCTGGAAAAACTGAAATTTTCCAATAGCTGCTCCGTTCAACGTCAAAAACTTCACTTCAGATCTGGGTCTTCTTGCTGCGTGTTCTACTCCTTGATAAGAGTTCAACAAGCTAAAGAACTCGAGTTTTGGTGGCCGGAGCTAGGAGAGATCATGGTTTGAACTCAACTCGGCCTCTAACCGAAACCGAGCTCCCGCCGCCGCTACAGGCCAAGACGCGGGGCAAGGCTGCCTCTGGCAGCTGCACAAGGAAGATACGAAGCTGTAAGAAGTGGTTTGACTTCAAACGGTGGCCGAAGGAGGGAGAACGAATACGAAAACCTCTTGCCCTGTTTTCAGCCGACGGAGGGAGAGAGAGAGAAGATGAACAGCAACCCAATGGTTTCCTTTTTTAGATAATTATGTTATTTTCGGATATTTCTGGAAATAGTAGCCTATATATACCCGAAATGAAAACTTTTCCAAATGCGATAACCTCCTCATACGAACTCCGATTCTTGTGTTCCACATATGCAGGAACTCGTATCGACGAGCTCTACGACTTTCGTGAAGGAAATTTCCTCAAATTCCTTATGTATAAAAAGTCGATTTGAGTAAACCCTAAACAACATTAAATTTCGAAACTAAAATCATTCGAAACCAAATTTCTCACGCAACAACATTCCAATCACCCGCAATTCATAATTCATATAATTTGATAAATATTGAATTACAAAATATTTAACTGAAATTTCGGGTCTTCACAAGATCATTATTGTATCATGTTATAACAGCTATTCCTTTGAAATATCGAAAAGAAAAAAATTTCAATATAATTTTTACTTGGGCCTGTTTCTCTACCACGCTCATTTGCTATCATTCTCTCGAATCAATCTCACTCATCAAACAAAACCCTAAAACCCCAAATTCGATTCAATTCAATTGAATTGGGATGGGTGCAGCAATGACAAGGGTGGACAGAGCAAAAGTAGAGTCGGCAAAATCATTCAAGAGATGGGGCAGGAGACACCCGTTCATCCGGTACGACCTTCCGATGATCTCCCTCACCCTGTTCGGAGCCGTCGACCTAGCCCATCTCATCTAAGGCAGCAAAGACATCGCCGACCAAGTTCAAAGACGACCAGGAATGGAAGATCATCGAGACCCGGAACCAGCACCGGACCTGTAAACGCCTACAACCCCAAGAAGATCTCACTCAACGAAGAGCTCAAGGTAATGTGCATTTTCTCTGATCAGTCAATAAGAAGTGCTTTTTCTGGCCCGATTGCGGGTTTGTAGCTTATGTGGTCTCATTTCGACGTAATGTGTTTTTTTTAAAAGCTTTGCATGAGAAGGTGGACATTAAAAACTACGATTACAAGAGAATTCCGCGCCCAAATGAAGATAACTCACACTAGTTTGTGTAATACTTGTGTTGGGTTTGTGTAACTATAATGGCACTGATTTCAATGAATAACAATTTTGACGCCATGTTTGATGTTTATCTCTGCTTTGCTTGTTTTTTACCTTGTACTGTGAATGCTGCAAGTGAAATAATTGAAACAGATGTCAGTACCAACTTGTAAATGGACCATAGGAGCAGAGAAACCAGAATCTGTTAAATTGGACAGAGTCACAAAATAGGGGCAATGGGAATGACAAGGACCAAAAACGTTAAAACAGTGGTCCAGCTGCTGCTGACATTGTCTGGGGGTCCATGTAGTAACTGAAGTTAGGGTAAATTAGTTACCTACCATGACCCCAATGTTTCAGTAGCATTCAATCAGTATTGGACTACTGGGTACTGAAAATAGTTTAGATTTCAAGCTGATGTCTCTAGTTTAGATAATAGTTTTGCCTGTCGTAGGTGTAATTGTAGAGGAAGGGGCGAACTTTGCCACTTCGATCTTATCGGTTATTTGTATGCAAGTCCCTCGTGTTTTTTGTAATGCGCTTGTGTTTCATGATTTTCATTTTGGCATTTCTTTTGAGCCTATACGCTGTGGATGTACCAAATATTTCAAATTTCAATATGAATTGAGCTTATGGGGTTAATAGAAATGAGACGAGAGAAGTGGAGCTTAATAATAATAGGTGATGTATTTCTATAACAATGTTTGGTTATGATTCAGTCAGTATTGCAAAAAGTGAATGTATCCTTAAATTTTTGGAATATTGACATTAACACTTATTGCAAGCGGGTCTGTTGCAAACCAGGCTCAACCAAATTATCAGTTGCTCCTCCCTTTGTCTATTCATAGTGGTGACAACACAGGCTTCAAGATTCCAATGCATGCAGTTGGGTTTGGCGCATATCGCGATGCATCATCGATTTTCAGAGATATATGGACGGACCTTTTCTTTTATCGAGACTGAAGCTGTTATCCAGGATGCATTTGCACAATGCATTGGGGGCCTTTTGAGTGTTGCTCTGTCCACGCTTGTCATTGCTGCACTCATCCCAATTCAATTGAATTGAATCGAATTTGGGGTTTTAGGGTTTTGTTTGATGAGTGAGATAGATTGGAGTGAAGGACAGCAAATGAGCGAGGTAGAGAAACAGACCCAAGTAGAAATTTTATTGAAATTTTTTTCGATATTTCAAAGGAATAGCTCTTATAACACGATACAATAATAATCCCAAGCCATATAATATGCACTATTAGTTGCAATAAGTAAAATCTTCAGTTAAACAAATTATATTGCTCTAGTTACAAATTAGTGTAAATGTACACATTAATTCTCTCACGTGAAATTGGCGAAAGGCTACTACGTAGTTGACTGAATCTAATTTAATGTTCATACATGTCAATATTTCTTAACTGATGCATACATTTTCACATGAAATTGGTCAGAGTGTTGACTGTAACTTACCAAAGTTTAGTCTTTGTATTGATTTTGTAACTTAGCTACTGTTCATTCCTTGGTTTGCTCTTCCTCGTCCTGCAACATAAGAGATCACAATCAAAACAAGCAAAAAAAATAGCATACAGCAACTAGATTGTTACTAAGAAAGCTGGGTTCTTCATTGTGAAAACAGGAACTCAAAACATGCATAAAACAACATATAATCATTCTGACCTAACTCCAATCATTCTGAACCCAACATCTAATCATGCATAAAAACAACATCTAATCATTCTGATCCAACTCTAAGCATAGGGATTTAATTAACTATAAAAAAAAATCACTCCTCAACTCCTGTCCAATAAATCAAAACACCAACTTCGAAAAAATAATGCAAAAAAAAAAAAAGCCATAACCTTGATTCAAAAGCCATCCTGGCAGAAAAGGAGAAGCCCCCGAATAGCTTGCACTCAAGCCTGCACATTACAATGATAAAAAAGTCAAACATAGAACCAAATGACAGCAATACTGCCGCGGATAAAAAAGTCAAACATAAAACTCAAACCGCCGGACTTGAGGTGATCGACGGCGTCGTTGTGAGCATCGTTGGGATTGCCGCAGATCTACCAAAGCAGCGGAAGAGGGACGGAGGATAGAGCTTGGAGCTGCAGCCTGGAAGGAAATCGGGGAATGGACTCAAATGTCTCAACTCTCAGCTCCCAATAGAGGCAGCGGCTGAGAGAGAACACGTGGGCTGTGAGTTGTGAGTTTAGGAGTGTGACAACGAGTGACCTAGTGGGATGTGAGCTGGTGGATACTATCATGGTATCATTGTAGGATTGGATTCCTTCCTTTTTTCTTTCTTTCTAAATAACGGTAGGATTGATTCTTGAAAGTTGCAATATATATATATATATATATATATATCTATATCTTATCCAGAACGGACTTCCATTTTGAAATTAAAGTGTGAATTTCAAGTTTTAGATCACTTTTTGGTCACATTTCTATATTTCGATTGTTCATTTTTTAAGTAGTAGTGTATAGATCATCTCTGCAAATTTTCAAAGAAAGAAATAGCTTTAATGACAAATTTTCAATATATATATATATATATATATATTTATATAGTATATATTAATTTGTGGACGTTTACAGACCGGGTGTAGCGGGCTTTTAGCGGACAGGGCCTAGCTAGCTTTTGGCAGGCCAGGTCAATGGGTCGGGTTTCTAACCCTTAAACCAAGCGGACAGGGCCCAACCCTCTACCCACCAAAGCGGGCATATGACGGGCTTTTTGGGCCTTGGGCTAAATGATGAGGCTTACGAATAACTAGTATATCATCGAGCCCTTTCTCTGGTTTAAAAGGGCAGATGGCATTCCATGCATGCATGTTACGTGTAAAGCATCCACACACACATAGGGACTTCAAAATCCACTTACTCATGAATTGAAATGGCAAAACTTTGTCAAATGAATTGAGAGGAGGTACATTATACTTTAGGTGAAGAGCTCACCCGAACCATTCTGGCAATTACAAACTTTGTACCCATTTCTCTAGAGAGAAACTTATGTACACCACCCCCACAACACAATAAACAAGACATAATCTATAAACCCTACCTACTGTTCTTTTTCCCAATATACCCATATCACCGCCGAATTCGACCATTAATCTAATAATAATATTACCGGAAAGGGAAAGCCTAAACCGAAAACATCCCATATCCTTTCCATTTTTGCGGAGTCACCGGTTTTGTGCCAAAAACAACGTGCTGACGCACAGTATTAAATCCCTTAAAGTAAAGTCCCACCATTATTATTTTTCAATTTTTGTTGTCAATAAAATTGCACTAAAAAAAGTCCAAAAGACTCCGACTTTACTCCAACGTCGTCAAATTGATTTTGATCCATAATCGAACGTTTTATCTGCGTTGCATCCCCAGTTCATTATTCCCCTTTGGAATTGCGTTTGACTGACGTTGAGTCAAGCCCTTCCCTCTCTCTCTCTCTCTCTTGGTGGGTGCTATCGGTTAGTTTGATTCTCATTTCCTTTATCTCGTTTTTAATTTAGGTATTATTGATCGGTTCTCTCTGATTTTAATTCAAATTAGGGTTCTTTGTTTACGGTTGATTGAGATTGTTGTGCTTGATTGGTTTTCGTTGGAAAAGAGAGCAAATTTGATCAAATTTCGGAAATGGGTATTGCTTGGTCGATCCTTTTAGTCCCCCCATACAACTTCTTAAATTGTTGATTGTTCTATTGGGCATGGACATAAGGGTTGATTGTTCGATCGTAATTAGATATTGTACATCACATTCTATGGGAATGTGGCAATTGTTTTGTTTTGTTTTGTTGGAAAAGCCAGAGTTTTCATTTATCTATGGGGAATGTGCAATTGTTACTATATTACTGATGTAAGTAGTACCTCTTTTGAAATTGGCAGGGGCACATCAAACCACGAGGGGTGGCTTCGAACTGGAGAAGTGGCCTTGGATGGTTTGATAGAGCGCAGCATATCTGATAGCATCCAAGAGAAGAATATAGCGTTCACCTCCCAAAATTGTGAAACTCAAGTTGTGATCTGGTTAGTGACATATTACGAGTGAAAAAATGAAGTCTGCTTGTAGGAAAGCTGTGTTGTTTTCACTGCTCTGCGTGGTTCTATTTGGGTATGCTGCAGCCGAGTCTGAAGAAGAGGTTTCACGGAAGTTGATATCTGCTCCGCACAGGAATGTGAGAACTAATGTTATTGATGGAACTGGTAATGAGAATACCTTAGGTTTTGAGGATATAAATAATGGGATTGGTGAGACAAAGGGCGGGAACAGCAAAGTCTCAATCTCCACTGTTGCATTATTTACGCTGGCAATGGCTGCTGCCACTGGTTTAGGTGCAGTGCCATTCTTCTTTGTGGAGCTTGATCCGCAATGGGCTGGACTCTGCAATGGAATGGCTGCTGGTGTGATGTTGGCTGCAAGCTTTGATCTTATACAGGAAGGCCAAGGTCATGGAGCAGGGAATTGGGTGGTCTTTGGGATTCTAGCTGGGGGAATTTTTATTTTGCTTTGCAAGAAGGTATTGGCTTTTCCATATCTTCTGTCTTTACATATCTGTCCCGACCTTGATACTTAGTTGGTGCTTCCCGTTTGTGATTTTGATTCTTGCTTTTTATCTAAACCACATCGCCATTACATCTTGCAGAGAGATTTGTTATTCTATTTTAGTCCATACATGTGTATTAACTGGTAGTATAATCTGGTTATAATGAGAACATGGGCTTTCTAGGTGACAACTGTGATATCTCCATATTTGCTCATCCAGAAAAGTCCATTGGCATGTCATTTCATGAATTATTTCATCTCTTTATGAGAGGACATACAGGTTGAAAATGATAAGATGTTCCAAGCTTTTAAGTACAAGTCCTATAGGTTTGTGAACTAACAAAATAATACCCTTGTAAATATATCTGCTTGTTTGTAGCTGTTCTATTTCTGGTATTTACTTGTACATGGTGCCGGTATATATCATGTTCCGATTATGGCTTACATCATTACATCTGGTTTCAGTTTCTCGAACAATATGGAGAGGTTAGTATGTTGGACATTAAAGGTGCAGATGCAACTAAAGTAGTTCTTGTGATTGGAATAATGACTCTTCATTCATTTGGGGAGGGCTCTGGTGTTGGGGTTTCCTTTGCTGGTTCCAAGGGTTTCTCTCAGGGCCTTTTGGTAACTTTGGCTATTGCTGTTCACAATATACCAGAAGGATTAGCTGTAAGTATGGTGCTTGCATCAAGGGGTGTTTCACCACAAAATGCCATGTTATGGAGTGTAATTACGTCATTACCGCAGGTAATTTGATAAGATATAAAATTTTCATGGAATTTGTAAATATATCCACATCTAGGAGGATTGTTTGAATAAGCTGTAAAACAACCCAATCCAAGGTTTGAGTTCAGGTGCATGAATGATTGATCTTGATTTCTATTGGTTAATACTGTTTGGATAGTTGTTCACTATGTCCTGTCTTGGTTCATTGGAGGGATATTGGTCTGGGCTACAAAGGGGGTGGAAGCTCGCTCCTACCCCATAAACCCCCTAATTGTTGGTCAAGCAGAACTTTTTCCCTGGTTTTAGTACCACACTGAAGGACTTTAGCAAGCTAGCTAGTATTTTCAGTATGAACCTCTTTGACTCATGTTGTTTCTTGCAGCCAATTGTAGCAGTTCCTTCATTCATGTGCGCTGATGCGTTTAGCAAGTTCCTTCCTTTCTGTACGGGATTTGCTGCTGGATGTATGATCTGGATGGTTGTTGCAGAGGTGCTTCCTGATGCATTTAAGGTAACTTACATCATGGGATTTGTTCATTTTGGGTACTTTGTAAAACCTTGTATATTTGTCGTAGGCTTTTAGAGCATTTTGGATTCAATTTAACTGCAAATATCATTTGGGACCTGAATTAAATATATTAAATACTCGCAATGTTGTATTTTCCCTTTCCAACTCATTTAGTTTTTCTTGCCTTGTTGTAGGAAGCCTCTCCATCACATGTTGCATCTGCAGCTACTCTCTCTGTTGCATTCATGGAAGCACTTAGTACTCTTTTTCAGAGTTTCAGCCATGACTACAAGTGAGTTTATTCTTAAGGTTGAGGAGATTGCATGTCGTATGATTAATGTTTGCATGATTTATAGTACCCTATGTTCATTTAACCTGTATGGTTACCTCCTTTTTGAGATGTTCTGATAAATAGAATGTATTTTCACCTCACTTTGGAGGTACTCTTATTGGCATGTTATATGTTGCAGTTCAGAGGATGCTTCTGGCTTCTTTGTTTCATTGCTTTTCGGTCTTGGGCCGTTGCTGGGTGGCATGGTCCTTGTTGCATTTGCACTTGCTTTCCGTTTCCAGCATGCTCTTCTCATGGGTGCGGCATCTGGTATTGCCTTTGTCCTTGGTGCCTGGCGACCGTCGCAGCTACTTTTCTCCTCAAAGATGGGATTTTTTCCTCTTATTTTGCTGCTTGCCTTGGGAGCTGCATCTGTCCATACTTTGAGCTCTAGTGTTCTGAAGCTTGCAGGTCGCAAAAAAACTTCAGTGCATAATTTGCCCACAGTAACCGGTTTCCCCATGAGTGTTCACACCCTCCAGTCATTCTTGTCATGTGGAGCAGTTGCTCTTCACGCTTTGGCTGAAGGGCTTGCACTAGGGGTTGCTGCTCCAAAAGCTTATGGACTTGGTCGGCATATGGTTCTTCCTGTCTCCCTCCATGGACTCCCTCGAGGTGCAGCTGTGGCTAGCTGCATCTTCGGGGCTACAGATAACTGGCTGGGGTCCCTTGCAGCTGCTGCTTTAATTGGATTCATGGGTCCAATATCTGCAATTGGAGCAATACTTGCAGGAATTGACTATAGCGGTCTAGACCATGTCATGGTGTTTGCTTGTGGGGGACTACTCCCAAGTTTTGGAAATGTAGTAAGGAGAGCAGGGAGATTGGATATGCGAAAAAGCAGTTGTGGGCTTCTGATGGGTATGGTTTTTGCAACATTGTGTTTGACTTGCACCAAGTTGGTTTGCTTGCACACACCTTATTGCAATTCTGCACCAGAGGCCGTCAGATAGTGTTGCTAGTGCTGCAGCTCACACAATGTAGTTGCTTAGGTTCACTTGCGTAGTGATGAGTTAAGCACGGCAATGCTTTAGCATAAGGTTTGGCACCTTTACTCGCAAAAGCTTACCCTTAAAAGATTTAAAAGATATATGGTGTTTGGCAGGAAGGTTCCATCAGGAGTATATATCATGTTTTGGAGAGAAAGCAGAGCTTTTCTGTTGACTTGTTGTACAATAGAAAGTAATGTAGTATTATGCTCATTTATGTTATTCATAAGAACTGAGGAATTGGGTTTACTTGTGACACCAAATTCAACTTTAGGCAGTTTTTGTTTCAGACAGCTTTTACATGGAACGGAAGCAAAAGAATATCTGATAATTTGTTCCTTTGGAATCTCATTCAGGACGATATGTGATTGAAATGGATTGACTTGAAAAGTATGGTCTTTATTCTTATGTTCTTGCTTTTGCCATGGCAGCAATGAAAAGTAATGGAAAAGAACCATTTGTCTTCATGTTTTTTTTTTTTTCAATAGAACATGGGGCATTTTTGCAATGACCTTGACGTCCCAACTATCCCCAGCAGCCTTCATTTTTCTCGTTGTTCTTTCTCGTTTGGTTTCGACTTGTTTGTTTATCTACCATAGCTGGATTATTCCTTCTAATTGTCACAATGTGTATGAAACAACTACCACATTGTCCATGGATCAAAATCATAACTTCAATCTTGTGACTACTCCATTTCTTGTTCAACCTTTGTCTTTTTCTTTCTCACAGTGGGACTTACGAAACAAGCAACACTAATTGAAGGGGGCCAACAGGGGTTGTTATCGTATTATGTCTCTCAGTAGTTCAGACCAATAATTAGGTGAAGCAGAATTGTCAGGTTGCTTTGAGAAGACCAAACTTAGGAACCTGAAAATAATTGAATCCACATCCAAAGGCATCAAGCATAAGTTTCATGCCAGCATTTTGTCTCGACTCTCAAGTGTGCTAAGAAAACGGAATCCACACAAGTATGGCAAACCCGAAAATTCTCAACTCAAAGAACACGAGAAAACACGCATTGCTATATAAGCCATTGTAAGTAGTGAAATTTGAAGAAGACCTAAAAATTCATCAAACCTAGAATTTTATTATTACTACAAAACTAGATATAAGCACCCTCCATCCCAGGTTTCTCACTCCAAGTTTATAAACAAAAGGCACGAAAATCATCACTTGTAAGTCGACTGATTGCTCAAATCCGCATTCTCCTCCACCAATTTCTCCTTCTCTGCGGCCGGTCCAACCTCCGGCTTCTCAGCAGCACTCTGCGATCCTGTCAACCTCGCCAGAAGCACAAATGTCATCCCACCAAGCACATTGTTCAGGCACCTCAGAACCACCACCGAAGACTTAAACGCCAGCGGCGGCAGCCCCTTCCCCAACACATACTCCGCCCCATTCAATGTCTGGTACCTCAAATTGCTGCTCACACCCATGTGAATTGCCCAGGTCACCGCATTCAACAATGTCGGTGGAGGTTTATTCGGGGTCTCAAACTCCGGGTCCATCTTCTTCCTCAGCTTGATCAGCCCATTCGAAAGCGCAGTACCGGCAAGCCCAGCGGCGAATCCAACTCCGGCAAAGATTGCTCCTTTGTAGACCAACGTCCCGAGGCGATTCAGCAGCCCGAAAGAGCCCGGTTCGAACATGTGGCTCGCCGGACAGCTGGCGAACATCGAAGGGAGAGTTGCGGCGGAGGCGGACAAGCTCGGCGCCAGTAGATACATGAGAGTGAAGTTCAGAATGCAGCCGACGACGAGAGTCGAGAAGACGAAATCGAGCTCGTTGAGCCCGAAATTGGGCCGGGAAGCCATGTCGCCGAGGACGCAGGAGCTGACTCCGACGACCTCCTCCATCAAAACCTTGAACGGAAACTGAGGATCGGCGGCGACTCTAGATCTCCATCCATTCAGAAACATACCCAGAAGCCCAAAACCCTGAAACGGCGAAGTCGAGGGTTTAGACTCTTCATTCTCATCTCCGCGGCTCCAATCCCCGCTACCTCCTCCACCAGCGCCCCCTCGACCGGCACCGCTGCCACCATTACCGCCGGAAAACGAAAGATCGGGCCTTCCGTCCAAAATGGGTCTGGGTCCGAAAGAAAGGCTGCGATTTAGGGTTTTGGAATAGGGGAAAGACATTGAAGAATTGGGGTTACTGGGGATGCTGCGGCGGTTGTCGGAGAGACTGGAGTGGGCTTTGGCCAGAGTAGAGCAGCGGAGCTGGGCGGTGGCGACCATGGTTTGATCTGAATCTAGTGATGGGTTTAGAGGAAAACCCTAGAAATGAAAATCGGAGAAGAGTGATGGCTCTAAAACCCAACTAAGGAATTAGAATATTGAAAGAGGCCGACCTTCCCTGTCCTCTAGTCTCTGAAAAACCCTAAAAATGAGAGCAGGGATTTTTATTACGACGGGCCTGTGGGATTCTATTAGGATGCACCGTGTTTGACTGAGTGACACGTGGTTTTTGAACTTGGACGGAATTGTGAGCGAGGATGTATTGGAGTTTGGGCCCAAAAGCCCAAAAGCCCACCAACTTTCCTTATTTATTTACTTGATCAAATTTATAGTGTCTGCAGTGAATGCGATCACCAACCCAAATCAGGAATTTACCAAAACCGGCAGGTGAAACGATAAAATTTATAGTGTTTTGGAGTTTGAAATTGTAAAGATGGAAGTCGTTAGATTAGTTATTGTTTGTTGTTAGTCTCACTCGATGAACAAATCTAACAGTTCTCAGTTTCTGAATTTCAATACTCTAGAGTACTATAGAACATCACACTCTTTTTTAAGAGAAATTGTGTAAGAAATATTATCGTCAAATTTATACGTCAAAGATAATTTGGAGCTTTACATGCCAGTAGGATCATTTATACTACAAGAGTTTGCTTATCATAACTTATGCTCAATAGTCATTTTGATAAAAATTTACCGGCCTATCGTGGTCTTCAGAAATCATAATCTAGTGCCTCATTGGGTGAATACCAACTTTTTGTTGAAATGTACATAATGATATGGGCTACCATTTGCCATGATAGCACTATCAATCAAGGTAATGCTTTGGAGTTGGGCAACCCATTCATTTCAGCCATACCATAAAACCCAACAAGAACAGCATCATTATAAAGAAGGACGCACCTATTTAATGCTTAAGAAACTCTACGACTTTAGTATAGTTCTTTCTGCATCAGCTTCCTTTGTGCAATTTTGCGATCCAGGGCAGCAACCATTGGTCCATTTAAAGGTTACATCGAAAGGGATCGATCTTTGATAGGATTTAACCTTTTCACCCCATTCTCCTACATATCTGCTACTTACAAAGCCTTATATCTACATCATTTGGATGCCTTTGTCAATTCACTTTGGTTCTTTCAACATCAGCTCCCTAAATACATCGCATTTCGGATATCTTTGATGTGCATATATCAATTCACAACTGAACAGGACCCTCTCTGATGTTGGTTTAAAGAGAGTTTTAGGCATTGGAAAAGTTTAAGTCTTTGTAAAACATAGATCATCATTACTAGACCAATTTATTTTAGGGAGTATGTGGAAATGGCAAAGAAAAGTTTGATCTCGATCGATGTCTCCTAACCTTTCAGGAATCCCTTTAATTGAACCCTGATAGCCTATGTGTTGGCTCATTGGTGAAGGAATATATTAGGCCTGTCAAAATCTGTTAAACCAGATAAAATATGCTACATCTTAAAGTCCGCATCTCTTTTGCTCAAGTGTATGATACAGGCTACTGGGTAGCAAGCAACTGTGGCCTTTGAACCATGGAACTGCAGCAATGTCTTGTAGTGGAAGCGCATACGGTTCAACGAAGACTGGTCGATTATCTGGAGTTTACAGAACACGGATAAATAGACTCCAGTACTTCTCCTGCAGTGTGCTTGTTGCACCTGCACAAGAACCATTCCCAATATAGAAATCACCTCAGGAGGCATTTGGTACGAACTAATAGGAACGAGGATTAGGGGCAGTGCTGATCATATTGGGATCTTAGGAGGAGTAATGCTGAAACCCAGCAGGGTCATTTGTCCTCCCTTGCAACTGAAGCTATGCCACTTCTGCATTGTCACCAGATTGTTGTTGATAGGTTTACACCCATTTTACTGTGAAAGGTGATCACCGTGGACTTATTGATCGAGTTCGAAAGTTGCTTCGAATGAGTGAAGTTGGCTGTTGGTCACTATGAAAACTCAAGACTTTGGCAAGAAGGGTAAGCTTATTAGTTACAGATGAAATTTTGCTCGAAGAGGATACCGTAGCATTGAACATCAATTGCTCGACAAAGTTTAGCAACTGAAGTATACTACTATCTCATAGAGGAGTGACCTGCATAGCTGATGCCAGTCACTGAATCTAACCTTTCAGGGCTGTAAGTTTAGTAAGGGTGTGGTGCTCGTTTCTCTGCTACATATTTTCCTGGCTAGTTTTCTTTGAAAACCTAGTACAAGTACTCATAAAAGCTTGTAACATATATGGTCACACTTCTTAAATCTGTTATAAATAGACTGGCGCTTCTATACGTCTCATCTCCGCTGCATCAAGTACCAATGCAGCAGCACCTCATGAACTTCTCAAGGGGCAGCACCATCCTACTTTTACCTCAAACCCTACCGCAGTCTGGTCTACATGTATTATATTAATTCCCCACATATTCCTTTCCTAGTGGCGGAAATCAACATGATACTAATAATATCTGGAAAAATCGCAACATTGGATTCCATCAACCTTTTGTTTTTAGTGTTACATGAATCCATGATGATCTGAGGTCACATGGACAAACACACCATTATATATTTAGTCTAACATTTCGCCCTATTCCACTGCAGACCATGTTTTTCATTTTCGAAACAAGACAACAGACCATGCTCACCAACCATGCCACCATGTGAAACAAGTAGACAGCTAAAATACTAGCATATACAGAAGATTGAAAACTAAATAACACCAAGAAAGAATTTGTTCCCACCTTATTGTTTTGGGATCATTAGGCAAGTCATGTATGTGATTAAATAGCATAGAATCTAAACCAAACTGTCAATGGCGACCCTACTGGCATAGAATGGTTAGACGAGGACTTAGAAACCTTTTGACAAGGCTATGTCCCTTCATAATAATTAGAACGATACAATCATGCAAATTCAACTGATTTAAAGTTAGATTAATCAGCCTCGCTTGCGGGACCATGCCAACTGTTAGATTAGTCCTATATCAATTCAAGAACATTGCAGATTTGCAGATCTCCAAGAGAGACGATTTAAATAATTGAGCTAGAGACATTGTAAAGAATCCAGACTCCGTTTACATGACTTATAAAAATGCCATACGACAAACCTACAAAACTCGATTCACTGTCTTACGCTCTAAATGGTTGCATAATTAATATATATCTTCACACTTCTCAGAAGTAACTAAACACAAGAATAAATCCAATGAATGTATTAGGTTTACACAGAAAAACTGACCTCACCAAACCTAAAGCTCAAGAGCCAACTATATAAATTCCTTTCTTTTTTGGTTTTTGGTTTTTGGTTTTTTTGTTTTTTGGGTCTTTGTCTGTCTGTCGTTCCAAAAAGAGAGAAAAACAAAACAAACAAAAACCACCAGAAAGCTCACCAGCAAGAACTTTTAGCCTGTCTTCGTTGTAGCCATGCTGATGGAAATATGTATTGCAAGGCATTCTCAGACATGATCACGGAGTCGAGTACTGAGTAGCAAACATTTAGAACAAGCAGTAATATGAGCAGTCATCGACCTGTTTTGGCACGTTTCATTCCACTTGAATTGAAAGGAGATACGCTGCCACTTGGCCCAGGACTTTCTTCTCTGAAATTTGAATTTATCAAAGCCAACTCCCGCAATTGCTGCCTCTTAATATAATCTTGTGACTCGTCCTGCGAGTAAAAGATTTATATCCAAAAATAGAATGAAGAACTTGGGTCAAAACTTGATAGTTAAAATACAAACAAACATTCGTCAGTAAACATCACTCCATAAATCTGTGTAGGGCAGGAGAGTCCCAGCTTGGCTCAAATGAGTTCAACCATTAATGATCAACTGATCCTCGATACGTAACTGATCCTAACTTCTCTAGTCAGCTCATCTAGTAGAATTTGCAACTATCATGCAGCTTAACCAATTGAATGTGTAAATTATACTTACTCACTAGACTTAAACAAGTAAATACGCACAGAAGCATTTTTTTTAGGATAGACTTGTGAGGACTAGCCACTCCAAACTAACACATAATATTTGTTTAGAAAGAGAGAAAAAATATGTTTGAGATAAGTACCACAGGTTTGAGCAGTTCTTCGATAATTTCTTGGGCCTGTCTGAGCCTTATATCAACAACACTGGCAGGTAAATCAGCTTCAATTAAGATGTGGAGTGGTTCGCTCAGATGTTCATAGCCTGGTCTTCCCCTTAGCTTGTCCTCCTTGGTATTGGAAAAAATATGAAATGGTCAGGCATGTAAAAGAGAACCCAAGTCTTAAACAAAGAATTTCAAGAACAGATTCTTAAGAGATGAGTAACATTCTAAAGTTGACATTAAACAATGAGCACCAAAAACAGCAATTTAGCACATCTAACAGCATCAGTCTAAAATTAATGAAGTGTGCTTTTTACCTTGTCTGGATCCTTGATCGATCCTTTGCCTCTAATGTATACACGACACCCCGTAGTAGCTTCAACTCGTTTTAAAGAATTACCTCTGGGTCCAAGAAGTCGCCCAACAAAATTGAACTAACCTCCCAAAAGAAATAAAATGTTCAGGCATTGTTACGTACAGTAAGGGATGGCCAAGCCAACCAATCAAAGTAGACTTTGAATGTTAGTGATATGCAAAAAACTTACGTTGGGGTAAGTGTCTACAGGAATTTCCAAGCGTAAAATCCTCTTCACTGTGTATGAACTAGGGCTCGCAGGCGCACCTTGCCAGTCCATTGTCATCCCATGAGGTGCACTTAATCTCTGCTATGTAATGAAAGCCATCTTAGATGAGCAACATTAAAATAAAACCAAAGGCAATGAATATGGAATCACGACTAGGGTTGGGAACAGAATGAGACATGGGTTACAATATTATAGGTAATCCTGCTCATTTTGTGGGCATTAAGTCCACATAACACATGAGGATTGCCACTCAGAGAACTTATAAATCATCTCCCTTCTGTAGGCATCATATGTGCTTCAACGTCAAACTCAATTGTTAGAAATGCATATCCTGTTTAGTCTGTGTTTTTATGAGTTAATTGCAGGTAAAAGGAATGCTAAATGTCAATACAAGTTTTTTTTTTTTTTGCTTCTTCTTTTGAAAGTACAAGATAAACTTTTGAATGCAAAATGATGTGCATCTTCTTTTGAACCTCCTCTCCCTCAACATTTTCAATTCAGGTTCCAGCTAGAAAGAACTGGTTTGTGAACTCTCATACATCATATTTGTTGGCTTACAAGCCTAAAACTCAAACTCCCCTTAGAAATTGGGGTTAACATTGCCTCGTGATAGACCATAGAATGAATAAAAAGAAACCAAAACTCAAGTGAGTCCCAAAATTTGTAATCTGTATCCTAGTCTGAAAGGGCTTCTTGCATGATAGACAGGCAGTATCGGTCAGTTCTGCAGTCCCAGCCCATTTCCTACCTTCTTTAATTATTAAGTCGTGAGTACAAAAAATAACTATATGCTAAAGTTAACAATCCTAAGTTTTCAACACATAACTGTAGGAGAGCATGAAACACATCATCTCATAGCCCATATGTATTCAGTGAAGCATGGAGGAGGGAAAATATTAAATCCCAGCTTACACAAACAAAAACTAAAATATTGAAAAGAAAAATATCCAGAGATGTCTTCTTGAAAATTAAAGGACAATCACCTCTTGAGGAAGTCCATTCCAACCACCCAATCCTGCCCCAGTAACACTTGACATAAGGTTTGAAGAAGCCATTGGACTAGGACTTCTATGTCGCATTCTGTCAAAGTCACCGAAACCTTGGTTGGACATCATTCCAGAAACCCGTAGAATCTCTGCACACAGACAAAGAAGCATTTCATATGAAAAACTTATCACACTACTGGAAAGCACCAGACTAGAGGGAACTCCAACCCCAAGATATGAAACAGAATACTAACGAGTTGCAATGAACTTTAACTGTAAAAATGGAAACCCGAAAGAAACCATGGCAACATCTGTCAAGCTAATTTTTGGAATGCAAGACATTATTATAACACATTAATGGATCTGTGGATGAAATAAAATAGGGTTGGTCCATAGAAAAATCCAACGAGCTAATAGAGGGGGAGAAAAGAGATACACTATGAAAACAAGCCAATCAACCCTTGTGCTTTCATGGCAGTGTACTGTGTAATATATCTTTAAATTCATAATTCATCGTTTTTTTTTAAGCAATCGACAGACAGTTAAGTAAATATTGCATTGCAGTACAGATACTATAATGCACTCTGATTCATAATTTCCAAAGCTTCCAACCCCTGCTGCAGTTAGGCCATGTATAAGACACCTTTAGATAATCAACACATTGTTATCAATTCCCATCTTATGCAAAACACATTCACGAGTCCAGCATGATTGTTGCAACAAGAAGGGGGGGAAAAACTGCAAGGCGAATACACTTCAAAGTTGAAATCTTTTTACCAAAACTGATCAAACCAATCACAACCACTGGAAATGCCACAGTCGCACTCAAAGCGTTACTAGTTCGTCACCAGTATACAGAGTATCAACACATGTACTCCGAATTAAAAGTTCAAATCTGCAAAAGCCAGTGACGAAGGCACTACTCCACTCTAAAATGTGAAGAGAAATGCACGATCAGTCCAACAACACCTCATCTTGATTGAGTAAACCAGAAGCCAAAGTGTGAAACAGTCAAAATCAATCACACCGATCTGTCTATTCCACCAAGCACATTTCTTATCTCACCAAAACCACCGCCACGGGGACAAAAAGGGGATAAACCCTCTACTCCCCACAAAAATCTAGATCCAAAACTCAAAGGGGCAGAAGCAAACCTTGATTCAAGAGTCGGCTACATATCGGAAGCACTTGCATGAAAGGTCCAAGCTTTTGATGCTCTGCTAGCAGCTCTGACAAGTACTGACTACAAAAACAAAAACCCACACAGCAGATCAAAAAAAGACCACAACTTGCTAACACAATCCAAATTGAAAACACAGAAAACTTTAGGCCCAAGACTGTATCTTTGCTCTGGGGACTCCAATTCTAGAAGGATTAGAAATAGGGTTGTGGTAGACATGTACATAGTAGTTGCATAGAGTCAGTAGTGATATACAAAACCTGTCAACATCTGGAGTGCTTCTAATCTGAGGAGAGGCAGCTCTGGCAGGAGAGAAGTTGGGATTATACAACCCTGACATAGCCCTTTTGTTTGCTTTTTCTCAGAGCAATTGGAACATGAGATGGAAAAAAAGGGTTTTAGTTGGTGTTGTTGCAGAAGAAAAAGGAAAGACAAAGCACCATCAATAAAGGAGGTGTGTAAATAGGAGAGGAAAAAACACATAAATATATAATAAAATGAACAAAAACCCAAAAAAAAAAGAAAGAAAAAAAAAGGGTTTTGTAGACAGCTGCTCACACTAGGACTCCGGATTTTTTCAGAAAAGAAAAAATCTTTAATTATTTTTCTTCTTCTTTACCACTAATTCAATCTCACTCTTTAATAAATTGTTAAAACAGAGCCTGGGAAAAAAATGAATGGATCTTTTGGTTTTAAGGAAGCTTAATTTAAGGTGGTAAAGATTCACAGGAGACTTTTCATTACACAGTGACCGATGAACTGAGAGGAAAAGAAAGAGACATAGACAGAGACACACACAGTATCAGAATAATTGGGATGAGAACAGAGAGAAAGGTTTTTACTGCAAGTTGAAATGAAATGTTGGGTTCATTTCGGTCCATGTTCGTGGTACTTATATATAACACAGGGGACACGTGTTGGCCATGCAGAGAATCAAGCTCTTTCTCTACGGAAGCAGACAGGTCCCAGATTGGAGCCTCCAGGCCTAGTGACAATGATGTTGCCAACGCAAGCTTAGCTGGTCAGCGGCCGAGTTTCAGACCAGAAACTACGTCGTTTCGAAGCTTTGCACACTTTAGTACTTTACCATGTTCTGTGGAGTGGAACACTCGTCTTGACTCTTGACTCTTGACCAACCGCTTTTATATATGAACTTCTGCTACTGCGTGCTTCCAAAGGTCCTCGGCTCCTCGCTTGGAATGCTCCTGTCTCTGTTTTTTTTTTCATCTTTTTAACCCCTAGAATCCAATTTACACCAGTCGTTTTACCATTGCTAACCCCTCCTCTGAGGAAACAATATAGGGCAGTCTTTACAGGGATCACCTGATACTCAGATTGATGAGTTTCCTTCTAATTTCCTTGGACTTTGTTTCTACTGTGTCAAAATCTCGTCGGTACCATTCTTTGTAAGGATGTCTATGAGATGACAACAAAAGGTCCGTATACAATGATAGCCACTATTGAAGAAAACGAATTTCAGAAGAGCAATGTTGGTGAGTCTACTCTCTAATGAGTTTCGTAGTATTTGCCTATTTGGAATCTCGTTAGGAGAATTTGTAAAGTTATTATTAAATATTTTTCATGTAAAAAACTTTATAACGATTATCAATTTACACGCGTAAATATCTATCAAAACACATTTCGGAGTGATATCAAAATTCTTTTACTATCTTTATACTTTGACTATATAACATGAAATGAGTCTTGTAATATTTCAAAATGATTACGAGAACGTTAGGAAATGAGTTCAAAACATTTTTCTTCATAAATTTATTTAACAATAACATTCGCACTTTCACGCATATAAATAATTATATAGAAAAAAAACTCTTGTGCGTGCGTAAGTAATTTTAATGATTTATCATTAAAGAAATTTCTAAAGTCTAACTCCTGTTTTTGCATGACTGTCAAAATCAATCATACTTTCCATCAGGGACACAGCCTAACCCCTAAAACCCAAGGTTCCCTTTTCGCTTTTCCCCATTTCCTTGTTTGGTTTCTCCCCATTTCTTTTCGCTTTCCTTGTTTGAGGACTCCCCACCCTGTTTCTTCCATTTCCTTGTTTGGCTTTCTTTTACTATGTAGAAAGCTCATGAATGATGGATATTGTTGAGAAATTAATGTACCTACCAACATTCCACTTCTCGTCGAGCTGTGATGCTTAATGTTAATAATGGCGATTAGTATAAAGTGTACCACAACTAATACAGCCTAATTATACATTAATGTATTTGTAATTTTGTATTTTGGAATCTTGTATTTGAAAATGGATCAATAATAATATAAATATATTGGGCTAGATGACGAATCGGGTCAGGCCCAATGTGTCCAACACTTATAAACCGGAAAAAAGGAGTTTCCTTTCTCTCGTCTCTGTAACTGAGGTGAAGCTTGAGGAAGAGAAAGAAAGGTTGAAGCTTTGAAGGTTGAAGATGTCGCTGGTATGGATGGAAGCGATGCTTCCGCTCGGAATCATCGCCGGAATGCTTTGCGTGATGGGAAATGCTCAGTACTATATTCACAAAGCCGCGCATGGCCGGGTATTGTGACCTAGATCTAAATCCCCCAATTCCGATCATCCTATGTGTATTTGTGTGTAGAATTGAAATTGATTTGAATCTGATTGTGAAAGTTTTGGTTTTGAAATTTGGGGCAGCCGAAGCATATTGGAAATGACATGTGGGATGTGGCCATGGAAAGAAGGGACAAGAAGCTCATCGAGCAGGCCACTGCTCCTTCTTCTTCAAATTAGTTCCGGTATTTACTTCATCTTCTATTGTATGATTCGTATTTGAATTTGGGCTCTTTTTAGGCTCTTTCTTTTGTTCATGTGTTTTGCTTGGCCAAGTTTCTCACTTGAGTTAACCTAGTAATGATATAACTTTCGAGCCGAATGCCAACTTTAGTAATTAAGGTGAATTGCTTTGTGTTCTGCGTGGATGAGTTTGATAACTGCAAGGGTACCTTGTATTGGGATTGTGTCGAACTGGAAGTTTGAGAAGTAATAATGAGGTGCTGGCAGACCCATGATGGATGAGATTAGGTGATGGGGGATTGGCGAGTGGAGCTACAAAGGGTTGAAGAATCAATTGGAATGGTTGTATCAAGTCCTGCTTGAGCTGTAGGCTTTGCATCAGGTTGGGCAGATTCAAGGAATTGGACATTAAATGATGCAGTTTATGCTTAGTCTTTTGAATTGCGACGAGATTTTTGGGTTAGGAATTTGTCAATTGTGAACTTGGGAAGTGAAATTTTCTAACTTTGCATGTGTTTCTGCTGTAACTTTGCATATGTGTCTGCTGCTTCTTCTTGCAAAGACTGACTTGTGAGTTCATTTTCTGTTTCATGATACCAGCCTTTGATGTTCCCGTCTAATGCAATGCTGTTTTGATAGATGCCAGATGATGATTATAAAAGCTGATTTGATATATGTCTACAACTGTAAGTGATATAACTAGGAGTTCTGTCTCAAGTGATGCTTGGCATAATTCTTGTGAACTCTTGCATGTTGAACTGCAAGAACTCAATAACAAGTTATGTTATTGAGAAGATGTCACAGAGCTTTACCCAAATTGAAATCTTAGTTCAAATTCTTGTATGATTTAGGAACTTGTATCAAAGTGAAGGAGACTACTCTATTTCCTCAGTTAGATCTAATAGTATGGATGCTTATTCTCATCCCACTCCTGTAAGAATCCTATCTTGATAGGATGATTAGGACCTTTATCTGGTGGAGTTCCAACAAGTTGGACCGTAATTGTAATGAATCAAACCCACTGTGCCTACTGGGTCGGTTCTTAGGTCTAATTCTAACACATTATTAGCATTCTAGTCCTTTACTTGATAGATTCAAAGTTTATAAGAGGCATGAGTACTGGAAAGAAATTTGGTGGTTGTACGACTTGTGTTTGGAAGGATTTGAGCAAGTTTCTCTTAGACATTCTGTTGCAAGTCTTGTGACTATTGAATCACATTTCATCTTTCCTGCATCTCTCTGCAATAGTTCCGAGATGGCTCTGCGCCATGTTCAGTTGATTTTCTCAGTTATTTTAAAAATAAGTTATACATGCTCTTTATTCTATTTTAAATTGCATGTTTTCTTTTCTTCGATTGTCGAAGTCATTTTTTTCCTTGGATATAGTGATTAGAGTGTTAATATGCAACCCTTTACCAAAAGTTGTCCCCTTTTTTATGATTTGGGATCTTTTGTTCATCTTTTTGATTGACAATAATCGTTAAGTTTCTTGCTTCTCTTTGCTGTATTGGGGTTTAACTAGTTAGTAGTTTGTCAGGTAATGGTTGTCTTTCGAGCCAAATGCTAACTAGTACTTAAGCCAATGTATCTTAATCTGCATGACGAGTTTGATAACTGCAAGGATCCCTTGTAGTGGGGTTGTGTCAAACTGAAAGTTACAGAGGTAATGATGAGGCTTTGACAAACGTATGATGGATGTCATTATATGATGTTAGCATTGGGAAGTGGAGCTACTAAGGAGTTGAAGAATCAATTGGAAGGGATTTATCAAGTCCTGCTTGAGCTGTATTCATCGTATAAAGCTGGCTAATTCATGGAATTTGACCTTAAATGATACAATTTATGCTTGGTGTTTGACTTAGAATGAGATTTTTGGGTTAGGAATTTGTAAAATGCTAACTTGATTTAACTTTGAATATTTGTTGGCTGCTTCTTCTTGCAAAGACTGACCTTTGATTTCATTTTCTCTTTCATGATAAGTTTCGAGCCTTTGATTTTGCTTTTAATGCAACATAGCGTTCCTGATTTTCATACTATAAATGAAAGTTGATTTGTTATGTGTTTTCATCGGTAAGTGATGTGGTTAGGAAGTTTAATCTTGACTGTTGCTCGGCCCACGCACCCTAGTATGTGCACTTGCAAGAACTCAATAACAAATTTTGTTGTTGGGAAGTTTCACATAGCTCAACCCGCTCTAAAATCTAACTCCAGCAGTCTTAGTTCTTTATGAACTTTATAGTACTATAACAAAGGAGGAGGAGCAGGAGGAGAAGGGGAAGAGTGCCAATGTCTACTTTCGAGGATAGTTGTATATACTGACAGAAACTGGTATCGAAAAGAAAGTTCAATGGTTCTTGTTGAAAACTGTATAGTACTCTCACAAATCTGTAGTTACATACTCAACTTTACATAATAGACTGAAAAGTTTTCTAGTGTCAAGGTTGCTAGAAAGGGATTGGGTGGTAGTACATTCTTGTGTTAGGAACTTTAGAAAGTTATTTGTTTTAGAAGTACTGTAGCAAGTTTAGTGACTAGCCCGATGATTTTTGTTGAATCCTATCCATCTCTTCTCTTCAATAATTCTGAGATTTTCTCTGCACTATGCTTAGTTGTTTTTCAGAGTTATTTTTACCCCTTGTGGAGCTGTTATACACTTTATTCTATCTGGCATTTCATGCTTTCTTCTCTTTAGCTGCTCCCTCTATTAATCTCTGCCTTAACATGATAATATTTGGACCTTGATTTGGGGACCATAAAGTGCTGTTACATCATATATATTCCATTATTATCTTTAGTGGAGAAGCCACTTAAGTTTTAACTCAAGGCTTTTCAAAGTAACAACATTCCCTCCACTCCACTCATTCATGTGCATGAACATGTATGTGGTGTATGTGTAGTTCTGGCTATCGTTACTATGATGAAACTTATGGTTTTGTGGTGCAAACTGCAGGAACGTTTGTGAATGGAAAGCATGAGAAGAAATAAAGTTGCCAATCCACTATGAAGGAAAACCTAGAACAACTCCAATGACAAATATTATCATTGTATGTGAATTTGCAGAAGCTGTTGACAGTTCATGGAAAAGCTAATGTATTCCAGTGATTTACTTTTTAATGTTAAACGTTTGACTGAGTTTTGTGTGGTGATGGGAATGTTTGTCATGCAGTTATTTCATTTAATAGCAGAGCATCTGTTTGTAACTTGTTTGTGTTCATCGTTGCTTCCCACAAGGTTGATGTTCAAAAATCAAAACCCTTTACAAAAGGAACCCTCGTTCTATTATTCTATAGCAACGGAAAACTACTAGGTTAAGAGCAGGAAGCAGTAGGAGAAATTCGTTTAACAATCCTTCAGAAGCAGTAAGAGCATAAAGCTTTATGCATACGCAGAGTTCTCTTCTTCATTTTCTTCTTCGTGTTCTTCAAGTTTCTCCGTAAAGCTTTCACAAACAAGCGAGGAAAGAAGAAAAGAAACGCAACTTCCCAGTTCAGTCTCACAACGAACATGTGAGATCCCCTTGGCTTATCATAGAAATGCTCCAGTTCACAAAAAACAGGTGATGATGCAACACTGGATGGCATAAATGCATGAAGTAGCTTATGTAATACTCACTATATACACTTGTAAAACATGCATGCATGCGCAGAGATGCACTGTACACTTGTAACAAGCTTAGCTTGAAATTCAAGCTTTATGAAGCTGTATAAAGCCCTGCTTCAGAGAAAGCTTAGTAATCTACGAGATGGCAGCCCTGTTGATATTTTGGACAATTTTTTTCCTTGGCATTCTGAGCCTGTTTACGAGATTGCTTAACCAGTTGTGGCTCAAACCTAGAAGGATTCGATCAGTGCTGTGGAAGCAAGGCATCAGAGGTCCGCAGCCTTCATTTCTTTTTTCGGAAACACTGCCGAGATGGAGAAGATTCGGTCCACCGCCGATATCACCCAGAAAGCATCGAAAGGTGGGCATGTACGACACGATTGGGCACCCTCCGTACACCCATTTCTTCATAAATGGGCAAACGAGTATGGTATATGTTACTGTGTTATATGTTAGTCGAGATTGAATGACCATATAATTTGCTTGTATTGTTGAGTCTCTTGATGATCTCTATTGAATTAGATGCATGGAGTTCATAATTTCGGCAGTAAAGGGGATGAAAATCCAGTATTAGTATATATCTTGTAAGAGAGCTTAGATCATATGTGCATGTTGTTTATGCAGGTCCAGTATACATGTACTCCACAGGCAGGCAGCAACACCTTGTTGTAAGCGATCCACAGTTAATAAGAGAGCTTAGATCGCACAACTCTATGGATTTGGGTAGACCAACTTATATGAATAAGAACTTCCAAAACAGGTGATAGCTTTTTGGTCGCTAACGGAGAAAAGTGGGCTTACCAGAGGAAGATCATTGCCCCTGAATTTTTCCTTGACAAGGTTAAGGTGTGTGTACGATTCTATATATGTTCTCTAAATTCTTGTTAAAAAAATAATATAAAGCAAGCAAGAGGGAAAATGATAATTGAAAGATTATACATATTGCAGATATACAACTACACTTGGTATTTTGAAAACTAAATCATTCAAAGGAGAACTAATCCGTTGTTGAGTACCTTACTACCTTATATATATATATATATATATATATATTTGAGCGACGACTTTAATTCTAATCAGTTAACAGTTATAAGTTGCCGTTAAGGTAAAAATAACTAAAATATAGCTTATATAAGAGGAAACATGCGTATATATACTGAGGAAGGTCTTTATAGGACATGTTAGGTCTGATGGTGAAATCCACAACGACAACGATTAAGGCATGGGAGAAATCTATACAAGAAAGCGATTCGGGCATTGTGGATATGAGAATTGATGAGGATTTGAAGGCCATATCTAGAGAAGTCCTATCAAGAGCTTGCTTTGGTGGATCTTACTCTAAAGGCAACCAGATTTTTGCAACTATTTCTGTTCTGGAAGAAGCCTTGTCCGAACCAAATGTGTTCTTTGGGTGTCTAAACTTGAGGTTTGCAGTTCAAAATTTCTAATGCTTTCTTGTGTTACACACACGCACGCGCACACACACTTATATTATATATACTATATGTGTGTGTACATATTAGTGCTACTCTCATGGATTGATGTTTATCTTTACCAAGGATATGTTCAAATTCTACAGATTCTTTCCCACAGAGAATGACAAGAGGATAAAGAGTTCAAAGAAAGAGGCGGACGATTTGATACTAAAGTTAGTGAGGGATCGTCAGGTTGAAATGCGACGGGATGGTGCATCTCAAAAGGACCTATTACAAATTATACTTGAAAGTGCTGCAAATAGTAGTGACAGGCCTGCCCAACTTAAACCAGATAGATTTATTTTGGACACTTGTAAAAGTATGTACTTTGCAGGCGCTCAGACCACTGCTATTGCAGTAGCCTGGACCTTGATGCTTCTGTCACTGCACCAAGAGTGGCAAGAACGTATTCGCGCCGAGATTGTTGAAGAGTGTGGGGATCATGACCTCCATCAATGCTTGCAACACATGGATACATTATCCAAACTCAAAACGGTATGTACTACTTTGAGTTCTCATTGTTATTTCACACATATATATGCCCATTACATAGAGTGAGTCTCTTAATTGCTACAATTTTTTGTGACATGTTTAGTAGTACTCATCAAAATGGTTACATGGCTACATGATTATACATCTAAAAATGCAGCTAACAATGGTGATTCAAGAGAGTCTGCGTCTTTATCCACCGGCAACAATAACAGCCAAGCATGCTTTAGCAGACATGAAACTAGGGGAGCTTGATGTGCCAGGAGGCACCAACATATGGATCTTCGCACACAGACTGCACCACGACCCCGAAAATTGGGGGCCAGATGTTAATGAGTTTAAGCCAGAGAGATTTGCAAATGGGGTTACCAAATCGTGCAAGTATACCCAAGCATATGTGCCATTTGGTTTCGGGGCTCGAATTTGCATAAGCCAGAAATTTGCTATGACGCAAATAAAGATAGTACTCTCCCTAATCCTTTCCAAGTTCTCATTTTCTATTTCTCCGAATTATCACCATTCTCCTGTCTCTCCGATGTTACTATTGCCTGAACATGGAATTAGGCTCCTTGTTAGTCCTGTGCAAGGAAAACCCAATTCGCTGGTTTAAAAAATTAAGAAAATAATCAAAAGCCAATTGGCCTCCGTCATGGCCGAGATTTTCGGAGCCTTGATCCAACGTATGAGAAAATAATTGTTGGCCTTCTTTTTTTTTGAAAAGTTAGACTTCATTGATAACTATAGAAAATTTAAGGCACACTCTTTTCAGAATCAACTGCATCTTGAATAAAAGAAGGGACACTGGACCCAAAAAAGGTTTGATCAACAGCAGCAAGTGCGCTGCCTTGTTTGCTTCTCTCTTAGCATGTACTATTCGAACCTGGTTAACAGCTTCCACATCAAATATGAGGTCCTCATAAAGTCTTCCCAGTGCACATGTATTCTGCATATCTACTTGACACAGTTGTTGCTTCAATACCAAGCAATCAGTCTCCAAAATCACAGGTTGAATTGAATGCTCCAACACATAATTAACAGCTTCTCTTCAAGCAATAATCTCAACATGCTCAGCAGATTGGATATGACTCACTGCCTTCCCAACTGCACCCATAAAATTCCCTTTAGAATCCCGAATCAAGAAGCCTATAGCAAGCCTACCAGACTCCTGACTAAATGCTCCATCACCTTCAAGGCTTAAACCAACCTGAAGGAGGGACTTTCCACTTCAAAACTCTTCACACACTCTGAATACCTTGTAATTTAGTATTGTGAAAAATGAAATTACTAAGCCTGGTAGAAGACGTGAGAGCTATATAAAAAGCTGAAGTGATTTTGCTTTCCCATATTCTTTATCATTCCTTTCTTTCCAAATTTCGCAAATAAAAAACAAAAGTTAAGCAAAAATAGTCTTTAATTGACAACTTCCTCCAGTTGGTCAGAATCAGCTCCAAAACAAAACACTAGCTATACTATTGGTGCTCAACACCTCTCTATTAAAACCACAATTTTGACTAGGATAAATAATTGCGTCTGCCTCAATATTTTATAACACACAACTTTAAGACTCCAGCATCACATGCCTGAATGCCAATCTGTCTAAGGTTGGTAAGATATTAGGATATATTTTCCGTGCATTTACCTTGGCAGTGTTTGAAATTTTAGCATTCCACATCTTCTTCCAGACCCTTTGATTACTCACAAATCACAAGTCACAAGCACAACAGAAGAAGGGAGTAGAGGCAGTTTTTGAGAATGCAAAACGACAGGCTGAATAAACAGTGAACATTACCTTTTCTCTCCAAGTGCCGAACCAGTCTGTCTTCAGGACTTCTAGAACTCAACGGGATTGAAAGTATAGCTTCCGCGTCAGATTATACAAAGGTAGTGCGTACCTTCTGCTCATCCCACTGATTTGGAGGAACAACCAACTCACTCAGCTTGGCCAAAGCATCTGGAACAGTCCTCGCTGCTTGACGTATATCCTAACAATTCCTAGATGCTTGAAAAGGCCGCAAGTGCAAATTTTCCGTTTGTTATTGTGCAAAATTGCGGTAAAGCTTAGGCGTCAGGGTTTCATGACCAGTTGATCATGCTTTAACGTCAAGAAACTTGGGTTGAGGCCTGGATTCTTTAAATTCTAAATAGCAAATACACATTAAGCACAACCACCATATGCCTCATACCCTAGACATAATCAAAGCGATCTTGTTTTGTGATCAATTTCATTATGTATCTTCTTTTCACTAAGCGATCACATCGTTATTCGTTCTGCAAAGTACTCCTTGTTCTATAGTATAATAACTAAAGCTAAGACCCCAGAAGCTAGCTAGAAATATTAAGAACAAATTGGATGGCTTAATTGGTCTGTCAAAATGACTGCATTGTAAGTATTGTAGGCACTTTCAACTTCATTTTAGTTGTTACAGTGTTGGTCTAGTAAGCACAACAAATTGATTTGCACAAACTGGAGCCAAGTGGTCGAGATTATTTTTGAGTATTTGAAAATTTTGAGGTTTCAATACAGGCTGGTTACCTTCCAATATCTTAAAAGGAGCATCAGAAGGAAGATGGACTTTTGCACGATGTGGATGAAACGTTACATACAATAGAAAGTCACTCATTATGGCACACAGTTTTTTTAAGAAATGACATTTTGGAAATAGCTCGAGGACTTTTGCAATTCGCACCGATGTCAAGAGGGATTCAATAGTCGTGTAAAAATCCATCTCGTGCCCCGTGCCCCGTGCCCGTATAGGACTAGAGCACTAGAATTGTTAATTCCTTTGTCATTTCTCACCTGAGAGTAAGATAAAAAAATGTAATAGTAGTAACGACCTTGCGATCAATTCCATTTACCGTTAAAAATTATGTACTTTAAATAATACATTTGTAGTTTTATGTGGGACTTTAAAAGTCTGAACTTACCTGTCAAATATTCTAAACGACCATTAGGAGAAGCGTTGTGCGAAGATAGTGAAACGAGAGTTGGATTTTTGCACCATGCGGGTGAAGTGTAGCAAATAATCAAAAATTACTTATAATAGGAAATTTTTTTTGAAGAAAAAACATTTTGGAAATAGCTCAAGAACTTTTGGATGAATGCTGAGAGCCTGAGAATCTGAGAGTGATGCAATGGTCATAAGGAAATCGATTACATGCCTGTATAACCACCAGAATCGTTAATTATTTTTCATTTCTCACCCGAAAAGAAGCCAAAGTTAAATGAATAATATTAGTGGTAACGACTATCATAAAAGACCATTGAAATAATTAGTTTTTTAGTGTAGAAAATTTGGGTTTTCACTTAGTTCACAAGATACCCTCCCAAGTAGACCTGTAAATTGATCGAATTTGGATCGGATCGACCTAAATCCAAATCCATTTACTTAAAAAAAAAAAAAATCAATCCAAACCCACTCTGTTAACCCGGCGGATCATTGATAGTTCCATCTAAAAACGGATACCCAATCCGCTAATTCGATCCGTTTATAATTTCAAATATTTGAAAATTTTAAATAGTAATATTAAATTTATATCATGATAACTCATAAAATATTAAAACAACATGAATATTATCACCAAAATTAGAGTTACATTTTCAAAATTCTTAATGCTTCTTGGAATCATGGGTGATGGACTATTCCTTAAATTTCTGTAAAAAATTTATATTAGAAATTCTTAATATTTTATATTTTTTTTAGTTTTTTTTTTTAAATAATAATATATTATTAAAAAAATAATATTTTACTATTACGAAAACTGGCCGGATCATTAACGGATCGAATAGACCTAAATCCGTATTTGATCCGTTAAACAAACGGGTTAACGGATTCGGATCATTAATGGATCAACGGATCAAAATTTTCTATCCAAACCCGTCTAATAGTCACGGATCTGGAGCGGGTTCGTATCAAAATCCGGTCCATTTACAGGTCTACTCCCAAGTATCTTGAATGAGTTTTAGGAAAAGTGTTACAAGACAAAAATTGAAAGAGTCAGATTTTGACACGGTGTAGGTGAAGCATAAAAATAATCAAAAATCCCTAAGAGGTGGGGGTTCGTCTCAAGTTGGAAGCCAACTATCATCACATCCATCCAGAGGAAGAGGCTATATCATCCCTGGCAATGCATTCATGCTCAAGCTGTAGCAAATGATCTATTTCGTAGTATGAGTTATCTTTGCAACAAAATATTCATCCAGAGGATGATGATTTGTATAAGCAAGTGCGTAACCCCAGATCACTGTGTGAAATGTAGTGCTGGAAAACCAATGAGAGGTGTGCTGCTTCCAATGGTGCTTAGCTCCGACACCCACTTTTTGCTACTTTTAGCATTTTCTCATTTGTGCTTTTCTGGCACCATTATTCTTCATTTAATGGGAATTAAAAATAAAAATAAAAAACCCCAACTGAAAACGAGAATATATAATTCCAAAATCACCTTGCTTTTAGGTCCAGGATATTTATTTATTTCTGTTCAATTAAAATAAAAATGTCTCTATTTTGTCAGAATGAAAATAGAAAAAATATAAACGTGTTAGGTAGAGAGCAAGACAAGCACAGCTGACAGCACTTGTTCAAAAAAATGACAAAAGTACTAAAATTTTGGACAGGCCTTTGGGTAGTGTGATTAATCATGGCAGAGAAAGTAGCTCTCAGCCATTTGCGGTATGATAGCATCAATCAGTCAAAAACTGAAAACTCATCAGTAAAGGTTGCAGAAAGGGATTGATCCTACTATCTCTGCCAAGAAATAGATTGTTAGGTTTGTTTCCTCATTCAGGAAGCAAGAAAAATAAAGAGTTCAGCATAATAGTTGACAAAAGGGTTCACAGCAAGCCGTGATTATCAAGAAAGTAGAAAGAACTATAAGAGAACTAACTTGGAATCCAGAATTAAACTAGTGAAAATGTCCTGAATGATCAGAACCAGAAGCCAAGACAAGCTCGACATGATCAGATTCCGATCATTGTTACTCAATGATATCTGAAAGGTACATTTTATTGAAAGTAAATGGAAGACAATGAAAAAGAGGTGCCAAATGAAGCTTATGATTTCTTGTCAATGAAACAACTAAATTTATCACAATATAGAATCGATTTGTGCTAAACTTCACACCATAATGAATCATAGTAAACTATTGGTGAGTGATAACAGATTTACACAAAAATCCTAATGTACTCACAGTGAAACAAAGAATCTAGGCTGAAAAAGCAAAGCGGAGAAGGAGAAAAAGGTGTGTGATCATAGGAATTGAACTTGAATATGAATGGTGATTTGGAAAGGACTCGTAACTTGTACAGATGGTGGGAAGTCAAGGCACATATTCACTCTCAATTGTCGGTTGTGTTCGAGTAACCATTGCTGAAGGTGCTTTTGTATCTCCAACTGTTGTCATATGCAAAGCTTCTCCTACATCTGCAGCTTTCTCCATCTCTTCCAAATGCTTCCTTTCCCTGTATTTACGCCCCCAGAGTACCAGGAATGCCAGCAATGCCAACAATGCTAATCCACCAAGAACAGATCCAACAATTATCCACGTTTTTGAATTACTCTTCTTCTTTCCTCGACCACCAGGAGCAGGAGTCGGGGGACTTCTAGAGGTGACTGGTGATGGAGCAGGAGCAATGGACTCAACCACTATAGCGAAGTGCCCCTGTTTGATTGCTGAACATGCATTGCCTGATCCCACATTGCTGAAATTGACAGAACCATCTAAGTCAAAAGTAACACACTTCGCCACGGTGCCATCAGGGGTCGGTTTCACATCCTGAAATTTGATCTTTATGGGATCACCAGTTGCAGTGATATCCAAGTATGGTAAATTTTTTGCCGATAAATCGATAGCATCATAAGCAAGGAGACCCAACACTGGAGCTAAATATGAATAACCTGGTAATGGATAATACACCAATGACCAATTGCGTAAGTTCTGGTACACCAGAACAAGCCTCTCCGCATATGGACTCTCATTGACTCCTACTGGGAACTCAAACTCTTTGTACACAACACCTCTCCTGTACAAGCTACCACTCCTGAGCCTCAAAGCTGCAATCTGAATTCCACTCAAATTTGAAGGAACCTGAGCATCATAGGGAACTCCAGTCTTGGGATGAACAAAGGCCCTGTAGGCATAATCTTGAAGAAGCGCATCAAGAGCAGGTGCTTGGCCACTCAACGACTGTGCCGAGAGATGAGCCAGCCGTGATAACCATATCAGAACCACTAGCATCGCGAGACTTCGGTAAAGAAGCCCCATCGATGCTTTGAAATGCCAAACGCCCAGCACAATGCTGCTTAAACCAGCTAGGCAAAACCCAATTCCCAGATGACAAGATGAACCCAGATACTTATACCACCTTGGATCCAAAGAATGGTAACTGAAATGTGCAATAAATTTCTATCAATTCAGCTGCAAAACCACTGGTATCAGACTCGTCAATCTCCAACTACTACAACCAACTGACTCCTAGTAGAGTTTGTGTGTAAAAAGCAGCTTTGAAGGTTTCAACCGTTGCCAAATCTCTTTGGCTTATTCAGAACGCTTTCCCTTTTCAATTCCTTGATAAAGAAGCTCTCTCAAAAACTTTGGACCACGAATCTTCTTTGCTCAAAAGGAATTAAACCCATGATTCTTCATAAACCCACAACCACATATCAAACACAAATCAGGAAATTAAAGCAAACCCAGAACACTACTCCTTCCTCTCCAAACGGTCAAAAAAAAAACTAAGCAGCTTGATTATCACACCTCCTAAATTCACAACCAAAACGCAAAAAAGCAAAAACCTTTACTCAGTAACAAGATCAAAAACAAAAACCCAGCTAGCAATTTCACCAGGGGAAGCTAAAATACCTGATCTTGGCTGCGTTCAAAACTCAAGGGCTCCAATGCAGAAGCAATTGGGGAAGAACACCATGCACATCAAAATCCCACAATGAAATGCAAATTGAGACCCACAATCAACCACCAAAAAGCGCGTGAGAATCGAACACTCTTCAAGAATCCCATCATTCAATACTCCGCTGGCGACTAGCAAATGGGTTCCAAACTTGGTAGGTGAAGAAAAAGATTCAGAGCTTTAATGGCGGTCCTCCTCCATAAATGGTCTGCATTTTGACTAAATCTGAAAAGGGGTCGCCCAGAAAAAGATAGGAGCTTCAATTCGACTCCGTAGATGGGTTCGGAATCGAACTGAGGACCAGAGAAGAAGAACTGAATTCCCGGGTAAGCAGTAAGATTTGGTTTTTCTTATAGCGAGAATATTGGGATTAATAGATGAGGGTATAAAGAAACGCAGTGATCCACGGAAGGGTTTAAGGCCCAAAAATCTTTGAAATGGGGGAGAAAAGATTTGAGAGATAAGCTCGTAGAGATTTAGAGATGGGAGGAGAGAGCAAGCACTGGTGGAAGTGAAGAAGCGGAACAAAAAGACAGATAGAATGAGGGAGTGTGAAAATATAATGAACCCAAAAAAATTGATAGTAATCTTTTTTAATCCAATTATTTATAGTCATGTGTATTATTTATTGTATTATTCATCATTAGGGTTTTATTGTTTTTGCTTTAAAGACTTGTTTGATTTACAGGTGTGTAACCCCTATTTTATAGACATTAAACCCCACAGTATTGTTCTTCCTTGTTGTTGTTTTGGTCTTTGCTTACTTTTTCTGGGTTCACATTGTTACCTTTTTTTTTTTTTTGCTCCATCATATTTCCATCCCCATTCAGTCCTTGACACTTATGTTACGTTTCTTAACGATACATCAGAGTTTACAAACATCTAGATCAATTTAGAGATAAGTTTCTTTGTTACACTATTTTGGTCAACTAGGATTTACCATATGCTTTATTATTTTGTTCAATGTATTACATTTTGTGTCATTAACCCCACATAATACTTCTTCCTTTTCACAATAGGGTCACATTATTACCCTTTTGCTGCATCAAAATTTCCGTCCGACACTGATTTTGGGTGCCTTTTGTTGCCTTGTTTGCCATTACCTAATGTGAAATATCTGCAAGCTCAGCACATACAGAGACATTAGCAGCAATATGAACCAGCATTTAGGTCAACAAGCGAAAACAGCTAGTGACTATTCACCAAATAGAAAGATCCCTAGTGACGCTTCATTGCTTTGAAAATGTGAAAGGAGCCAAATGTACTTATTGAAGCTCACAGGCCATGGAAGCTATTAAAGGGGGCACATGTGCAGGAAGATATAGGCTCGTGAAGAAGGGTGCAATGGTGGTTTATGCCACACCTCCAAGGAGCCAAAATGATGCTGGAATAAAGTGCTTTTTTCAGGTTTTGGGGTTTGAAAAGTTCGATGTTCTTATTTCTTGTGCGAAAATGGTTTTTTTTTTTTTTCAAAGGATGAGTTTGTTACTTACTTGTGAAAGTTGTGAAGTAGTCATTCCATAATTTTATTTTTTTCTAATCCCATTGTACTATAATTTAGCCATCTTTTAATCTCTTTCATGAAGGCCGTTAATACCGATTTCCGTTTCCCAATTAGTCAATAAAGACTATGTAATATTTATGTGATTTTGTTAACTAAAAGGAAAACAGAATTCCCTAATTGAATTTTCCTAGAATGATTGAATTCATGAACCTGAAGAGATCTAAGAACAAAACAATGTCTATGTAAAAATCATTTTTGAGTGCGTCTAAATCCTCTCAAAATACATTGATTAACCATCACCATTATTAATTTGTACCCATTTTTGCTCCTTAAATTTTGCAACATTCAATTTAGATCTACAAATAATCATAAAGCCAAATTATTGAGTTTCTTTTTTTATTCATAGACCATATGTACAAGCAGGAGCCTATTGAAGCACTTTACAAACTAAATGTGGTAGGCTATTATTGTTGCCAGTGAAGAAATTAACAACAAACAACCTAAACACATGTTTATCGGTTGCATTCCTAGAACAATATTAATCAGAATAATAGAAAAGTTAGAAAATCAAAATTATTTAAAAGTCGACGCATGTTTTCATCCAACCACTCAATTCATATATTTTACATACGAGTTACAAAATGACATTCTAGAATCCTAAATGGGGTCTGAAAAAATAAATAAGGAAGAACGAAAGTCAACCCTAGTTTTCCATACATAATTCAGAAGAAAAAAAAATATAAATAATAAAAATTATTTCCATAATATGGGTTTTTTTTCTCCTTTTTGGCGAAATTCTATATATGGGTATATAAGATTCTGTAACAATAAAGCCAGCTCATTATGATCTGACTCAATGGTGAAACTGAGCCCACATTACAAGTCACGAATGCTAAAGTACGCAGCGGGCGCACATGAGAAACCCAAGGTCCTAGTAGGAGCGAGAAAGAAGGTGTGGACCAAAATGGAATAGTGGGATGTAAAGCGACCCGGCTCTGGACTCTGGTTCAGTCAGTGCGTAATGACCAAGCTGACCCCTCTCATACGCATCAATTGCGTATGTGCTCCGGCCAAGACAAAACCAAGCTTAACCCACCAAACCTGAGACCCGACCCGGCAAAGACAATACTGATGCCACCGATTTTTTTTTTTTTTTTTTTAAAAATAAGGGATGGTGCAGCCGCCTTCAAGCATTTATTAATGAAACTGTTGAATTACGAATTACAATAAGTACGGAAAGAGCATCTTGAATAATAACAGAAACCTCTACTAATCTTATGTATTCAAACATGCACCGATTAACAAGAGTTGACATATCAGATATCTGGGCAACACTATTTGCTTCATAAGGGTGACATAACGGAAAGATAAAGCTCATACAAAGCCATAAAGTAATTAAACCTGCTTTCCCACTATGCTGCCAACCAAAAGTATAACTGGCGGCACTAGGTTTCATCTTGCCACTAACAGGGTTCGTCCATTTGATAACGATTCGACTCCTCTATAGGACAAACAAGGCATATTGAGTACAACAAGGACATTCAACCCGACTCTCCCTACAACAAGTATACAGGGATTTATTGGAAATAAAATACACCTAAGCAATAAACAAACTATGAAAATAAATACAAACTATAAGCCCACTAGACAAAGACAATATTGATGCCACCGATCTTATTTTACAAGAAGTTTGATTATCTAAACCCTTGATTCTAACTTGTCACCCTTGCAAACTGGGTTTTGCTTGGTCAAAAGCTCTTGTCCAGCCTTCTTGTAATTCACACTACATGTGTGGGATTCAGCCAACCTATGCTCTGCATAAAACACTCCACCACAGCGGCATTTTAACGTCATTTGCACCGGTTTAAGTTTCTTCTTGGAATTGCAGCTCTGGCACCTATTCTTTGTCACACCACAAGGGCGCTGATCACTAGTTGCAGTAGTACTTGAAGACGACTCGCTAGCAGAAACAGCGACGTCTGGGGTTTTCTCCACTGAAGCCACCACCACAGCCCGCGCTGCAGTAGGCTCAGCAAGAAGCTTTTCTTTCAGATACTCCGTGTAGCACTTTGAGCACATATTCTTGTTTGCCGAAATCCCAAAGAAACCGCAACCTCTTGCACAGAGTGAAGGGGGACAGTCCATGTTGCTTGGAGACTCCATACTTTTGCTTCTGAATTGATTCTCCTTCTTCTTTGATCTTCGTTCGTAACTTTAAAAAGCACGTACAGAATTTCTTGGAGACTTGATGTGGGGTGTGTGCGATTTATATAGGCAAGGGTGATTCCTAACCGAGTTTGGAAATGAATCAAAATTAAAGAAACCTGAATTAATTATTTGAACAATCCAGAACAATCTAGGTAGTTATCAATTGAAATTCATATAAGAAAGATCGATGGATTTGTATACAAAAAATTTGATTGCCTTGTCGTCCAGAAAAAAATAAATTGAAGTTTAAGTTTAATCAACCACCATGGCCAATTTGATAATAGTGGCGAAATCCTTGAAAAAAAAAGTTTGTTTATGGGCTGTTTCGTAATGCATGGAACTTAAAAACCTGTTTTAGGGTTTACGAATGTGATCGAGCAGCGAGATTCTTGTTCACTTTTGCCAATTTCGGGGATAAACGCATTCAACGTGGAGGTTCTCAAGGCTCGGTCGAGCACCCTAGGCGTTGGGTGATATGATTCAAAGTAATGATAAGAGGCCTCAATTGCATCGGACAATTCCGTTTCTCATAATTTCTTATCATCAATACTAGATAACAGTGCAATACGTACACACACGCCCACAGTTAGTTTTAGTATAGCAATTGTTCTACAACACTGCTTCTCTGAACAGAAAATATGCATATATATTTCACACATGCACATAAATCCATTGTGCTATTATTGGCTCACCTTGGACCTAAATTTGTTTAGATTCAAGACAAGAATAAACGTACTCACTACTCCAATAATATATGATATGATCGATTGAAAGGATAAAAATGGATATCTATTAACACTCTTTTGGCAGATGGGGAAGGGGGTCTTAACCATGAATTCTTAATTAACAACGTACTGGAATTGATCTAATTTTAACTAACAAGCAAAACGCAAGCAAAACAGGTGAAAACGAGAGCCAAACAGTGACAAATGGGGCAGGAAAAAAAAAAAAAAGAGGCCTTCTTTGGCTTAGAAATTATTAGAATGCCAACAACTGCTAGCTTAAAAAAGACCAAATAGAAAATATTAAGAAAAAAAAAGAGTAAGATAAGCATAACCAGAAGTCAGAATAATTGACTGCTTGATCTATATTTTTAGTTGTGCGTCAATAGTTTTCTGGGTGCCTTTCCGCGGGTCGGCGGGTGGACCTCGCGAGTCGCGACACGACGAAACATTTTGAGCTCAGATAGAAAAAGCATCCTATAGAGTTTCAAATTGAAACTACTACGACTACACGTGTGGTTTTGAGTGTGGAGACTTACAGAACCTTCACACAGAAATTCGATATGGGAAGCAAGCTTTGGTATTTCATCATCACCTTCATCAAAACCTCCAGAATTCCTAACATCTAAAAGCTCAAGGTTTTTGCACTCCCGCAGTATTGTGATAAGACTATCTCGTTTAAGGTAAGACTCTATGGCACACAACTGCTTCAGATTTGGAAGAGACTCCACAATTGTAAATGCCTCAAGTTCTTCAACAGAGGCATCAACGATTTTTAAACCTGTAAAGTGCTTGCAGTGCTCGCTGATCTGAACCAGGATTGGATCCAAATAATGGTGATACGTTTCCCTCTTGTTCCATGACCCCAAAGCCAACAATGCCTTAAAATGTTCACTCAAGCGGCGATGTTCGCAGAGTATGAATAGTGATATAATTTTCTTGATGTTGCCACCCAAACACAACTGTTCCAAAAATTTCCACTTTCCAATTACTTCCGGAATAATTTGGGAATGCTTGAAAATCACTAAATCATCAGGCAAACACAGAACCCTAAGGCTGGGACATGCATCAGAAACATATCTCAACGCATCTTCCGTAGAAAACTCAGGCATCTTGAGTTGAAGAGCCTTTCCATTGCTACGATTGACTACCAACTTTATAAAAGCAGTGATAGAGAAACGACTCTTGTCAATTTGGTATTTTTCTATATATTTATCATAAAAGGTACCGAAACTCTCAGGCCGACTGTGTTCAATTTCATCACTAGTAAACAGAGGATAGGGTTCAAAGTCTGGAAAATAAAGAGATTGCCAGAGCAAAGGATTGAGGCTTAATGTGTACCATGACTTGCAGACAAAAGGGATGGCCAAAACCAGTGACTCCATTCCAATTCTTCCAAAAATATTTGATAAGCAGTCCATGTCTAGTTCCTCCAATCTTCGTGTATCCATCTTCTTAGTCAGTGCTACCCTTCGTCGAGCAAATTTGCCTCCATGGTCCATATCTCATGTGAAATTTGTGAAAACCCTGAACTTCGTGAAAACCCTAACCCTAATTAGCCGTCTCGCCTTAATACTACACCGGAGGAAAACTCAGATAAAATAGGTCACATGAGTGGAGTGAGCTGGATTACGCGATATGGGCCGGTACCCAACGTCAGTATGGGTCATCTTATAAAATGGAGTAAAATTATGTTATTAATTGATTGGGCTTTGATCTATGATCTGCTTCTATACGACGACGTCTATGCACGTACGGCTTCATTAGCACTGGTTTGAGTAGACTGAAAAGGGGCATGCAACTTATGCTGACTTGCTGACTATATGAGTTAAAATTCAAAGATTTACAAATCTATTTCTCTACTAATCAATTTATTTACAGTGGGATACCATAATAAGTGCTTACTATATAGGAATCGGAGATGGCGTGCTCATGAATTGGAACCGAAAGGGTTAATGCCCCGCCGTGGGGGAGTACCTTAATTGCTTATGTACTAACTCCTAGGCTCCACCTTCAGGTCGGTTTTCCGAAGGTCAGGACAACTAGCTAGCCTGAATATATCCAAATTGAAGAACTGACTCTTTGCAGTGGCACCGCAGCTTCGCAATGGGATCATTTTGATTGTTCATTGGCCTCCTAAATACCTCTTGAAAAGAGTGGTCAAAGTTTAGGTTTCCTTCCTACAGATCGTTTATTGAACAATATACATGAAAGCAATGAGTCTCGAAATGTGCTCACTTCATATGTTTGAAGAAGATTTTAGGTGTATAGTATCGGTGATTTACCAAAAGTAAAACTACTAGCTAGCTATCTACCTCATTATGTTTTAAATTTAACAAGCTTAAAAGATCAAGAAGAGTGGGTATTAATCACTTGGGAAACAACTCCGCCACACATTGAGTCACACTCAACCTCAATGTTACAGGAAGCGGCATTTTGAATAAATTGGAATATAAGTTAATTCATTCGCCTAAAATTGTAATACCAGAGTTGAGATTGGATTGAAGCATAAGAGTCTAACTCTAAAATTTAATTAAACAAGCAAGTTATCGACATGATAAAGTACTCTATTACACATCTCTAGTTCTCCACTTCCAAACATGCCATGAACCATCATTTTTCAACCCATTCTGAAATTTGAACGGCTTTAATTAGTTACATTTATAGATAAATATGCAAGTCATAGTTTCTTCGTTATATTGAAACTGCAGGCATGCATATATACTAAATTGATATACATATGATGACATATCTACTAATATAGTAGAATTGAAAATTGAAACTTTTTGTGGATATAAGAGTTTGCCAATGTCGGACATCAAAGTCATCTAATATTTGAGTGCCTGAACGGCTGAACCCTGAATCTTCCGACCCTCTTTCGTCTAAATTCTAATATAGGGGCCTGCAAACCTAGCCGGTGAAGCTTCCCACCTGTAAATTGGCCACTGTATCTCGTATAAAATCCTATATATTCCTCAAGAAAATTTTGGATACTTAGGGGACTGCAAGACCATATGCATCATGCTCGTATACAGTGTCCTTAATTACACAGAAGTTCAATACGGGAAGCAACAATAAGCTTTGATATTTCTTCATTTATGGCAAGAATGCGGCATGTGAATGCGAGTCCAATGCCAACAACGTCTTAAAATATTCATTTAAGTAGCCATGTGAATAAACATTTAACATATCACTAATTTTCTTGAGGCTGCCACCTAAATGCAATTGCTCCAAAAATGTCCACTTTCCAACTACTTCCGGAATATATAATCCGGGAATGCTTGAAAATCACCAAGTCATCAGGCAAATTCAAAACCCTAAGACTAGGCCATTCATCTGAAACATATATCGAAGCTTCTTTTGTAGAAAATCCAGGCATCTTCAGATCAAGAGCTTTTCCATTGCTGTGGTAACTTTATATAAAGCGGTGATGGAGAAACGAATCCAATCAATATGGTATTCATCTACACAAACTTATCGTAGAATGGACCATAGCTTTGAAGTTTAGTCTCAGGGCCAGTTAAAGGAAAAGGTTCGATGTCTGGAAAATAGAGATATTGCCAGCACAAAGGATCAAGGGTTGTTGCATACCATGACTTGCACACAAAAGTGACTGACAGAATCAGTGACTCCATTCCAACTCTTGCAAACACTTTGATTAAGCAGTCCACGCCTAAATTCTCCCATCTTCGTTCGTCCATCTTATCAGAGTCCGGAGCGACGCTGTTCTTCTTTCTCGGCGGCCAGAATAAAGCCGACGACTCCTTCTTCTTCCTCTTGAGCATCAGCCTTGTGAACATTGTGGTGTGTTGGTGTAAGTTGAAACCCTAAGGCAGTAAGGCGACGTACGTCGACCGTCCCTCTCCGAAATCTAATATTTACGCTATGAAAGCCTTCAGGTCAATGGCCCGGATTATGGCCTGTTTAAGACTAATATAGTACAGTAACAGGCTTCTTAATTGGTCTTTTTGGGCTAATTCGTTTAGTGGCTTGTGATTATGGTTATAGATTGTATTAATGGAGTAAAAGCAACACCTAAAAAGAGAAATATTAACACAATAACTTACCTTAACGTAAAGAAAGAATCATGAGTGAACTAATTAAGAAGTAAACCATTTTAGAATAAATAAAAAAAGGTAAAACATTGTATCAGAAAAAAATTAAGTAAACCACGACCCTCCTGGTCAAGAGATACAAGTATGCCATTTTGTCGAATGAGGACATCAAATTTGCAAATGTAGAGTTCCCATGTACCACAACTAAGATAGTCGACCTTCGTCGATCCCTAATCAGGTCAAAAACCTAAAAACCTTAACATCAAAGACCAAGACCAAAAACAACAACACGAGACTCAAAAGAATCACCACTTAATAACACAATTTATCGAATCAAAAATGTCTCGGTCGCTACTCATCACCTTATTTTTTTTTTTTTCAAAACTTTAACGAACCATTTTTTGAAGAGTTTTTCAACATTCTCATATTAAATTAGATATTAGATGAATCGAGAAATTTTCGTGTCTGGCAATCTTACAACTCTGTCTGCGGCATCAAAAATTCGCACCCGAATGTAATTCGGTTCAAACCAAGCTGAGCTCTAATGGTGATGAATTGATGACGACGGAGAGACCAATTGGAGCTGTAGGACATGCTTATGTAGTGTCCATGAACTGCATTGCACTTTACTATTATTATCATCATTATTATTCATTATTATTTTTCAATGAGTGGGTTTGTTGACATTGGTCAACCCTTAAAATAAAACCAAAAATAAAATAAGAAAAGAGGGGGAGAGAGAGAGAGAGAGAGATGGAGAGTGTTCATTCCTCCTTTCTGCTTCATTGTCCTTTAAGCTCGTAGTTGGGGCATTCCCCACTTTCTCTTCTCGCGCTCTTCCTCATTGAGCGAGAAAGAGAACCCGCCAAACACACCCAAATTACCCAAAAACCAATTCTTGAATTCCATTCCCAAATTCCCAAACCTCACACATACCCAATCCCCAATCACCATCATCATCAACCTCTCCCCCATTTCCCTGCAAACCCTAGCCTTCCACTCATAATTGCGCAATTCCATCCGGCAGTCGCTGCCCTCCGGCTGTCCCAAGATTCCGTCTTGGCAGCGCCGCCGGCGCGATTTCGTCCGGTCCGCGTTTCTCCGATGCCGTCTCTCCCCTGAAGCCCCATCACCACTGCGCTTTCGAAGGTCAGCTCTCTCTCTCTCTCTCTCATTTCTTTGTTTCGAGTTTTCTTGCGGATTCTGCTTTGAATTTCGCCTTTTCAATTCGTTTTCTTGGTTTTTATGAAACAAAGGATTCATCTTTATTATAATTGGCGATGAATTTGCTTCGAATTGTTTATGTATATTAGGGTTTGGGCGTTTAGGCAAATGGAAGCGCCAGGTGGCAATCATCTGGACTCGTATAGAGCTCCGGTTTCGAGCAATAGTAGCTCTAGAAGATATGGAATGCTATCTGCTTCCAATTTTATTCAGGCACCACTGTCTGCCTTGCTGGAGTACTCGGGGCTTCTGCGTGGCCGGTCCAGTCACCAAGAAGCCGAGTCTTTGATCGGAGGACGTAGCGCTGCCGCGTTCAGGGAGCACCATCACGGTCAAGTGGATCACTCGAGCAATGATGGGGAGGTTTCGATTAGGATAATTGGTGCAGGGGAGCAAGAGCATGATAGGGAAGGAGGGGGTTTAGTAGTTGGACAGTTGAGGGAGAGTGGTCTTCCGCAAAATGATGTTTCTGGACAACCAATAGCTAGGGTGGGCTCTGTTACAGTGGTGTCGGAGGAGGGTCAGGGAGATGGTAGAACGGATGTTGGTTCCGGTGAAGGCATGTCGCAATCGATAAATGGAGGTGCTGATGGAGAAGCTGGTGATGGTGCTGGGGTTAATGGCAGGGATTCTTCTTACCAGAGATATGATATTCAGCAGGCAGCTAGGTGGATTGAGCAGGTCCTGCCCTTTTCCTTGCTTCTATTGGTGGTCTTCATTCGCCAGCATTTGCAAGGTAAGTGTCTTCAAGCGTATGTTTACTGAAATAAATCATGCTTTTTCTATTGCAAAAGCAAATTAATGGTCACTTGTAGTTAGACCTCTGTTCCACATATTGCTATCGATGACTATTGGCTTGATACTCCTTCCGGGATTTATAAGTGAACAATTCGGTGAAAGGCTCTTTTGTATGGTGTCACCTAACCATATTCTGTAGCCTGTTGTGGACACTCAGTGGTAATCTTTCTACTGCCAAGGGCCCATTTCTTGGTTGATGTCTCCCAAGTTCCCTAGGAAGCTACAATTTGGAAACCCTAGCCAGTTGGCCCTTACCTCAGTTGTATGCTGAACACTGGTTGTAATCATTTCCACCTTGACTGTCAACACCATGTTGCCTCTTTTGCATGTTGCCTCATCAGTTAAACCTTTATCAAGTTGACATGTATCAAAGAATTACTCTGGAATCAACTTTTCTCTTTTGCATCCAAATTTGTTCTTTGTCATTAAAATATTAAAAAGGGCTGCTTGAAGTTGTAGAAAAATGATTCTCATTACGACTATATTTAAGCCAGCTTTATTGGCTATCTTTAGCCCCCTTTCAAATCAAATCCATAAACCATTTTTTTAATCTGCAATAACTTGCAGGTTTCTTTGTTACTATCTGGATTGCTGCTGTTATGTTTAAGTCGAATGATATCCTAAGGAAACAGACAGCTTTGAAGGTATTATTGAAATGCTTTTATTTATTTTTGCACCTGTCATCACTTTTTGTTGTGTCTAGTGAGGTTTTATTTGTTAAGAATATGATATGTTGGTGCAGGGAGAGAGGAAAATCTCTGTTCTAGTCAGCATTTCCATTGCATTCGCAGTTCATGTGATTGGTGTTTACTGGTGGTATCAGAATGATGATCTTTTGTACCCATTAGTTATGCTTCCTCCCAAAGTTATACCACCTTTCTGGCATGCTGTTTTTATCATCATGGTTAATGGTAATCTTTTTGTCCCAAGTTTTCATTGTAGCTGTTCTTTTTGGATGTTGAACTTTGAATTATTCTGTTTCAAATAGTATTCTGAAGTGATCTTATTTACATATAACCTGCATTATGTGGCCCTATTTTTAGGCTAGCAATGAGATGGTAATAAGAACTTAAGTTTTCTATATTGTATATAATATAAGCTCAAATCTCAGCTTCAAAGGTGCTTTTTCACATGTAGTTACCGTTTTCTTGTACAGCATGGTTTTTGGTCCTGTACTTGGTACTTTTTAACTTTCTGTGGATGCAAACGTGTTTATTCATGGTCAGAGGCAGAAACAAATCTGTACATTTATTCTTTACAGAGCATTTTGCTGATCATATATGTCACAAAGCTTTGAATTAAAACCATATTTTTAGATTTCCTCTTTGTAATGCTGTGTGCCAGTCGTAAGTTAAATTTACTGCAATGCAATGGTCACGTCAATTGGTTATTTTCAGATACCTTGGTCCGGCAGGCAGCAATGGTGATCAAGTGTATTCTATTAATGTACTACAAGAACAGCAGAGGACGTAACTATCGTAAGCAGGTGAGGTAATAAGAAATTAAGCAATAGTTATTCGGAGAACTTCTTTTCTTTTGGGAAAAGACTAAATGAAACAACAGGAACCGGCTGAAGGCACTTCTAATGAATTGGTTATGATTACATTTTGCCTTTCATTTGATTGCTAGAACTGCAATGAACTAGGTTTATAAAATTGGCACCCCTCCTGATCACATTTTTTTTGCTCCATATTTTCTGACCATAGAAGTCTGTGCCTTTTTTCCAGGGTCAAATGCTTACATTGGTTGAGTATCTACTTCTGTTGTACCGGGCCTTGTTACCAACACCAGTGTGGTATCGTTTCTTCTTGAACAAAGAGTATGGTAGTCTCTTTTCTTCACTGATGACAGGGTTATATTTGACCTTCAAGCTTACGTCTGTTGTTGAAAAGGTAGTTTTACTTTAATATAATTTTTGTGTTTCCAGTTTTTCAATTGTGCAACTTTAATGAAGAATAAGTTCTGCCAAGAGTTGTTTTTCACGTGTCATTACTGTTTTCTGCTTCACTTGTTGGATGCGGATAGGTACAATCTTTCTTTGCTGCATTGAAGGCCTTGTCACGTAAAGAGGTTCACTATGGGGCGTATGCAACATCAGAGCAGGTAAACTGGACTGCCCCTTAAAGTCAGCTACACAATTGTAATGGCCCCAGTGGACGCTTGTGTGATGTTTTAAATAGTTTGGTCAACTGGGATTACTGATATATTCTTCAGATTATTGATACAATCTAAAAATCTGTAAACCTGGTTAATGGAATACTTGAAGTTGAGCTAATGTGTAGTCCATGTCCTCTCTTTAGTATCTTGGTGGATTTCTGTTATATCATACTCTGCCAGGTCTTTGGTTCGACCAGTTGATTTTCTCTCTAAAACCATTGTACTCTACTACTGTGGAACTAAAAGGTGGTTTGGTCACTGGTTTGTCTGGGGGTTCATTACCAATTGTAGCATTGAACAAGTAATCCACTTAAGTTTTGTTAATCACTATTTGTGAGCAAATGTTACCAACAAAGCTAATTGGTTGTAGATAAAAATACCAGATTTTTGCCCTATCATTCTGTTACTGTAATACTCACATTTGGTCTGAGATAGTTCAAGGTTTCAGAGCATTACTTGGTGGAAACTGTCCTTGCATTCGAAGAGCCGATGTTTCATGCATTCTAAGTTATTGGTGGTGTGCTGCAGGTCAGTGCAGCTGGCGATCTATGTGCTATCTGCCAGGAGAAAATGCATGCTCCTATCTTGCTTCGTTGTAAACACATCTTCTGTGAGGACTGTGTATCAGAGTGGTTAGTTTATTTTTTGTTGTCTAGATTTTGCTTTTTATATATTGCATTTGATAACTGTTTCTACCAATGACCTTTGCCGCATTGGTTCTTTGTTGAAACTATTTTCCTACCTACCAATTATCTTGACTGCAAGCTCTCGATATCAAGATAACATCTTTCAAGAACCAAGTAAATTGGTAATTGTTTGTTTAAAAGATATAGTTATCAAACAACGTATGATAGATATCTCAGTTATTAGTTTGACAAATTGTTAAAGTTTGTTCAGCTTACTTGGGATGGGATTTGATCTGACCTTTCTTTTCGTTTGCTGACGCCACTTACTTTTTTCAGGTTTGAGAGGGAACGGACCTGCCCGTTGTGTAGGGCTTTGGTAAAACCTGCAGATCTTAGATCATTTGGTGATGGATCAACGAGTTTGTTCTTCCAGCTGTTTTAAGATCGTTCAACTGTAAAAACGAGGTCTGTTTCTGCTCTGAAGTTCGAATTATCATTCGAAGCAGGCATCTCCTCATCCTTGTGACTACACACTGGTATATTCGATTGTATTTTTGCTGTGCCTTGTTCATGATTTACCCCTGGAAAGAAAAGTAGTTGGGTATAACTGAACTGGATACTGTTCATACAGACGTATTGAGAAAATGTCAAAAAATGTATGTAATTCGCCAATTAAGCAACAGAGAAGTTCCTTTAATCACCATTTGCGTTTATATCTAATCGTTTGCCTTGAATGGAATTTTAGAGCTGTCCTCCCCTTTTGTCTAGAACATTTTCCATTATTATTTTGCTTCTTTTTTTGGTCATATTATTTCCCATCCAGATTCTAGATTTGCCATGTTTTTTGGTGGGTGGCAAACGACAATTGTGTAACGTGCAATCTTTCTTTGCCTAAGAGCTAGTTTCTACAAATATTTCTGGCATGGCCTCATGTCCACCACTAATTTGTACAGCAAAACCAACTACCACATCCTGTTTTTGGAACCTTTAATTCAGGACATTCCATCACTTAATGTATATATAGGATGGCTCCCCTGGCCTACTGTCCGATCCCATTTCCATGTAACAGTTGCCTGAAGAACTAGCTTCATTGGTCATACTCTCCAAGAGGAACACAATCTCCTTCGCTCTCTCCGGCTTTCCTTGAGCGTATTTGATTGATTTGATCCTCAATATGGTGATGGCAAAGGAATTGAGTTGTGAGGTTGCACCACCAGCTGTGATATCCCACCAAAAATCTTCGCGGTGTCCGAAGTTGGAGACCATTGTTGAAGAAGGATCTGAGAGCTTTGAGATTCTGCCGAAAGGAATTGTGTTTCTTCTTCCAGTATTTCTTTCTTTTGTTTCTTACTTCATACTGAATAGACTTGCTGCTTGATGATGTAACCGCGGAAGAAATGTCAAATAGGAAGGCAAAATTGTGTGAAATAGATGAGCAGACGACAACGTCAGAATATTTTGCATACAAAAGTTGTTCATTTTCATCTCTCTCTTGCCCCGCCCCGCCGCCGCCAACACCCCCCACCTCCTGTTCCAACTCCTTGCATGCATGAAAATAATGTGATTTAGTTTTGAAATGGAAATTTCACATGTTTATTCAGTGTTCTTTCCTAACAATTACAACTTTTACGAGGGGTCATTTGAATCGTAATCCACTCCAGCTATTACTGGTCCAAAAACCACAACATATAAAGAAGAAAGAGAACAAATTACAAGTTTTCTTCACTCCAAATAGAAATGGCAATAACGTCAAATTCAGTAACCTGATCACAGTAATACAAATCATTCGTTTCAGTTGCTGTACTAAATTAAATTGAGAAAGACTCCCAGATTCTGAACTCTCAAATGTCAATGGCAATATACCGACGAAGTGCCTTTATTAGTAACATGTCCTTCACCGGATCTCTGTGATTGCTGGACCGTAACTGAACTGGAGTTGAGCTGAAACTCGCATGAACTTGAGATTCGACACCCAAGGAATGGTTAAACCAGCACAAAAATTTTCCCAGAACTGTAAATTTCTCCTTTTATGTTTAAAATAGGCAGTGAATGAATCTTCACCATTCTTTTTCTGCCTTTGTTCAAGTCAAATGATTATATCTCAATTTATAAGATCCTTATTACTGGCCTCATGGCCCTCATCCTTTGCTGTAGATATATACATTTGTTTCTCTTCCAGACACTAAAAAAAGAAAATGTTCAAAGATTTCTATATCAGCACATAAGAAGCTGACAAACTGGAGAGCAAATGAGTGTTTCCAAAGACTTATACATCCTCCAGCTGATCATACCTTTTAGCATACACCAAGATAGCTAGAAGAATAAGAATTTTGTATTGTACCAATTACTAAAAGAATAAGAGTCGCATTATTTCAAACAACTACAATCAAATAAGAATAAGAACAAAAAAATCACAAACTGGTTGTACAAGGAAGACATGGACAAATTTTTGATCTTGTACTGAGGCACACAGGACATTGGAGACAATCCAACCTCAAACAAAGTATTACATGCACAGATTAATAGTATTGCAGGCAGTGGGAGAATTAATATCTCTCTTCGGCCCTCCTCCTCTTCCTCTCTCCAAGAGAAAAAAGGAAGAACAAAAGAAAAAGAACAAATGCTACACTAATCTTTAGGTAGAAGATGCAGAGGGTCTTTTACTGTCTTCTGCTACAGAATCTGTTTTACTGTCTTGTGCTACAGATTCTGTTTTACTGTCTTCTGCTACAGAATCTGTTTTACTTTCTTCTGCTACAGAATCTGTTTTACCTTCCTCTGCTACAGAAGGTGTTTTAGCAACTTCTGCTACAGAAGGTGAGATATCTGAACTTGGTGTGACCTCATTTCGAGAAGCATCTTTATTCGCTTGGGGTTTAATGTGGGCAGAAAGTATTTCCTTGGTAGCTGGTGTGATCCTGGATGAAAGGTCCTCTGGTGGTGGGGATGGAGGTGGTGATGAGCGCGGAGAAAGGGAGAGCATTGTGGCGACCTCAGGGGGGCTGCTACATAGGGGGTAAACTTCTGTTTCTTCGTCAGATAAATACACAACATCTTGCATTGTGAGTTGATGGTATTCTACAACCTCCCTCAGGAAACGGTTCTCTCGTGCATAAACTGAATTCTCACTGGCTAATCGACCCTTCTCAGCCAAAAGAGTCTCCAATTGATGGCGAATCTGATAACATCAGATAATATATAAGTATACATGTTAGAACAATTAGTTCATGGAATCCTCCTTTTCTGAATTATAAACTCCATGCACAATTGAAGAAGCAGAGCTAATGATAGACATGTGCAAGTATGTGCAGTTATGCATAACATGAGAAACAAAGAATTAAACAAAGAATTAGACAATTTACACATCATACATACCAAGTCATCATCTGCTCGGTTTACTCCCTTCTCACGACTGTCGCGAAGGCGTTTATTTTCTTCTTCTAGTTGAGAACATCTCTCCTTGGCAAAAGCCAGATCAGCTTTAACAGTTTTCAGCTCTCGAAGAAGTAATTTTGCTTTGGCAGCCGTTGCCATTGCAACCTGTGACATAAAACAAATACCACTTATGCATTTCACTAGCTTTGGTGAAATCTAAGTAAACGTGAAAGACTAAATCATTTAACTGGATAAATGAGATCCAAACCCATAATCAACAGTCATAGATCAAGTTTTCTAATCACACATGCAAACTCGATAAAGGAGTTCAACTAATGTAATCCAAGTCTAAAGGCTAGTGTCCTATAAATAAATCACATCTTCTCCCCCTTCAGAACGTTTATCCGTTTATATTGTTGAATTTAGTGCAAAGAACTATGCTCATAACAAGTATCAATAGAATTAACAATTTGATAACTTCAGTAAGGTCAATTTAGTCTTGCTCAGTCACACACAAATACATTATTGCCACCTTACGTCGCGAGATGCCTTGATTTGAGTATCAGGACTCCTAGTTTGTTTGATGCCATAATAAGAAGCTTGATTTTGTCCCTCAGGGTGGTCTCCTCTTCGTTGAATTTGATGTCTGATGTCGGCAGTTTTATTCTCCACAATCGTACGACCTTCCTGAAAGGCAAAATTCACAACACAAATCACACAATGCCCCATGACACTAGACTTAATATGCATTTGTACTGAAGCATTAGCTTTACCTCAAAAGCCTTCTCAAATGTGTCACCAAGATGATTAAGGGAAGTCGTGATTCTATCCAAGCCCTTGCGGAATGCAGGATGTTCCATTCTATTATCAGATGACTGATATTGTTGTTGAAACTGTCCAAACAAAGACAAACTTAGCAAAAATCAGATAACAAAATTCATTATGCATATAACACAAAGATTATATGCTGCATTGCATAAAGATGTTTGTATATATAAATTCGATCCAAATTTCATTATGCATATAACACAAATTTGAGTTTAACCTGGTTGGGGCCACTGGAGGTAGTGTAGAGCTGTGAGGTAGTGTTGAGCTGTGATGATCTGATCCCGCCAGACAGATCATTCTGCTGAAATTCAGCATCCTCCTCTTCAAGAATGGCCTTGGCTTTTCGAGCCAGAACACCCCAAAACCCGGATTTTGCTGACGAATCTTCATACGCTGCAAAGTCCTGTATATGCATCCAATTATTCATACACGTCAAAACCAATACCAATAAAATCAGATCAGAAAGATCTGCAGAGATCAAATCGATCAAGTAGTAAAAACTGCGAAAACTAATCAACCTTGGTTCGATTGCGTTCATTTGATAGAGCAGAGGCACGTATGGCCTGAGCAGCAAGAGACGAAGAAGCCGAAAATGAATTGGAAGATTGCAGAGGGGAAGCAGATGGATTGATATCATCCGGTGGGCGATGAACAACCTCTTCTTTGAAAGTAGAGGCTCTTGTCATCCCCTGCCTTCTCCTGTACGCCATTTTTTTTTTTTTTCCTCTCTAGCTGAAAAACTCGGTCACCTTTCGATCAAAACAAAACAGAGATGGAGTGAAATGAGATATATTGAGATCCCTTTTCCGTCACCGTCACCGGGTTGATAACGACGACGACGAAGACGAAGAAGACGAAGGTGGAAGCAACTGATTAACCGCCCCTGTTTTGGGTTGGTGGTGTTCTTTTGTTTGTGTTTAACGAACTCTTCCGCCTTTTCTTCACGAAGCAAATGAAAAACCGAAATACGAATGAGAGAAATGAAACGGGTGCCGCAAAATCAGAAAAACAATAGGGCTCAACATTCCCTCCTATATATAATACTCAACTCCAACTCCAACTCCAACTCCACCTGTTCCTTATTCCATTCTCTTCTCCTGGATTTTCACTTCCATAACCGTCCATCCAATCATGGCACACCGCTACTCTCATCACATTTTATTCAAAACAAATACGTATAATGTCATGTTTTTGTAAATAGGGAAGTTCACTAGTCAAACTAACACAAATGATCATCGACTCACTTGGTACACACATCAATGATCTGTTAATTCAAATCTACGTTTCGACGAAAATCATATTAAATGTAAACTTCTTACTACAAGGAATCTCATTGATTGAAAAACAAAGTAAATGAAAATATTGGTCAAGTTTGCAGACCGTAACAACAATTACTAACTGTTTACCAATATTAGTCGGAAATTATTTTTTTCGACGTATTACAGATATTTATTAGATATGTGAATGTCAAGGAACTCAAAATAATTAAAGCGGCTCACATAGGTTTTGTTGTGTGACAGCTACTCGGGAATAATGAAAGGTTGGAAGTGGACCATGTAATTGAATTGTAAAGGGAACACTTTGGAGCTGTTGACGTGTGAACCATTTTGTGTTTTCATAATTCAATAATATTAATCTACATTCTGACCAAGCTAGGCTGATTTGATTGCTTTAGGTACAAGTAATCGTGTTGGTATTACAGGTCAAATTCATGCGGTTGAATCTCCTTTCTTATATTAATTTTTGGTAGGAATCCGGGGCCAAAGTTCTAATCCATAAGAGAAAGATCACAATTAGCACTTACTTTGCGCCAACAACTTCCTAATGAACTTCATTTATTATGAGCATGTATAATTAATAATTATAGATGGTAATGATTAATGAGGTTTTTACATGCATGCTAAAGAAAAAGTCCGTCATAGCATCCAAAGCAAAGGGAAGAATGCTTAGAGATTATAGAGTGATCCATACAGAACTAATAATAGAACATACTGTATAATATGCCCTCCAAAAAAGTTTTATTTGACAAGAAAGTAAATCATTTTCAATTTTTACACCAACCACTTCCTTCATTGGATTGGGGTAAATGCATTTGGTCGAAGTACATTACATTTCGTATATCATTGTTGACATGGAAGGTGCTAAGGGGTAGGGTGTTTACTGATGATTTTTTGCCGAAAAGAGTTCTCATTGTGGTCTTTGCTCTTATAATTTGGAATATTTAGATCACATATTTCTTCCTTGTCCATTTGCACATGGAATTTGGCACTACCTGATTAATCAATTTGAGTTGGGTGCTTTGCCTAACTCAATCTTAGATGTGCTTCATTTGGGTATCTCTCATGGTTTTAGTCCTCAATTAAAAGAGCTATGGTTGGCTTGCTTTACAATTGTTTTATGGTTTATTTGGCATGCTAGAAACAAAGCCAAATATGCTGGTCAGGTTTTTCAAGTGGATGCAATTTGTCAAATGATCTTAGGGCACATTCAATATGCTAGTCGGCTTGCTCACGGCAACATGCATAACACAATAAGGGATCTCTGGATATTGAAACGGTTTGGTGTTCAATGCAAGCCTCGTTGTGCTCCTAGGATGATTAAGGTTAATTGGCATCCACCTCCTTATGGATGGATTAAAATTAACTCTGATGGTGCATGGAAACATAGTTATAATGTCGGGGGTTATGGTACAGTTTTTCGGGACTACAGAGGTCATGTACTTGGTGCTTTCTCTGCTAATCTTGAAATTCCTAGCTCAGTTGCAGCGGAGGTAATGGTGGTCATCAAGGCCATTGAACTAGCTTGGGTTAGAGACTGGAAGCATATTTGGTTGGAAGTGGATTCTTCTCTCATCCTTGACTTTCTTCGCAACCCTAATTTAGTTCCATGGACATTTTGCATTGAATGGCGCAATTGCTTGTATCGCATTTCTCAAATGATTTTTCGACCATCTCATATATTTCGGAAAGGTAATCAAGTTGCTGATGCATTAGCGAATTTTGGTGCTACTTTTACAAGTTTGGTTTGGTGGGACTCTACTCCACTCTTCATCCATGCACACTGCAACAGGAACTCTTGGGTCTTCTGAATTTTCATTTTCGTTAGTTCCTTGTTTACTTTAACTAATATATTTGGGAGGTTTTGGTTTGATCTCCCTCCTTTGTACTCTCTTTTTCCTTTTCTTAATATAAGAGGGCTTAATTACCTATCCAAGCCTCTACCCAAAAAAAAAAAAAGATTTTATAGAAGGACACGAGCATTAACTGGAAGTAAACATATAAATAGTTGCAAATTTTTGATATGTTAAAGTGTAGGTACTGGTGTTGGCCACCACGAGACATATAGGAAGACAGTTTCATGAGCATTAAACATCTTATAACTTAATGGAATCTCAATACTTCACTAGCTATCCGCTCTATTGTTTTTTTTTTTTTTCACTAAAATTATATGTGCTAATGCCAATGTTAATGCCGATAAAAATTTTCGCACACACAGGATATCCTCATTAGTTTGGTGAAAACATATATAGAACATTCATCTCATGGTCGGATAACTCTTGGTCCATCTCCATTAGGGAAACTATCGGCTATCAAATTGCCTCTGGTGTTTTCCACCTCTTCTTTTAACTCCCAAATCCTAATAGTATCTCAATTTAAGAGACAATACGAGGGGGCTTACCTAGAAGCCGTAAATTTGAAATCGAAACGATTAACTAGTCCATGTAAATTAATTTGGAAGAACTCTAAGACACGGCAAGGTGACGTCACTGTCTCCACAAGCGTTAAGAGAGCTCAAGAACAATGGAGTAAGACATCAAGATGAACTACCTGATCCGAGAAGAAAACCAAAGAGTTATATAAGTGAGACGAGTCGTTTTACCTTAAAGCCATGACATGTCAAAATATGTCAAACCTTGTTAACACTTTTTTTTGTTAAAATTCTTCTATGCAATAATCTCACTACTGGAAGAGCATGATTTTTAGTACATGTTCCAAGTAATGGCTAGGAAAACTATTGAGTATTCAATTTTTTTTATGATTTTCTGATTTTCAGATTTAGAAAATTATTTAGAAATTAGGTCGAGATTTTTGAATTCCATCAATTATAGAATTGTTTAAAAATCATCATTTAGGTGTGGAAAATTTTTGGTGAGAAAATAAAAATATACGAAGTGTGATATAGTCCACGATTTTAAGTATTATAGTTTCACATAAATTTTTTCTTTTTTTGAGAGAAAGTTACATAATTGGTTCCCATCAAACTGAAAAAACATACGACATTTTTCAACATGTCATGCCCACTGTTGCCCCGCACACACATTTGGAAGGAACGTAAGAATACTCTTGAACCTTGTGCACCTTGAAAGGCTGCTGGCCCCTAAATGAAATGACATTTATCGCTGACACAAGACATTAACACTAGTTACACTACCAAGTACCAACGTTGCTACCAATGGGTCTAACTCAATCGTAAAGAGGGTAGAGCCATCCCAACATATCCATCTCATGATCTCAACCTAGCTAGAGTATTACGGTGAAGTTTGATAGGCTCGGACTCTCTCCATTCACGAGTTTCAGAAGACAGTTCTTAAGATCGAAGGCAGTACCTGGTGATAAAATTGGAGCTAGTACTGCAAAATGCTGCAAAAGTCCACCTATACGTACTCGGGGATTAAGGGAATCACATACAAACCCCTCAAATATCACATGCATGCTCACCAATTACTTCCCCTTGAACTCTACGGACCGGAGGAAGATCAAGCCACTTCTTTGTTAAAACCAATCAATATATGCTTGTACGAACGGTAGATATATATGAATATAAACAAAAACAACAATTAAACAAAATTGAAATCAAATAGTTTCGAACAGAAATTAAATTCACCAATTTGATCAGATAAAGGCTAGGCTTGCAATGCAATAACCTAAGACAGAAATTCGACCCACTTGTACTGTAGTTTCGGACGTCTATCTAGAGGATACAACTATCTGGTCAAGTTCTTGCCCTGACGAATTTTACTTTATGCTTCTCTCATAAACGATTTGGGAGGAAGAAGAAGAAGAGGAGGAGGTTTTCAATTATGAATGACGAACTTGGGTCGTCCATATATAGAAGCCAAAACGAACAGTTACGTTGGCAGTTTTATTGTTGTTTGATTCCATCCGTTTACAACCGTTCAGTTTTATCTGAATAATAATTTGAAAAAATAAAATAAGATTTAGTCAAGAGAACCCAAAGAAAACCAAATACGAAAAGCCCACCAAAACCCACATCTAAACTTATCATCGGCTTACTTGGTTGGAAGGATGTCTCATTAAGCTATAAAAGTTAAAACTTTCTTCAATGTGGGACTCTCTTCCATGTGGGACTAAATCCACAAGTTCCAACATTCTTGTCATTTCACAAATGGGAATCGAAGGAATATAAAAATATGGAGGACCACTACTGTAGGCGTCTGCAATTAGGGTACTCGCCGTGGGATGTAAATATCAGAGATGATATTGAACCAACGGTTCGATACACACTTGCATTGGAAGACGAATTAAGGGCAATGGAACTGGACAAAGGATTTCAACCAATAAAGGCTCAGAGAGATCATCGATATCGCTGTTCATCATGAGTTCTGATGTTGGTCGATAACTTGATATCAAGTATAGACTGGGATGTCATGCCTTGGCTAGTAGGTTTAGGGTTTTCTTAAGAAGAGGCAGAGACAAAAGATACAATAATGGGGAGCTAATGTATTTGTATTTATATAGGTACTAACTACTAAGGGTAACAAATTTGACATTAGCATTTCTACTCCCTTTCTTGCTTCGGACCAAGCTAACCGCATGATTGCTTGATGTACAAGTAATCATGTTGTTAGGGGTTTTAGGGCTCTGCATTATTAATAAGTTCTCAACATATCACTAGTTATTCTCTTTGTATGATTTGTGAAACGGCTCAAACATTCTTAAACTTTCAATGGTTAAGCTTGGACCGAGTCAAGCCAACTCTGATGCTTGGCCTAGCTCGGGTCTATACCCCTAGTGAAGGCGGAAGGAGAGCTTTCTTTAGTGACTGATTTGACAGCCGACTTGGCCGATAAGGATAGCAACCTTTTTGATCTGTATAAACTCTGTTATATTCGATGTCAGTTACTAATGAGATGAACAATTAGACCCCATGTTTTTTGTCTGAATGAAACACCAATTAGATGAATAACAACACAAGGACAAGGACCTTTTTCATTGAGAATGTATACTATTTCTTTTTCTTGTAGAACTTCAGTCATTAGCATACAACTCAAGAGATAGATCAGTATGATAAGTAACCATAAATGACTGGTGGTGTTGATAATTACTAACACGAGCTAGGCAGATGTCTTAGTTCCTCATGGCAGGTACATATTGAGTGTCTCTGGTAACTATATTATCAGAAAAGTTCAGTTCACCACTCAAACCATTATGCAAGAATCGATCCTGACCAGAAGAACTTATCTTACCGAGTTGAGCTCTCAAATATGGCAGATCGAATGCGAACTGTCGAGCCACTGGATTGACTTGGTCTGGCTTTGGCATTTGGCTACTGTGAGATAAGCTTCTAAATTCATGACTTTGGCCTTGAGTAGCTTTTGTTTCATCATCATCTCCTCTCAAAGGCGCTGGGGTCAATTTATATGTGCAGCTCTCATTACTAAGACTTGCAATTTCCAGGTTTCTCAACACATTAGACTGAGACTCTGAAGGTGACACCAAAGACTCTAACTGATTAGGCAACTTCCCTTGGTTTAGTATCATTGCTGTTGACTTGTTGCTGGTGTTTTGGAACCCAGAAGGTATGCAACTGTGGTCTCCATTGTGAGCTTTCAAGGGATAAGAATCCAACTGATGAATCTCATTCCTATGATTTGGATAAAATTCAGCATGTGAATTATTTTGGTCACCACTGGATGGCAGCTGAAATGTAGTGCGAGTGGTCTTCATGATTGTAGGATGCCAGCCATAAGAGGGTGCTGCAGCAAAAGCAGTAGTGCTAGGTGCTCGTTGGGTACTAGTAGATGCCAAAGGAAAGTCACTTTCTTGCAGTTGGAGACATCCAAGTATCTTCTTTCTAGCAATCATCTTAGCTGTTGGTCCTAAATCTTTGACAAATGACATCAAGCTTTCTCTGTAACCAATATCCTGGCGATTTACCTACAAGGTCAAATTGTCTGTTTCAATGATACATTTTGTGGCATCATTGACTGAAACTTAAATGACAATCTACACTAGTTCAACACCTTCCCTAAATTTCTCACTTAATGTGGACAGCAAGCACATACACGCAGAGTGAACAGAAGGGAATTCAACAAAGCATTCATTTTAAAAAGACAGCACGAATTATAGAAAATCTGCACTCTGCATAATCCAAGGTCATGCAGTCATGTAGATTCACACAGTACGACATCCATAGTTCATGTACCACCTGGTTCTCGGGAAAGATTCGCTGTCGAAATTCACTTGAGACATTGCATATAAGGGTGTATTACACTACAAGCACAAGCAAAAAGGACTTACATGCTCAAGTTGTTTTAGATCACTGGATAATGTCAAACCAATAGACTCATTCTCACTGAGGAAGGATCTCCAAGGTCGATATGTGTAGCGTCGATCTGCTTCGAAAGACATAGATCTTCCATCATCTTTAGTCCCTATAAAAAATAACAAACAAGATAAAGTAACGTTCTAAAGTTTGACTGCTTAGTTGTGAATAACGAGGAGTACTGCAGTAGCCTTAATTATGAATACTTTACAGAAGTTCATAAAAACAATTGGCTATCTTGGTGTAGAGAGATCTAATTTCCTCACAAAGCTAGATGTACATGGAATGTGAGTTTTTTTTCTTACCACAAAGAAGTTTTTGCTCTTGTGTATCAATAGCAGAGCACCCAGTTTTTGCTGGACCTCTCCTCGTATTTAATGAACCACTAAGCGAGTATAGCATAGCTTTTGATGAACCACCAATTTTCATGCCAAGGGGTATCACATTTGTAGCAACTTTAGGACATGAGTGTGACTTTCCAACTTCAACTTGGGCCCTCCTACCAGTTCTTTGTCTAGCCTCTGAGAATTCTGACTCCAACTTCTCAGGATAGGTTTTCAAAATGTGAAATACCTTCTTAGCTAATTCATGTATGGAACGTGCCTGCAGAAATCAAGAATACGTATACTTGATGGAGCAATTAGATTTTGTAGTTGTAGAATTTAGATCAAACTTTCCAATATTGTTTACAAATATTCAGTTAATGTACCTGTCTAAAATAAATGGTAGCTGAGGAATTGAAATGCATTGCATTCTCTGTTACTAAAAATGCATCATGCTGCAAACAGATATTAATTAACCGTCAGATGACAAATCAGTAGTCACGTTCGACAACATATGAATATGAACATTCTAAACTACTAAAGACAGAGTCCTTGTAGTGAACAAAAGTAGCTTCAGCTTGTCCATGATGTTGGACTATGAACCCATCAATAATGAGTTATCACATACAGATCATAATTATAGTCTCTGGAACTCTATGAAAACATCAGAAAACAACTTGGATGGAAATACATGCAAGTTGTGTCCTAAGTAGTGATCAGTGTTTGACTTAGAGATTTTAAAGAATATCGGATATCAGCATGTTGCTAGTTGGAAATGATTTAGTTCAGACTTTCAATTATGGTGAGTCAATAATTTCCTTGACACTAATACATTAATAACAACGTTTGAATTACTATGAATTACATACCTGTCAACCTAAAGGGGCAATTAAAAAGCCATGTCCCGCAGTAGAGACCAGGTAAACATCACATATATACCTTTACTGTAGAGGAAGATTTTTGGTGGGAAAAGACAATCTAAATGTGGAATACAAGTACATTTTGAGAGAGGAACAAACCTCAAATTGCTGAAGATTTTTATACATTCCTTCATGTAGTTTAGCTCTCATGGTCCCAAAATCCATAGGCTCTTCGATAATTTCATAATAGTCCTGAACCTAATAAAAGAGCAGAAAACTTCATCACCATGGCAAGAAAGGAAAAGAAAACATTCAAATATTAAATGATGAGACAACAATGAGATAAGCACCTCATTGGGGTTAACTGGCTCAGCAAATATTTCATTGGTATCCCTCCTGTATTTTGTCAAAAACATGTATATGAGCATATGTGTCCAAAAATTTATCACACATATGTAACTACAAATGATAAAGAGTATTCCACACATTTGGCTTTTGTTATTTCATTTCTGTCACAGGCCAATGCTACATATATGTTATAATGAAATAATGCTATAAGAAGAATCCTCACCTCTGTAGTATGTCAAGAACCAGCTCAAGTTTGTGTTTTTCTGGCAACCACAATGCAGATAGAGCAGAGGATTGTTGATCTAACACAAGTACCAAGTCATATTGCAGTTCATTTTGCAAGAGAATCAACAACAATCAGTTAGAAAATGAGGACTAACCAGTTGAGGTAGGTTTTCGAATATCTTTACCCCACAATACCTGGTGATCTGATAGCGAATAGAAAAACAAATAGACAGCAAATTACAACAGCATTGCCATTAAAACATGAGAGAAGGTCATTTTTGCATAAAAAGAGGCTCACCACTACTTGTTTGGTTATCTTCTTGACTGGTTTCCACTGGACCCTGCATAACATGTCAAATATGAAATTGATACTCAACTCAAACAACAAAATGGAGAATTGGGTACAACTTAACATGGATCACAAAACCCTTAAAAGGGTTTAAGTAACATGTTAACCCCAAGTCCTAAACTTTATGGAATTCACAGTACTTTATGTGAGTGCTATTACAAAATTTGGTGAGGCTGAACGAGAAGGGTAGGCAGCTTCATCATAATGTGCGAGTCTTCTCTTCTTTCTACCCCTTGTTCTAGAAGCTGATCCTTGATCATAACCCAAATAGCTTTTCATCTGCTGTGTGCTAGTATTACCAGCTATAGCACCAATTCTAGTGCTACTACCCTTCCAATCTTCCAAAGCAGACAATCTGGGGCTCTTCCTATACCCCTCTCTCAACAACTTTGACTTCCCAAATCTTTTACTACAACACAGTTAACACCAAAAACCCACATTGTTAAAAAGTTGAGAAATTTAACCAAACTCACTCAGACATTTTTCACAAACATGAACAAGACCCACCTGGACATTTTCACAGTGTCTATCCTCCAAAGACTGAATCTTTGGGGAAGAAGAGTTGCAGCGCTTTATAGAAACGGGTGGTTCTTTGTTTCTGTGGTGGAAAAACTTGAGTGGCAAAAGGGGTTACTTGAGCTCAGCTGCAGCTTTGGGAATGGGTTTTTGTTTCCTTTTATGTGAATGTGAAAATATTACAGATGAGGTAAAATGGTTAAACCCCCACAATTGTTCTTCTATTTGCTTCGTATTTCATTCCATAACAGGCTCTCTCTCACAGCTGGGAAGACATTAATGTGTTTGAAGTAAATAAATGTGACAAAAAATAATAAGAGAAAATGAAAAGAGAGGAGGGCATTCAATTACAGTGGAGGAGTGGAAATGTGGTCAAATCAAATAGAAAAAGGCAGGACTTAGCAGAGGTACGATCGAGTGCAGACTCCGCTGTCTACGGCACAAAACGACGAGGTCACAGATATAATTTGTTGCTATTACATCCGACCCTGATTGAAGGAGGTGCATTGTAGCATTGTACCCTGTTTTTACCGGCAGAAAACGAGAGGGTGGAACTTTTTTGGTTTTTGGGCTTGAGCTTTTCACTAAACCAATATGGCAATATCCAGTCCTATTTCCTATTTTGGATCGAGAGATTATGAGGCAGAAAAGCAGGATAGAGGAAGTTTTTAATTCGGAGTTAGGGCGGGAGAATGGGATTAAGGTTTTTGTGCAATTGTCCCTTCTCCGCCTCATTTTTTTTTATATCACATATTTTTTTCGGAACGAACAATTGTATGGTACTTTTAACGTATTTATATTAAAATTGTATGATACGATTATTTTTGAGAGGAGGTGGCGAGATGAGTACGCGAAATCCAACCTTTGATAGTATTGGAATTTGCAATCTCTAACAACCTCTAATAGCAGATAAAGTAATAACAAGATACAAATCTTTCATTTATTATAGAGTTATGGATTTGAAAAACAAGAATAGAAAAACAGCGAGATAGAGACTCGACTCTTCTCATTTAATATAACTGTAACAGAAATTTCTCGAAAGAAAAGCAATTAAATTTACGAACATTCAAACTCTATTCAAACACTCTCTCGCATCCGACACCGAAAAATCACCCACCAGAAAATTAGGTCTAGAGACAATAGTACATGGGAAGAAACATTTTTCTTTTTCTTCTATCAAAAACCAAACCTTTTTCTCTTAGGAAATGATGGATGATGTTTAGCTTGACCTAAACCAACAAGCTACCCAGCTAACGCTGTTGGCGACAAAACAGAGGACCACCGAGTATAACCGTAGGCCCATTTGTTTATACGGTCGTGATGCTCCCTCCCCTATCTCTCAACGCGCCAACGCGCCACCTCGCGCGTGGAGTCAGTTTAATCACACCAACTAAAATTAGACGGTGGATGATTGGACAAGACGTGCAGCGTGTGCACACAACACACTCGATTCGAGTTTGCAGGTCACGAACGTCTCTCTCTCATTTCAAACCCTTTTCCCCAACGACTGACTGAAGCTGAAGAGGTCTTAGCCCACAGCGTACGATTTTTTCCCTTCTTCTTCTTTCTCTGAAATTTAGCTGTAAGTCATTTCCGAAAGTTCGTAGCTTTTTCTCTGAAGGAGGAGACCGCATGATCGGAGCTGCTGGGCTTTAAAGATCTGAGCTTTTGGGCTTTCAATTTCGTCCCCGAGGTAAATTTACTGCAACCCATCTTTTGCACCAGCTGATAGTATAGATTGTTGGTTTTGATTGAGCAATTGGGTTCTGTTGGAAATGTTGTGTGATGAATTTGAGGTTTGTATTTGTTTCTACCTGTGCCATTGTGATTTGGGTGTGAGATTTTAGTGCTAAAATGGGGTTTCAGATGCAAAAGACAGATGGGTGTGTAGGTTTTAAGAAGAAAGGAAGATACTTTCTTGTTGATAAAGAAGCTTGTTATTAGAGATTGTTGCGTGAGATTGTGCTATCAGCCCGGCAAAATGTTAGCTCAATCTTAATTTGGGATGTTTTCGCTATATCGTGAGCTGTTTTTAGCTTAGGGAATGGTTGGAAATGGTAAATTCAACTAGCGTGCAATGTTCAATCACTTGACTCAAAGTTTTGGAGTTAAGTTGATCAAGTAAAATACAAACTCATTGCGGTTTAGGTGTCTCGACAATAGCCTAGGCCCTTTGTGTGCTAATTGTGTAGGACTTTTCATCTCTTTGTTTTTGATGTTGTGCTTTTCATCTTTTTCAGATGGATAGTGGGATGTTAGCTGACCATTCTGTGGAACCTGCAACATGTGCTTTGTGCCAAAGGGCTCTTTCACCTGAAAATGAGGCAATGGGAGATCTTGTAACTGCTAACATGTGTGGGGACTGTAAATTTTTGTACCTTGAAGATCTTGGTACCCCCACACGGGATTCTTATAGGAGGAGGCCGTCTAGGAGAAGAAGAGCTAGGTACAGTAGTTCCGAGTCGGTTGAGGATATTTTCTCACAACAGTTCTCACATATGATTAATCTCGTGAGGCAAAATCAGTCCCCTGGCTCGGGGCTTGAGGATCTACCTGTAGATGGTGATTCTGCTGCCAGGATATCACAGCGCACAAGTTCCCGTACTACACCAACTGGGTCTAGAAGATGGAGGCGGGTTCTCTCTGATACTGAGAGTGATGGTTTCGATAATGCGGATTCTCTCTACGGGGAGAGTGAATCAAATGTCAGTTTTGGGCGGTACAGGGTGTCTCATGATGTGAGTGATGTAGTTTCTTTTAGCGCCTATGGTGGTGATTCTGATGCTTCTGTAGACCTGCATGGTTTCCTGGATACAGAGACATTTATCCAACCAGATGATGGAAGTGCTTTTGATAGTGATACTGACATTGATCCAATGCATGCTCGTCTCAACCCATGGAACTCAGATGACCCTGAAGAAGATGATGACGATGACGATGACGAGGAGGATGAAGAAGATGATGAATGGGAAGAAGTTGAGTCTGTGGAAAACATGGTTGAATCTGCAGAAGTCAATAGTCAACCGCGAAACCCTTTGATTTTGAGTTCTGATAGAAGAAACCGCCCAGTCAATTGGCACCAACGAAGACAGATTACCGAAACTGATGCTCCACTTCGTTGGGGAATGAGGGGAAGGAATTCCCGTGATATCTTATCTAACTTTGATGATTCAGACATGATGCCTTATGATACAAATTCTGGTGATTATCTTGATGGAGTAGGCTTTGAAGAATTGCTGGAGCATCTTGCTGAGGCAGACAGCTTAAGACGAGGAGCACCTCCTGCTGCTGTCTCGTTTTTGAATAATCTGCCTCTCATTGTTATTGATAAGGAACATGAGAAGCATGATGACTTAGCCTGTGCAATTTGCAAGGATGTATTGACTATTGGCACTGAAGTGAATCAGCTTCCTTGCTTTCACTTGTATCACCCTTCCTGTATTCTGCCATGGTTGAGTACACGGAATTCTTGCCCCCTTTGTCGTTATGAGCTACCAACTGATGACAGAGACTACGAAGAGGGGAAGCGGAATGCTGGTGGTAGAGTGGAGATCCACGTCCGGCGGCAGAATGCTAGAGAGGACAGGTCTGCTGGTGTTTATAATAGAGCTGAAGAAGATGAAGATCATGCTTTTAGTGATACTAGAGTGGAGCATAGGCTCCAAGTAGGTAGGGAACATGACTCTAATACCTCCGGAGAAGAAAATAATCGGGGGAGTTGGTTTCTTCTTGCCGCTGCTCCAATTGTTAGTCTTGTGGGCATAGTTCTCGTGCTGTGGTTGGGAACTCCCCTAATGGAAAGGAGAGGTCTGGCAGGACAGGGCAACTTTGCTGATCAGGCCCGACACCACGGTCATATTGCTGGTGCCGCACCCCACCACAGGCAGAATAGAAGCAGGAGGTGGTGGTCTCTTTTCTGAGGGGTTCTTGAATTGTTTGGTAAATAAGTTTGGTGTTCTGTTGTTCTTTCCCTGACTACTTGTGTTTTGGACCCTGTAGCACTCCTGTTCTGTTGTGGACATCGGCACTTTTCTCCGATTTCTGATGTATAATCATGTCAATTGTGGTCCATTTAATTGTATCTCTTTAATATTTTTATGACCAAATGTGAGCTCCAGTTTTCTATATGATATGAGGTTGATCTTTCCTGCCACTAAAATTTGAGTTGGTTTCGAGTTTCTTAAAGGCACACCGAGTTAGCACTTCTGCATTTTCATTCATGAGCTTCATGGCACAATTACATTACTAGAACTGAAACCTTAAACTGACTGAAAAAAATGTCATCATCTCGATGTTTTCTCATTGATTTACTGATCATCATAGGAACTCATACATAACCTGTGAAGCTTTCATGTTGCTCCAGGTCATTTTGTTCAGCATTTCTTCTGGAAAACAATTTATCAGATAGTCTTTCAGAAAAGTTTTCAGGTGCAGTAGTAATTAGAGGGGAACAAATAAACTCGATTTCAGTCCTCACATTTGAACCTTCAAAATTCTGAACCTCTGATATTTTGAAATTAGTAGGGGCGGATGCCTTTGGAGCTGAATCGCATGATGATGAGACGCTCTTCCTCGGCCAGGATGGCCTGATTTTTTTGGATATCCATCATCAAGGAAGCCATTACTTTACAACTATACGTCTATACCACAATGCACGGTGAATCATATATCGAGCCATCTCTACTTTACTGTGTTTTGTTCCTTACCACTTGGATGATGCTTTAGTTACGAACTAGTAATTCCTCCCGTGCGATGCCGCGGGTTGATTTGCTAGCTAAGCTTTATACATTTATAGAACATTTACATATTTCAAAAACTGGTGTTTTATCAGGTTTGTATAGTTAATATCACAAAATTGGAAATCTCAAGTAGAAGCTAGTATCTTAACCATACTTATCTATTCACATTTTTCAAAAAGCTGAAAGAAAAAAAAACAATAGAAACCGCGTAAAGTCACGATACGAAAGCTTATGATCTCAAAACTCCGTCCAACCTATGCAAATAAAATAAAAGATAATTAGTATTTTGATCACCATGTATTATTGCCTGCCTCAAAGCGTTACTAAGGGCAAGCTTAATAATCAAGAAAAATTGTTTCATAAATAGTGCTCCACCATTGGTAAAACACTAAAATGTATATGTAATTTGGGTTTTTTATTTATTTACACAATCATTCATTATATCACACAACCATTCATTATATGCCACTAATGCCAATATCACAGCAAAGAAAAAATATAAATGCTATGATATATTAAATCATTCAACCAGCAGACTTTTGTTCTCAAATGTTTGAAAATGCAACTTTGCTTGGACTATAGGTTTAAGTGAAGGTTTGTAAGGCTTTGGGAGTTTTTTGCCTTTTTGGATCAGTGACCAAGTGACCCAATTCTGCTTCAGTCATTACATTCCCACTATGAGAACCAATTCGTCAAATAAATGTTAAACCAACAAACCCAGTAACTGTTCAAGATAAAAAAAAAGAACAAAGAATGAGTTACAAAATGACTGCCACGACTTAAAGCCATTGAAATTGAACGGCTGGAAGACGCAGAAGATGCACAAATGTTTGTGTAAGTAGGTAAAACAGAAGATGTTTCAAGGGCAAATCCGGAACTACACTGTTACTAAGGGAGTTACTGTTCATAAGCTACAGTACTTCCATTTTGTTTTAGTATATAGATAGAATTAGATATAACCTTGGAGTGATGACAGTGGCAACCACTGTACAAGTGTTACGTAATTCCTAGGAAACTGCAAGGGTACATGAGTCTCTGACGGGTGCTAAATAGCTAACATTGCTCATGCAAGTGAGATTAACGATGGCCAGGTATAGTAAGGGAGATTAAGCACACGGAAAGATGTGGTGTGATTTTCAATCTTGTGGGAATTGATCTAAGAATTTCTTAAAAAATAAAAAATAAAAAAGTCTAAAACCATGATTTTTTTTCAAATTTGTGGATTATAGCACACAATTTTTTGTCACGTATTTTTATTTTCTAACCAAAACATTTATATTGGTAACTCATGATTTTAAAACAATTCTAGAACTGACAGACCTCAAAATTCTTGATTTAATTTTTTTTTTTATGATTTTCCAAAATTGAAGAACAAAAAAAATTCTTTAAAAAGATCGGGTCAAGATTTTTTAGGTCCGTTGCTTGGACCAGCTCCCCTAAACATCATGTTTTACAAACTGTGACAGGGCCGGCCCTGAGTTTTTAGGGGCTCTAGGCCAAAAGCAAAAATGGGGCTCCCCATTGTACATAGCAATATAGCAATCTCAATATCATTTATCAAAATTTTATATTAATTCAAATTCTGCACTTGAATCTTTGTTTTGATCATCATCAGCAATGATATTTTCTTCCTCATTCACTGGAAGATTTCGTTCGTCTGTACCACCACTTTCATTTATAAGCTGACTAAGATCATTGGCATTAAGATATTGACTCAGTTTTGCACTCTCATTTTCAGTCATTAACTGATCATGTTCTTGAACATCCTTCTCATTCTCATTCTCAAGTATACTTGTATCAGCTGAAGTCTGTGGTTGTTTATCATTTGTGTTGAAGTACTTACTAAGAGATCCGGCTTGAAGCTTAACTAATGCATCTCTCTTTTGCTTCTATTTTCTCTTTTGAGCACCGAAAGGATATTTTCTAATTGGAGCCATGATATTATAACCTGCAAAAAGAGTGAAAGACAAAAATTTAGCCCAGAAGAATATTTCTGCACACTAAACAACTTATCTTGGTCCCCCAAAAAGCTTCAAATTTAGCATATAGGACTAAAATATGATGACTTTATACTAAAGAAGGCTGATCATATATTCATGATATATGTAAAATAAGAAGAGTGCTAGCTTGCATCATTGATACCACTACGGCAACACTAGTACTAGTTACCCATCATTCCATTTACAATTAACAAGGAATCAAGGATGAACTTATATCATAATCAATTTTGATCTCAACAACTCTATTAGTTCAGACGAATCAAACTAGGAAAAAAAAAGTAAAGAAAACAGGGCCAAAATCTTAATCATTGATTTATTGAAAATTATTTGAATTTTCAAAGAATAATTAAAGACTTACCCAACGAAATTGTTGTGTTAGACTCAAAAATCCTTCTTGGCTCTTGCCAATTCCTAAATCTGCTAGAAATTCAGAAAAATCAATAAAAAAAAACAACGAACATATGAAGAACAAGAAATTGAGACTTCGATGATGATTGCAGAAGATGAAATAGAAGGGGGAGAAATTGAGACTTTGATGATGAATTACCTGTTAGATATGAGATGGGAGAATTTGAGATTTTAGAATCTAGAGAAGTGGAGATGGGGAAGATGATGATAGCGGATGAATGAGATGATGATGATGATTGTTGGCAAAGAACAAGACGGCGACTCTGGGAGTCAGAGAAGAAGTAAAGAATGACAGTATATTGATATGATATATCAAGATATCTCCAGTTTTATTTTTTTTTAACATATCTAAAACTTAGTTTGATTTCGGGGGCCCTCGAAACTTGGGGGCCATAGGCACAGGCCTGCTGGGCCTATACCCAGGACTGGCCCTGAACTGTGAAATTATGGAATGAAAGAATTTCAATAAATAAATAAAAGTGTTGATAAGGTTTGACATGTCCTAGCAATTGACATGTCATAAATGCTTTTATAATGTCACTCTGTCAAGGTCTTTATTTCTTGAAATTTTCTTGTCATAATCTCATCATTAATAAAGCATAATGTTCATAATATGCTCCACTTGACGGACTCCAAATCTCAAACAAAAATTATTATTATTATTATTTTACCATTTTTACAGCATTCCATCTTAGTTGAATATGTTTTAAGTTTGTTATATAAGGTTTAATCTTTCCTACCATCCCTAGTCGGAAAAGTTCAGTTGGTTTGAGCTCCTAACAAGTATTTTGTTTTTGTTTAACTAATTAGCACATTGTAAAGGGAGATTCGATACAAGCCACCAAGACGTACAAGAAGTTAACTTTCATTCCTACTTTCATAAAACAATCATTCCTACTTTCATAAAACTACGCAAATGGCCGATTAAAACTTTCATTGCAGACTTGCAGTAAATATGGACTCTTTATTATCTCTTTGCAGTCACATTCAATATGACTTTGATGTTTCAAACCAATTGCTCAAGAATAGCCTTACAAAGATGTGAATTCTCTACGTTCTCTCAGTACCCATTTTCCAATATCTTGGTTTGATTTGACATAAGATTAGAACTCCATTCTGCTTCTATATTTGTTCAAATAAAATGCTTAAACAAATTCCATACCAGAAAACCCTTCTTACGACCTTTCAAATTAAAACATAACGCAAATGAAACTGATCATGAAAAAAAAAAAAAAAAAAAAAGCAAACAAGAAAGGTCAGGTGATATAGGAAGAGGGGGCGGGTCGCAGGTGACCTCCGAACGAATAATAAATAATTACTTCCACTTTACAACTAGTTAGGGCGTAATGTAGCTAGCAATGACACTAACACCCCCTTAATACTTGGAGAATGTAAACATTTACAGGCACCTCCTCATGAAGAAGACAACTGGACCTTCTACAGACCTAAATATTTTGGACGAAAAGGTTAGCTGTCCACAACACCATTCACCGGTGCTCCTCTCAGTTCACGGTGAAACAGGTTGACACCTCTTTTCCATTAGAAGAATGAATTTCCAAGCTTAACTTGTACCATTAGCTATATATATTGATATGCCAAAAAATGTAATAGCCGAATGCAGAGAGATGAGTAAGTGTGGCGCCAGCGACCACTTCCAATTTCGGATGTTTTTAGAAGAGTATGTTGAGGTACAGAACAATCCACCCAGCCATGGAGAACACCGCAAATATATGAACCCAGAACAAGACAGCAGCAGCCTCTCTTCCACAGCCTCTTAAATTTGCAACAGCACCTACAAGATAAGGTTGATTTGTTAATCACTGCCATATGCGTTGCGTAATATTGTGCAGAACAAACATAAAAACGCGAGTCATGTGACTTAAGCTCTGTAAGGTAAGATTGAGTACCAGCAAGAACAGATGTTGGCATTGTGTGCTGGAGCAGTAGGACAAAACGAAACAACTTATCACCATCAGGGAGGAAACCGAGCTTATCAGCCAATGTTACAATCCCAAGTCCTACCGGGGGGACCAAGACCAACCGTGAAAATATTATAGCAGCAGTTGTTCGTAGACCAAGTTTGGAACTTCCTGGGCCTGAAAAGAAGAGACATGTCATGATGATATTCATCTAACTCAGATCATGGAACAATGATTGAATGTATTGATTCGTAGGATAAATATTAAAGAAAAAGTAACTTTCTCTGCAAATAACAAATTTTTCTATGCATAATCAAATCCAAACAAATTAAGGGAAACAAGATGGAGGGATGTCAACTCACCATTGATAAGGTTGCCGCCTAATGCCAAAAGAATGCATGGAATCATGGCTTCCCTGGTATCATCAAATTTGTGAGATTATATCAGACAACAGCAGAGATTGAAAAATGAACTTACTAGGGAACTAAAAGTGCTAATTGATATTTTTTCAGCTACTTTTGGCAATAAATGGAACATAAGAATCCTATATCTTTTATCCAGCACAACATACAAATAAACCCCAACCTAATCAGATGACAGATTTCAAGACAATCCTTGTTTTCATATCTAACCACAGAGGATTAGCAAAATTATACAAGTTAAGGTTGCATTTAATCCCACATATTCCAATCCTGTCACAGTAGAAACCAAAAACCCCAGAGAGGAAAACCACAGAACTAAGTATTATTTACAAATACATTGATCACAGATAACCACAGAAAGAGTTACAAGATTGTGATTGATAAAATTCAATGATTCCACTATATTACTACTAAGCAAATTTCTAATACCACATAGTTGGATCAACTCTTTTAGCATATGTTAAGAGCAGAATTCTTTATTTCAACAACAATAAACCCTGTTTTATTAATAGACAGATACATAATATACAACAATCAACAGCATTCCTAGCTGAAGACAACCACCAAAGATTATCATCTACTGTAGTATAAGATTCAAATGAGCATACCCAAGGATAGTGCAGCTGTCAGTGAAGAAGAAAAATGGACCACCAGATTCGAAGATCTGTTTCTTTAAAAATGGTATTGCTCCAAGTACCATGGCTAGGACCTGCACCAAATTTGATTAGATTAATTTTGAAGGTCTATTTTGAAGTATTCGCGCATGTTGATACTTCAAATAATAAAATCAATGACACAAACAGATATTGAATCAGTTTAACAAAAGGACTTACAGAAGCTATTATAGGGGGTTGAAGAAGTTGTTTGAGCTTCAATTTCTCATAGAAAAACATCAACAATTCTGTAATCTGCATCATATTTAATGCCATGTAATTAGAACCAAATTATATACCAAACATAACCAGACAATACAAAGCACTGAAGTAAACTAATCCCAACAATCAAATGCATAACTGTTAAGCACAATGGATATGAAAGCAGATAAAAGTTTTACAAAATGGTAATCCACCTATAATTTCTAACAAACTATCGTTGTCCCAACAACTGACTTCCTAACATGGTAAAACAGATGTATTCTTTTTTTTTTGGCTTTTCTTTTTTTTTGAAGTGTATAAGTTGCATCAAGAAGGAAGATGTATAGACAAAACGAATAGGATCAAAAACACCAGATGTATATGATTTAAGTCAAATTACCTTGGATTTCTTTGAAGAATTTGGGTTGACTTCTACAACTTGCTCTTCATTTTTTGGCTCTTCCTCTTCTTCTTGGTCTTCATGTGTAAGCAAAGGAACTTGTCCAAGTGCCTCTCCATCACTAGGGCTCTTGATTGGGAGAGTTTCCTCATCAATGTCAAAGGTACCCTCCAGAGGGGGGGCCAACATATTAAATACATATGTGTAAAGGATGATTGCACCAACCTATAATTGCATCATCAATAATATACAATGTTTAGTACTTTATCCTAAATGATTAAATCAGTTTGCAAAGATATTTAGTATTGCATCACTACATAATTTGCAACTTGGATTTCAGTTACAAACTCTGGTGATCAAGAGTGAAATGCAAAATGCCTACCCACTGGCCAAACGAAATATAGGCAGTCCCATTTGTGCTACATGTTGTCGAGTCACCAAAAGGGTTGGATGAGTCTCTACATAAAGCTGCAATCAGAACAAGCGGCACATTCCCAATGTTTCCTGCACATCATTGAAAATAAGCTTAGTTACTTTGCCCAAAGCCCAAGCAGCATTAACACAGCTTACATAGTAAACTAATTCCTTGCATAAAAATATACTCATTATTATCTAAATGCATAAGATCAACAGTGGCAGATATCAATACTCATGAAACTAGCTTGATGATCTAAGTTGTCCACCGTACATTCAGTATGCAAGTTTGCATGCATCTGGTAACTTATATTACAAGATTAACATCAGCTTATCATCGTGGAATCTAAATCATCCCAAGTTTTGGAACAAAATCAATACAATCTTCATGCTATTAAAATTTATAAGGATCGCAGTGACACAGCATACCAATTCCAATTTGTATAATTGTGAACTTGAAGTATGGGTATGGTGGACGGACGATGGATGCGGTTATATAACCTATGATTGAGCCTGATATGCTACCAAGAACTACATTCGCAGGAATAAACCACCTGCAAAAGGATAGGCCACTCAGAATACAAATCACAAGGCTTTACTATCAGATTTTAAAAAGAAAGAAAAAAACAGCAATGGCTCATACCACTCGAGCATTTTCTCCCAAGTGATCGCTTGTCCGAGTTGAGAGAAGATCAAACATGGAAGCAAAAGCGAGAAAACGAGCTGCAAGAAACAAAAAGGTAAGCAACTCAGTATTCAGCACAACATAGTACCACACTGCAATTTCAAACACAAAACAGAAGTGTAGTTTTGCCTTACCCCATTCAAGAGCTTCCTTCCATGTGCCGGCAAGATGTTAACATACTTGGAAGCCATAAGAAGACCCAAAGAACATACTGTAAAAACCTTTGCAATAGGCAGTACTGCAATCTTGATGGTACTGAGTAACGACTCCCCTCCAACTTGATTCCCCACATCCACCGCTGCCAAAATCCTCTCCATCTTTCCTCCCTATTTCTCAAACTCCACCAAATCTATTTCCCAATTCGCAAAAATTCACTCATGCAATCCCAACCACGTCACCCACAATTCAATCTTTAGTCAAATAAACCCCCCAATTTACTATCTTTAATAATAATAAAAAAACGGATTCCCAGACCAAATTCTTCCTCTTTCAGCCCAACTCTGCAAACTAACCTTCAATCCGCGAAATAAAAAATAAAAAAATCAGGGCCATAAACCGCGGAAAAACCTTAATCAAATCCCACTACAATCCTAATCATTATCAAAAACAGAATTCCACAACAAGCACGGAATTCAAATCATAACCAATGAATAATGATACAGAGACAAAGCAACGTAAAATCGAATCAAACTATATTTACCTTTAAAGCTTGGTTTAGCTGCCACAGATCCAAAGAAGAATTTGCAGCAACCAAACCCTACAGAGGAATCGAACAGATTCCAAAACAAAGTAACAGAAAATTAAAATAAATACATTTATATATATATATATCCAGCAAAGAAAGGAAGCAACGTACGGTTGAGAGAAAATGAGAGAGAAAACCCGAAACCAAAAACTAACCAAAAACAAAAAGAAACACGGAATAGCTTAGCGTTCGCGTCGTCGTCTCTCTTATACCTACCTTCCTTATTCTTTTGCTTCTTCTTCTTCTCGTCCTTCTCTGTCTTCTGTGACTTGTTAGTTGGCGCTTTCCTACCTCCCTCTCAAACTCTGTTTTTTTAACGGAGTCAGAGTCTCTGTTACTGTAGCATTGGGATTCCTAGACTCGTAAACGTTAGCGCGCTGCTCATTGTATATACGGCGTTACCAAACAGACGAAATTGCCCTGGATGTTTTGCGCGTGGACGATTACGCCCTCGTCGGAGAGTAGTGCCGTACCAACGAAACTTCCACGCAGGAGGCCGAACAGCTCTTCCGGCTTTTTGTGTTGTACGTGGACTTGTTTTCTTGCGCGGTTCGGAATTTTTTTTTCCTTTTTTGGTGTTTGGTTAGGATTCGTTGTCTCCTGCGTCATTTTTACCCTTTTAAGGGAAAAAATCAGAGGTGGTAAAAAAATGGGGAAAAGTTATTTGCCACCTCGGATTAGGAAAGTTAACTAGTAAGGATAAAGAAAATTAATTATGTTCGATAATGGAAAAATAAATATTGTTTTGTCCAAAAAAAGTATAATGATCGTGGCACTTTGAGGTGAGGAATAATTGATGTGGCTAGATCTGAGGGCGATTGATATGGAGTATCTGGACGTGGCACCGTTGTGTGTTTTGGTTGAATTAATTAAAAAGATCTGAACCGATTAATTAACTTGTAATCGATATAAGTGGAAAAGTCTAGCTAGAAGTCTAGAATGGTGTAGGCGTTTCGTCTGTCGGTACCTTCTAGTCATCAGTACATTTTGAAAACGATAGATTTTCCTTGACTTTGTAGTTGCTTACATGTCAAGTCTATTTTTTATTGTGATAAAATAAGAACAAAACGAAAATTAGAATGTAATAAACTGTTTAAATTAAAAATGATTAAGCACAAATACATATAAGTTTGCATATTACACATTTTACTAAACACTAGTAAATAGATTTTGACGGACGAAGTGTCAAACGGAAATTAAACGACAGATAAATAATTAAAGTTAAAAAATTTAGGACTTTACAAACTGAATGTTATAAACGGAACATATCAAACAACAAAGGTCTTAATTCAGTATGTTTTAGAAAACGTAAATGGTTCCATTTAAATCAAAGAAAATAGTCAGCTTCTACCTTTTCTTTGATAATTTATCTTGGTGATGCATAAACGTTTCTTTGAAGGGTAGTTGGCTTGAGAATGCATGAATGGGGTTTCTCTTGTTTTAGTCTTTTGGTTGTGATCGGAAACAGATCGCTGTGTGGAGTAGCTGTTGAGGCCTGGATCTGGCTCAACAAATATACGTATGGTTGTCTCATGATGCTAGATTACTAGCACAGTGATTAGCATTAGATTGATCATTGATCCAAAAGTTGTTCATATATAATTAAGATGCATGTATTTAAATATAGGAAATGATGATGTCAATTCAATTGTCACATGCAAAACTGTCTCCAATGGGACTATACTATTTTTGGTACAAAATGGGACTATACTATTGATCATGCATGAAACATGCTCTACTCTTTTGTATTATTCACTAACTGGCGAGACAAGTAGTTGCTGATGGACCCTGGATTTGGATGCCAAATATACATTGGGGTCATTAGAGGGATAATTATTGGTTAACTCCAGGTTGTTCTATCTGATTATAAGACAAAAGAAAGAGTGTAAAGGGCTTCTAGTACTGTTTGAACTATTAGAGTAGGCTTTCTAGTAACGCGCGTTCCGGCTGCTTTCGACTCAAAGTTTTTGCAGGTCACAAGCTAGAAGGGTTTGAAAGTTGGTCTTCACCATTCCGGTGGTGGTTAGAGTTGCATGCATTGATGACAATAGTGGTTTGAAAGCTAGTATTCACTATTTTAAGGAATCTAGAACCAACCAAGAAAAGAAAAAAGACTTCTAGTACGTCTATTTAATCTTTTGCTCGATGTAAATTTGTTAATCTGAATTGTTTATTTGGGTTCAAATTGTTTTAGGTTTTTAAGATGACAAAAAAAATCAATTTAATGGTTAGTTTTAGGATGAATTTGCTCATTTAGATAGCTTCCACGATGTATTAGAGTAGACTTTTCAATCTCTTCACATAAAATTTAGATTGATTGCATTATTGATTGGAAACACAACAATGTAATAAACCTTTTAAATTAAAAGGAGTAGTATATGTTAGCATATTAGCTAATACCACATTGTACAAAATACTGACACAAAAATCTTGATAGACAGAATTCATGTCGAACGGAAATCAAATTTAAATATTGAAAGGCATAAACAAAAAGATCTCCAAAATAAAGGTCCTTAATTAGTTTTGTTTTAGATATAAATGCTTTCATTTAAATCAAACAAGGGCAATGATATGGAGTCTCAATGAGGCCTAAGATTTGTGGCCTCAAATCTTAAGTGTCATGTCATGTAAGTGAATACAAATTTTATTTTCAATTTCATATAATATATCTTGCTACATCATACTATTGACTAACTTTACCCTTTTATATTTCTTTTTAGATGTTAGGAGGCAAATCAATTACATTAATGAATTTAATTAGGTGACAAAAAAATAGTTGATATTTTAATTATGTATTAATTTAAGAGCTTCTTTCACCAATAATTTTCTTCACTTAATTAAATCATTTCCTTTAATTTTTCTTTACAAATGGCATTAATATATTGAATTATGTGTCAAAAATAGACGTTAATTTTTTTTTCCAATTATTGATTAATTTCATCCAAAAAAAATAGCATTAATAAATTGAATTTAGGAAATACTTATGGTTAAATTAAGAGGAAAGAAAAATTCCACATTAGCAGTCATTAATTAACATCTACAATCTAAATACAAGGGAAAACCAAACAAAAATTAATAAATTCATATTTAACGTTTAAACCCTAGATCCATAAAGAGAAAACAATGAACAAAAGAATATATACAATCATATGAATATGTATTTTTCACATTATATTTTCAAAATTTGCAGGAACCCAACAAATGTTGAATTCATGTACATGTGTTATGCAGATCTATTAATCGAATGTACGTGCAAATCTATTGACTGAATTATATGAGATTTTTTCTACTCTTGATTGAAGAAAAAAAATTTGTTTAAATCTAAGCATGAGTGTAATGAAAAGAAAAAAAAAAATGAAAGGAAGCCTTTTTTTTTTTTTAAGAAAACCAAATTAATTTAGAGTCATTAGATATTAGAATAATAAGATGGTCTTTTCCTCAAAAATTACATAACATGATTTGACAAATAGGTGATGTGTATAGATAACTTAACATGACACCATACAAATAATCGTCAACTTAACGCAGCTTATATCTCGGTGATACATAAACCTTTCTCTGAAGGTTAGCTGGCTTGAGTAGGTAGGGAGGATTTCTGAGAAAGAGGCTTTGTCTTTTTCCACGCTTTCGTGCATGTGAAAAACGGATCGCTGGGGAATGGTTGTTGAGACCGCTCAACAATTTAGTTACTGATGCGAGCCGCATGTGCTGGTGTCTAAAGAGTATGGTTCTCTCTCACCTGTTATGGCTCACACCGCACACTGCAATTAGGACTAGATGCATCCAAAAGAGCAAAACATAAAGGCGCTTGGGTATTTTGTTCATATTTAGGGAATGATGTCAATCGTCACACCCACAACTGTCTTGAAAGGGATTATACATAATATTGACTGACTACACAAATAGTTGCTGATGTACCCTGGATTTGGATGGTAATATGTGTTTGCGTCATTAGATGCGACAAATAATGGTTAACTCTAGGTTGTTCTATTTGATTATAAGACAAAAGGAAGAGAATACTGTAAAGGGTTTCTAGCAGACTAGCACTGTATAAACTCCTTTCCTTTCTAGCTATATATCGAGTGATTAGGGCTAGGTTGTTCTATTTGTTTGTAAGACAGAAGGAAAAGAGGCACAAGTGTAGACGGTTTCTAGTACTATATAAACTCCTTTCTAGCAATATAATAGCTAGCCTATTAGAAGTAACTGTTCAGTAACTTACCGGCTTCGGAAACCCTTCTAGTACGTTTATCGACTTTAGTAACCCTTTTAGTAATTTATCGGCTTTTTCTTTAGCTTTGTGATTAATGGATGTAATTGATTACAAGTTGAAGGGTTTAAAAGTTGATACCGTTCTGGTGAAGGTTGCACTGGCGGAAGTAGTAATGGAATATGTTTCGTCGCTTCCTTTAAAATTTTAATTAAAAAAATCTAATGATTTTCCATTACCACTTGATGTATACTTGTTGATTTGATTTTTTTTATTTATCTGAATCTAAAGTCATTTTAGATTTCTGAGGAACTAAATTCAAGTTAGGGTCTTTGATGAATTTGCTCATTTGAAATGATATGTAATTTACAGATAGTGTGAAAGAAATAACGATGAATCTTGATTCTTGAGAACCGTAATGTACTGGACTTCTTCAGTTCTTCTCTTTGGACAATGATGGATTAGACTTTTGAATCTCTTCACTATCATGTGTTGATCCCACAATGGGCCGGGAGGAACTCCTGAAATCTAGTCCTTCTTCCCGACCACTATTGCTAGCAGATAAGATAAGCTAAACATAACATAATTTCAGGAATATTTTATCGGTCCGCAATAATTTGAGTAGATATAGCAGTATTTACTCTATCTTGCGAGACAAATGGTTCGAGTAAGAACAGCAAATATCATGTGATCAAGGTTTAACACTATGAACGTCACGTGTGACTGTCTGATCCGGTTACTATAGGAACACCAGAAACTTCCGTTTTAGCAGGAGCTTTCCAGGCGAATGCCGTTATTTTGGGTATAACTGGGGAGGGCTAGGGTTTCTTGGACTTTTGCTTCCATGCTATCATCATCAAATCTCCTGAAAAGTGCTCGTCACAATTGCCTCGTCGTGAACTTCTGCTAGTGTCCTCTACAGCTAAAAAGGTAATTGCCTAGATGAATGCACAAGTCGTATATACTGGGACACAAATCCCCAAGAAACTAACCACCTACTATCTGTCATCATAAAAAAAATGTAATAATAAATTTTTAAAAAAAACCACCTGCTATCGAAAACCAAAGTATATGACGGGAGATTTTCTGACGACCTAAAGATTAAACTTCACGGCCCACATGAGTGGCCACATCACTCTTCAAATGTAGTTGACCGACAATCTAACTTGAAATTTCTTTACTTGATAAGTTTCCTCAACAATTAAATTTTCTTCGGTTGCTTAGGGCAAAAGTACTTTAGACCTACCATCATTCAATTAATGTTTCGTAGCTCTTATGGCACAAACAAACACAATCTCAAGTGTTAGCCGAAACTTCGAAATTGCCCCATATGTTTTTGTATATATTTTTATTTTGAATAAATTGCTTTATATCTTATGTACTCATAAATCTTTTTTTGGTTACATGTACTCATAAATTTTTCTTTTCTTTTTTTGATAAATTAATTATGTGTAAAAATAGGGGATTGAAATTTACACTTCTTAATTTACAATTCATACTCCATGTTTTTTTTTTTAACTTCAATTTTATCTTTAGTAACTTAAATTTTATATTTTTATAAGAATTACAATCAAAGATAAAAAGATGGAGTGTGGATTGTAAAATATAGAGTGTAGATTTTACTCCCTAAAATATATGATATATTATAGTTTTTTTTTATAGTATATATGAATTTGACCAATAGAAAAGCTTCATACAGGGGAAGAGCGTGAAGGCTTTTGAGCTTATTGTGTCAATTACCAGGGAGGAGTTTACAAAGTCTAACATTGTGACTCATCGATCAGCAAAATACCATTTCACATTTTTTGTATTAGGGCAACTCCAACAAGGAGGCCCTATACCAGAATTTGGACAATTATAGGACTTTTGTTCTCCAACAAGCATTTTCAGGGGGTGCTAAAACTGGTATTATAGAACTTGGGCTCATCTGAAGTCTCATATTTGAGACTTATTCAGTTTCAAGACTCTTGCACTGTTCACTGGGGCCACAACACGGGCTGTGTCATCCCAAGTCCGGACACAAAGCGCCAGAAGGGGAGAAGGCAGCCAATGCTCTGGGCAAGTGGGAGAAGAAAGGAAGATGCGCACGTGGTGCGTTGGAGGAAGAAGAAGCCTGCCTGTTGGGCCCCGCTTGATGGAGCTGTCCCTTGCCTACCGTTGTATACTGTGCAACTGTCACTAGAAGGACGGCTCAGATCTGTCAATTTTGAATATGGACGGCTCTGATGTCGTCCCAATAAATTTTTTCTTTTACTGTAACTGTTATATATTTAATCCGATGGCTTAGATTGGAGGAGAAAAAATGATCAACGGCTCTTGTTAAATCAAGGGTTATTAATTCCATTTTTAACCAAAAAATTAAAAAAAAAATATCAGAAAATAGGGAAAAAATATATATTGGTTGAAATAGTAAATGTTAGGAAATTCTTTAAATACCAATCCATTATTTCCTAATTCCTCAAACCAAACATCCTCCATTTCCTTCAAAATTTTTCATTTATTCACCCATAAGGTTCTTAAATTTTGCTTCTATTGGAAAAAATGGCTCCTATAAAGGATTCTTGGAGGCACAATGAAGAAGTTATTCTTTGCTAAGCTTGGATCATCGTTGGTGGTGATGGTGCTTTCGAAACTGGGCAAACGTCTAATTTATTGTGGAATCGTATTGCGGAGGAGTACAATGCGCACAAACCGGCGGATTGCATAACTAGAACACCTTCTAGTTGCAAGGCTCGTTGGAAAAAGATCAGTCTAGTATGTATGAAGTGGCGACAAGCTCTTAATTTAGACAGTCAATTAGAGATTGACACGTGACTTATGAAATCACATCCAAATTCGGTTGTTTGTTATATATGCCGGCATAACACATCAAAATATATTCTAAATAGTTTGATTATTTGTCATATATGCTGACACAACATGACAAAAATATTTATTATGATTTAAAAAAAAATCATTAAATGATAAGAATAATTTTTACATTTTATGATAAAAATTAAAATTAAGATTTTTACCTTATTTAATTAAATTAACATGTTTTTAATATAATATTCATAAATATTATATTCATATACTAATTTAATCAAGAATAGTAAAAATAGCTCCCCATATAATATCTCATTGTTGGAGTTGAGAATGAGTCCTGTCAAAACTAAAGTGATTATGCTGACGACGCTCTGACACTAGCCACGTAATGTGTGAGCAAACTATGAGAAAGTCTTGGGAGGGCGTGCGTAAAGGACACGTGATAGGGCTACCCAATCAGGTTTTTATTAGAGAGCATTTTGTGTATTTCAGTTTAAAAAGCAGGGGTAGTTTCGGAATATATCTTAAGTTTGATAGATTTTAATTGGACAGCTGCACGGCCACGTGGTGCGGCTGCCGTATGTAAGAATTTTTCACCAACTATTGGGAGAACTTTTTTTTTTTGGTCAATGCTATTGGGAGAACTGGAAGCTTCCTTTCCAGCTTCAGCTTTGGAGGCAAAAGCCGTTTGGATTTGACCGGGGAGTGGGGACTGGTGCGCGCCTGCTTCTTGGACTTTTGGTTTCATGCTATCAGCACCTAATCACTTTTGAAAAAGTTCTTGTCCCAATTGCTTTGTCATGAACTTCTGCTGGTGTCTTCTACTGCTAAAATGGTAATTCCCTAGATGAATGCATGCACAAGTTGTATATTGAAATAAAAAAATAAAATAAAAAAAACCTCAAGTAACTAATCACCCGCAGTAAACAATTCTGATCTTTCGCATCTCTTCGGAAAATTTGTGCCCTTCACACACACACACACACACATATATATATATATGTATATATCACAAAAATATGTGATTAAGTTGTCAATGCTTTAACGAATTATGGTTTGACTTCATTTGATATGTTTGATGAAATTTGAGATATATCATTTCTTTATTTTTACACACCGTGAGAAATGACAATATATTTAGCTATACTAAATTTGTTTTTAGTGATTTGTTACTTTTTCTTTAACTGTTTAGCTTTTGATTGATCGAGAATGTTAGTTATTTGTTCCTCTCTTATTGTTTTCTAATTCAATAAAATCTTGAGGGGTTAAGCAGGCTTAATTTGCCTCTGATCGATTTCAGCAGATTAGCACCAAAAAAAAAAAAAATAAGCCACCTGTTATATACAGAGAGTGAAATAGAGAAGTACTTCAATAGGCCGGAAATTTGTTACATGCATGCTTGGTTCACTGATATCAACCTCAAGTCATTGTCCACATTTTTATGTATCATTGCATCTCATTTTCTTAACTAAAGAGCTCTGATTATTACACATAGTTTTACAGTAACTCAAACAATTTACGTACCCTAGCCAGCTAGCTAACTCACTGCACACGCCTAACAATGAGTCTTATTCCATGCTCAGGCAACAATAACATCTTATAAACAGGAGAATGGAGATAATTTGGAGAAAGGGAGAACGAGTACTTGGATAAAATCAGAGAGAGTACTATCTTCAGTTGTAGCATGGCAAATGTCTGACCTATGCACAATCGAGTCCCGAAACCAAATGGCATGTATGCTTGGGGATACTTGCATGATTCGGACACTCCATTTGCAAACCTCTCCGGCTTAAACTCATTAGCATCCGGACCCCAATTTTCGGAGTCACGGTGCAATGCCGGATAGAAGACCCACATGTGGATGCCTTCCGGGACATCAAGGTCCCCCAACTTCATGTTGGTCCGAGCTTCTCTTGCTGCTATGACTCCTGGTCCATAAAGACGGAGGCTCTCTAGAATCACCATAGTCAGCTGATATAATGACACATTTTACGTAAGATCAGTGCTACGCTTATCAAATCTATTTATCGAATCTTGATAGAAATAATTTCACATTTAATTCCAACATGATGCACTAACACATTGTTTTGTGAATTGTTTCGACCCAGAAATAGAAAGTAAGGTGATGAGAATTTAAGTAATACCGTTTTGAACTTGCGGAGTGTATCCATGTCTTGCAAGCAATGGTAGAGTTCATGATCCCCGCAAACCTCAACGATCTCTGCACGAATACGTTCCTGCCATTCCGGGTGCAATGACAGAAGCATCAAGGTCCATGAAACTGTAAGAGCAGTGGTCTCAGAACCTGCAAAGTAGATATTTCTACAATTGTCCAGAATAAAACGGTCTGTTTTATGTCTATAATGAGGCATGTCAGTACTATCTCTAGCAGCACCTTCAAGTATCATTTCTAATAGATCCTTCTCATATACACCACCCAATTCGCTTTGAGCCCGACGATCCTTCACTAATTTGAGTAACATAGCATCCACCTCTTTGTTCATGCTTCTTATCTTCTTGTCAGTCTCAGTGCGAAAGAATCTGCAAAATTTGAACATACATATGGTAAAGAGAATAGTAATTGAGAAGTTAAAAAAAATACAAGGGCTGGCTAGAGAGAATAGTGTAAGAAACCTGAAATTTAGAAACCCAAAGAGCAAATTAGGTTTCGACAAGGCGTCTTGCAAGAAAGCAATCTTTGCAAAAATCTGGTTGCCTTGGGAATATGAGCTGCCGAAACAAGCTCTTGATATGATATCCGCCGAGAGTTTCTTCAAATCCTGATCTATCCTCATCTCAACAATGCTTGACTCGCTTTCTAGTATTCGGCTCTCCCATGTCTCGAGTAGTGCCATCGTTGATTCCTCCATTAAACCTACCATGCCCTACACATTTTCACCATTATTTCACTTACCCCATGTTACATCTTACATGTATGCTTAAAACTTTGGAAGAACAACAATTCCGGTAGTCGATATCTGTAGCGTACTCTGTGAATACCTTAACTTTGTCGAGGAAGAATTCAGGGGCAATAAGTTTCCTCTGGTAAGCCCATTCATGTCCGTTAGCTACAATAAGGCCGTTACCTAGCAATGGCTTTAAAGGCTTACTCAGATATGTTGGTCTGCCCAAATCCAAGGAGTTGTGTAGTTTCAGCTCCCTTAACAACTTAGGATCGCTCACATACAAGTGTTGTTTGGCTCCTGTGGAGTACAAGAATACCGCACCTGCAAAGTCGTAAAACTAGCCACGGTAAATTACCATCACATGCATGTTAATTGTTATCATAGTTTGCTAATTAAGTTGTGTGATTATAATAATAGTAAAACTGCCTAATGGCATCTAGTAAATTGGGAGTTCATAATTAGATCGACAAAGGAATCAGAAATCATATGAGCCCAGCAAATTTGTTTCTAGGATTTATGGAATGATGAGACTCCAAAAGGGCTTTTGAGAGTGAGAATAAGTATATTTCATACCTATTATTTTACTCGATCTTTTATCTGTACTTACGTACTCAAACTTTGACTCAAATTATACAAGTAATCTTGCTATTTCATTTCCATTATGGTTCGAGAAATTTAATCATACGTTGTATGACTCATATGGTATACCAAATCACAAACAAATATATCTTAAATCTTGGATCGGCCACGTTACTCATAACCCTAGTTAGTACATATACATATAAAAACATTATGCATGTTAACAGTTCATATCGGTTTTTAGAGTATAAATGCTAGTTTCAATTCTAGAAAATGGAAATTGGGTACCATATTAGTGCTAAAAACAGAAAGAATGAAATAAACTAAATCCACCCCTAATACTCATCACGAATAGCAGCTAGAAATATGGTTCAGAAGTAAATATATAGTCAATAATCATCCATGCACCACTGCAAAATTTAATTACTTTGTTGAAAAAAAAAATTGGCATATTTAATTACATACCATACTCACGTGCCCATTGCTGAAGATAAGGAAACATGGAGGAATCCCAATTGTGCTGCACACGTCGACCATCGACATCAGATGGTTGTTTCTGCCGGGTGATCATGTTGGTCGTGTTGGATTGGATCTTTTGCATCTCCGGGACGTTCCCAACCAGAAACGAAGGCCGTGGCCCTCGGATGCCTTGTTTCGAAAGCACCGATCGTATCCTTGCAGGCTTCAGCCACATCTGGCTAAGAAATCTCATCAACAAGCTCAATACACCGAGCAACAAAACTGACCAACACACCAGTACTGCTAACTCTAGACCCTCTTCCATCTCTCTTTGTTTCAGAGATTGAGCTTATAATTACAAATTAAGTTGTGCTTCTTCAACTTCAGGAAGAACTTTATATAAAGTGGTGAGAATTCTCATCTCTGTTGCACCCAACATTCACCGTGACTATGAAGGGAGGGGAGGGGGAGAGAGAGAGAGAGAGAGAGCGCATGATGACAGTAGCTAGCTAGTAATGGATCCGGGCCTATGACATTGATATGGCATTAGTTTAGTTTATGTCAAGCTGCAAAGATATGGCCAGTGAAGGTGATATCTATTATCTATATTACTCGATCAATTATGACAACTATTACATGTCCCATCCTAGCTAACTCATGGTCACATAATCATCCACGCTAAATCTTTCTTCCACTTAAAAATACAACGGTATAACCTTTGTTAATAACTTAATTAAAAATATATGCACCTATCATACAACGGATCGAAACTTTGGACTAAACCTATGTCATTATTGGGACTATCATAGGAATCATGTCCTATTGCCTTTTAATTTGAATATGTTGATAAAAACAATGTCGATCTTGATAATGAATTAGTCATTCATGCATCTCATGATGTGAAACGAGTTTTATTCTATTTTAATTCAATATGACATTTCAACCATATGAGATATATATATATATATATATATATGTATGTATGCATGCATGCATGCATATACTAACCGGCTGATCGACAATTACGTACTACGAGTCTTCAGAAATGTGATTATAGAATAGGGGTAACCTTTCCTTTTGGTCCATTTATGTACGGTTGTCTCATCATGATGATTATTTTTCATTTTTTCATCGCCACAAATTTCAATAGACAAAAGATACCACTTATATGGTGGAAGCAAACAATTAACATTTATTTGAAAATATATGATATTCTTCTCTTATCGAAGGAAAATGAGATTCTGAGTACTTGTCTTATGTTTAAAATTCTAATTGATTATTTCTCTATCCTTCACTATCTAAGTTAAACCCAATGACAATAATTTTCTAGCAAGCAAGTAGCAATTTTGATTGGATATTAAAGTCTTGTTTTTCGATGGGAATTGGATATTAAAGTCTTGCTAAAACTTGCTAGACAGAAGACACTGTTAGCAAAGTAGACGATATTCTTCTCATATTAAAGGAAAATGAAATTCCGACTCATTTTACGTTCAAAACTCTAATTAATTATTTCTCTATCTTTCACTATCTAAGCTAAATCCAAAGGCAATAATTTTCTTAAAGCAAGCAAGGAGCAATTTTGATTGGATTTAAAGTCTTTTCTTTTGATGGGAATTGGATATTAAAGTACTAAACTTGCTAGACAGAAGAAACAAATATTGGATTTAAACATGTTGTTTTTCTCTTTTGGGTTTTTGCCATCAACGCCAAACACGTAAAATATTCGTCCCCATGAGACCTCAATGGGTTCTATAGGCTTTTTAGCTAGCCGGTTTTGTCTACAGGAAAAGAAAAAAGGAACAAATAGAAAAAATGTCACAATTAGTATGGTCATGATTTTATTTAAGTCAGCTAGTTGTCACAATGTTTAATTTATGATAATCATGCCTTCATTACAGTATTTGGCCGGCCATGGTGATGCCCTAGCCTGAAGACCACGAATAAACTATATATACGTAAAAAATATGATGTAATGCAATATAAGCATAAAAGATTTCAGTCACAGAAACAAGAAAAATGACTAGTGTAAATGGCATGGAAAAAAGATCTGATGTATCTTGGAATTATTTTATTGCAAATCTAGCTCCAGCTAAATTTTTGACATGTAGATATTTTAGTACTTCATTAGAACTTGCTTGCACTTCTAACAAGGAGTCGGATTTCATGTTCAGGCATCAATACCGCTTCGTGAATAGGAGACTGACGATACTTCGGAGAAAGGGAAACGAAAACTTGGACAGGATTAGAGAGAGTATTATCTTCATTTGTACCATATATAGAAAAGGTTTGCAGACCTATACACAATCGAGTCCCAAAACCAAATGGCAAGTATGCTTGGAGATACTTGCACGCATAAGAGACCCCATTCGCAACCCTTAATGGCTTAAATTCATTGGCAGCCAGACACCAATTTTCGGGATCACAATGCAGTGCAGACGTGCAGTAACGCAAATGTGGATGTTGGTGCCTTTGAGCACATAAAGGTACCTCAACTTCAGGTTTGCAAGAACTACCCTTGGCGTTAGCACTTTAGACACGTAGAGGCGCAAGCTTTTGTGAATCTGGTGAGTCATCAGCTGCATAGCAGTAATTTTAAATTTTTATCGAACCTTAAATCCAGGGAGTTGTGCAGTTTTATCTCCATTTATAACTTCGGATCGCTCACGTATAGGTGCTGGTTGCTCCCTCTGGAGCACATGCGCATATACTTGATCTGCATATTCATGAAGTCAACTTTGGGAAATTGTTAATTGAATTGTTATACTAATTAGTTAGCTGAACACGATCCAGTTTACAATGTACACATATAGATACTAAATTTAGTAGCTAGCTAACTAAATACTAATTTCAGTAGCTATCTAACTAATGCATATATAAGTTCCCTGACTCCCATTTACGAAGATATGGAAATATGGAGGGGAAGAAAATTGTGGTGAACATGTTGACCATCATATCGTTTATGTTTGTTCAGTGGCGGATCCAAGATCCTAGACCTGTCTAGGCTAATTAGAAGTGCACAATTTTTCTTATTCCTTTTTAGGTTTGGAACCCAATGGGAGGCTCATCCTCACGTCTTTATAATTTTTAATCAAAACATACAACGGAGAGGACATAAAATCAAACCCCGTTAAATTAAAAATTACAAGCATACGTTTGTTGTAAAACAATAATAAACTAACTAAATCGTACCCTCCGAGATCCACTCACTTCAAAATTACATTTGTTATACAGATACCACCATTAAAATTACACTTGTTATATAGATACCACTCACTTCAACAATAAACTACATTTGTGATACCACCATTAAAATTATATATATATATATATATATATATATATATATATATATATATATATATATATAACCTTGCTCAGGTGCGGATATCCGCACCTAAGCAAAAACGTACGGATTTTGTGTTTTTCCCCACTTTTCGATCACACATTCACATCTTAACCGTTCAGTTTTTAGGTCCTAATGTATAGATCACCTCTGCAAAATTTCAGCCAATTTGGTGATCGTTAAGGCATCCAAAACTGCAATTTACACGAACGAACCGAATCTGTCAAACCGGAACCGTTCGTATATATTGTTGTAATTTGCAGTTTTGGATGCCTTAATGATCACCAAATTGGCTGAAATTTTGCAGAGGTGATCTATACATTAGGACCTAAAAACTGAACGGTTAAGATGTGAAAATGTGATCGGAAAGTGGGTTAAAACTGGAAATTTGTACGGATCGAAAAACTACGGACGTCCGCAGTGGAGAACCGCTGTATATATATATATATATATATATATATATAACTTTGCTCAGGTGCGGATATCCGCACCTAAGAAAAAAGGTACAGATTTTCAGTTTTGACCCACTTTTCGATCATATTTTCACATCTTAACCGTTCAGGTTTTTAAGTCCTAATGTATAGATCACCTCTGCAAAATTTCAGCTAAACTGGTGATCGTTAAGGCATCCAAAACTGCAATTTACACGAATGAACCGAATTTGCCGAACTGGAACTGTTCGTATACATTGTTGTAAATTGCAGTTTTGGATGCCTTAACGATCACCAATTGGGCTGAAATTCTGCAGAGGTGATCTATACATTAGGACCTAAAAACTGAACGGTTAAGATGTGAAAATATGATCGAAAGTGGGTCAAAACCTAAAATCCGTACCTAAGATAAACTGCGGACGTCCGCAGTGGATAAGCCGTTGTATATATATATATATATATAGGATTTTTCTCAGGTAAGGATGTCCTTAGTTTTTCTTAGGTGCGGATTTGGTGTTTTCACCCACTTTCCGATCATATTTTCACATCTTAACCACTCAGTTTTTAGAGCCTAATGTATAGATCCCCCCTGCAAAATTTCAACCAATTTGGTGATCGTTAAGACATCCAAAACTACAATTTACACGAACGGACCAAATCTGTCGAACCGGAACCGTTCGTATTTATAATGGTAAATTACAGTTTTGGATACCTTAACGATCACCAAATTGGCTGAAAATTTTCAGAGGTGATCTATACATTAGGACCTAAAAACTGAACGGTTAAGATGTGAAAATGTGATCGGAAAGTGGGTTAAAACCGGAAATCCGTACATAAGAAAAACTAAGGAGGTCCTTAGCCAAGAAGGACTATATATATATATATATATATATATATATATATATATATATATATATATATATATCTATATTTCAGACATAACAGAGTATTCAAGTCGGCAAGTCACGGAGTAATTAAACAATGAAACCAATCTGCAGTATTTAAACAATTATATATACCGAGCACAGAGTCATAGAGACATAAGAAGGAAACAAATCAACTAATCAAGTCGGCATTCGGCAAGTCTTTGGAATCAAAAAAGTCTTTGGGCATATACTTAGGGGTTTTTAGGCCAAAATTTTGTCTAGGCTATAGCCCATATAACTTTCCATGTAGTTCCGTGTCTGTATTTGTTGTTGATCATGGCGGATAAAGTAATCTGAACTTCACATCCAAAATCAATTAGCAATGAATGAAGTTGACCGAAATCCTTATAAAATCATAAACAAAGTTTTAATTTTCACATGTGAGATTTATATTCTCAACCGATTTTTCTGCATCTCTAGGGACATCACCTAATTAAAGAGAAAATGGGTCGTGGTCTTTTAATGCCTTGCTTCGAAGGTACTGGCCGAATCCTTCTAGGCTCGAACCACAACTGGTTAAGCAATCTCATTACCACTACTAACCAAGATATCAGTAGCGTAAGCCATTGCCATATCTCTTACTCTAATATGGGATAAAGAAGTGGAGAAGTACTGAAGATCTAATTGCTAAAAATCATAGTCATAGTGAAAAAGCTTAAAATTGAAGCAACAATGGTGAACAAAACCCTAAGCTAGAGGAAGAAGACGAAGAACAGAGAGATAAAAGAGAGGCTACTGGTATTGTGGTATTTTTTCTCTATGTAATTGTACAATTGCTAACTTGTATCAAATGAAGAAACAATGGCTTTTATACTAAACAGCTACTGCAACAGGTTTCACCAAGTCTCCGGATGCTTGACACGTAAGTGGTCTTCATCTTAACATCCCCCCTCAAACTAGTGCTTGGGGAACCAAGAACTAGGTTGCAGCAGAGAGTCCTTTGGTAAAAATGCAGAAATCGATTAGGCAGGAACCGGTTGCAGTCAATAGAAGCTAGTACCCGAAACTTATCTCAATCGGGAGGAATCTCAATCTCAGCTCTTTTGTCATCCAGCTCTTCCCACTCTTTCTCAAAAGACTCCTTTTGCTGCACCAAATTTTCCTGCACTTCAAGATCAACACTAGTAGATGCACACGATATATGTACTGTATATTGTACTGAAGCATTATCCTTCTTAACAACAGAAACATCTTTGGATGGAAAATGTCCTAAGTTCCCCAATGGGAGGCCTTCAATATCACCAGCAAACGAAGTCTGGCAAGAGACCTCAGACAAAGGAATTGTAGAGTTGACAGGATCCACATAATTTGGATCACAATCATCCCCAATAGTGACATTGTGCTTTGTAGAGGAAGGCTTAAGATTACTACAGTTCATGCTTTCATTTTCTACACAAACATTTATGTCATCATTTGAATTAGAGGTGTACTCCACGATGTCTCTGTATCCAATCACAGTCGCATCAGAGTTAACCTTTTTAGAATGGGAAACAAGAGGTTGTGCAACACCAGGTACTACTTCTCTAGCACAAATTTGAGCCTCTGCACTAGCTCCAGTATGTGTAGGAATCAAAATATTATTTGTAGCTATACAATTTGACTTTGGCATCACAGATGCACAATCCCACAAATTTTCCAATGAACCTCCAAAAGCAAAAGAGCTTTTATCACGCTGGGCATTCTTTTTGTTAGCAGGAAAAGGAGCAGCTTTTTCCTTTTGTTTTGGTGTAGTATTCTCATAGCAAGCAACCATTGGAATGTATCCATTCCCCTGAGTAGAATTTGCTTGTGGTATTTTGTATTGATGGCTTGTGACCGAATGGCCCAGCTTCCTGCAAATTTGACACTCCATGTATGAGCTTGATGCCAGATTCTGAGGTAGTGAATTTCTATGATGGCACTTGGAAGCAGAATGCCTAGGTTTATCACAGATTTGGCACACAATATACCTATTAAAGACTTGATTCCCATTGTTGTTGTAGCATGATCTAGGTCTGTGATTGAAGCTTCTGACATTGTTGCCATTGTTCACAGTATAGGGAGCATTTGGTGTAGGTATTAGACCATATCCAGTACCAAAACTTGTACCATTGAAGTATGCAGGTTGGTAGCTTGTATGTGTAGCTTTTGAGAAATCAGTGCTTGTGGTCATAGTATTTGAAGGAGGCACAAATCCAAATTGAGTAGTTGCAGCAATAGGAGTGGCATTGAAGTGATTCATGGTTGTCACATTAGGCAATACAACAGATGAATGAGACATACCATTCATACTAGGCAACATAATAGATGGCACAGGACAACCATTCACATAAGGGTACAAGCTTTGTTTCTGAGCAACTGTATTCATTCCAAACTGAAAATTCTGTGGTGTGTGATTAACCGAACCATTATGCGCAATCATAGCAGTCAAAGATGATAGTGATAATGCCTTGTTCTCTGATTCAATTTCAGCTTCAGCAGACAGCAATAAAGACCTCACTTCTTCCATATCTATATGACCCTTTCCCCTTATGATTTGCCTAGTATGTCTATACTCACAAGGGAGACCATCAAGAACAAGAATTTTAACCTCTTGAGCTAACATTTGAACTCCTGCAACTTCTAACTGATTTCTTATTGATTTGAAGCGTAACAAATACTTTTCTATAGAATCAGATACCTTTTGAATGTTGTGTAAGTTAGACTTCAATTTCATAATATGAAAATCAGAAATTGGTGCGTATCTTTGCCTAAGAGTAGTCCATACCTCCATTGAAGTTTGGCATCCAATCACTAGAGTAAGTGCATCAACAGAAAGTGTAGTTGTGATCATAGAAATCACAGAGCTATCTTGCTCCAGCCAACGCTCATAAACCCCAGAATTATCTGAAGCTAAAGGGCCAGCGTCTTCAATGCGAAACTGAGAAGGGCAAGGATAAGAACCATCAACGAATTTGAGCAAACCATGGCCTCGAAGATGATGTTGCATCAGATATAACCAAGTTGGGTAATTGGTATCATCAAGACGAACAGAGACTGCATTACAGTATTGTGATGAAAATAGGTACAAGATTGAATCTTGAGACAGTATCGACTTGAATCTTCGAACGAGCTTCGTGAAAAGTAAGGAACTGAGAAATTGAGAATGAACAGCTACAAATCTACTAGAACCTTGAGAATTTCTTCACTGGTAATTATACAAATCTGGCTTTGTTTGTGATTTTGCTTCGCAATTGTACATGAATTTGGTATTTGATTTGGTAATTGTACAAATCTGGATCAATCTAGGGTTTTAATGAAAGAAATTGCAGCGGAAGTGGATAGAGTGAGCAATGGTCAGGCCACCATGAGCTCTGATACCATGCTAAAAATCATAGTCATAGTGAAAAAGCTTGAAATTGAAGCAACAATGGTGGAACAAGACCCTAAGCTAGAGGAAAAAGACGAAGAACAGAGAGAGGCTACTGGTACTGTGGTATTTTTTCTCTACGTAATTGTACAATTGCTAACTTGTATCAAATGAAGAAACAATGGCTTTTATACTAAACAGCTACTGCAACAGGTTTCACCAAGTCTCCGGATGCTTGACACGTAAGTGGTCTTCATCTTAACACTAATATGTTATGGAAAGGGGTAAATTAAGATGGCATAAAACGGCGTAAACAGAATAATAGTAGGTTATTATGTTGGATAAGAATGTAGGTTTTTACTTTGTTATAATTAAGGAGAAATATCTAGTATATTATCTCGCGAGACAGTTAAATATCTAAAGAATCCAATGCAATAAGATTCTGAGTTGGGTGTAAAGTTCTTTCTATCTCTTTCTTCAGACAAGACCCAAAAAACAGTATAAAATTTTATATGCGGTGCGACTCAATCGAAACAAGTGCACAGCTTACCATTTTGTATTTGTTGGCTAGAATTCTAGAAAGTACAGCGGAAGGAAGAAATTTTTCACGCGTTGGGAGTTGATAAACAATGTCCCCATATATTGAAATACCTGACAACAAGAAATAGTCTCTTTTTTATTTTTAATTGAATGATCTCATAGTTAGGACAAGATTAAACGTACACTACATATAAGAAAAATGGTCTTTTACGATCTATATGGTCACTACAAGAGAAATGGAGAAAAGTAAAGAATTTCATTGCGACAAATCAAATTTTTTACGCTGGTTAAATCATAAATGTATAATTATGATTTACAAAAAAGTGCAGTAAGAGCCCATGCTTGAGACTTGGGTAACACCTCATTGTAGGACGAGCATTCAGAGCTGAAAGCTAAGTAAACACACATGAACACGACACTTGAGATCTTTTAATACATTGACTTTTTTCTTTTAACTAACCGAGACAAAACATTTTTTAATGAACGTAAAGTAAAGATTTCATAGAGATCTGTATTCCAATAAATAAAAAATTCGTAATTGAGAACCAAAATCAAATTATGGAAAACCAAATAATAAAAATTAACAAATGACTTCAGTTCAGTGAGATTGAAGAAACACCTAACCTAGAACGTTGCTCCACGCGCTTGTAACCTCTTTTTGGTTTTCTTCTCTGTCCGGCAGCACGTCCTAGCAACGTTGTCGTCGGACGGGACCATTTGGTTTAGCGGCTTTCGTGGTTGCTTTGTTGGTTGGTGGTAAGGCCTTGGGTATGGAATCCGGGTTAAGGATAGGTAAGGTATGTTCTGATAACTAGAAGAAGTTCAGATTCGATGGTGACAGACGAGGTTTAGAAGGGGATGCAGGTGGCTTACAGCGCTATGTAGCGCCGAGGCTCGATGGAGCAGTGGGTGGCGCGGCGAAAGGAAGATGGGATCAGAGGTCTTTCTGCCTTAGGGAGACCAATCCAATCTAGGTCAATCAGTGGTGCCATACTAGATCTGGTATCTGGCCAACGATGGTCGGCATCTCAAGTCCGGCGAAACGTGCGGCATTAACAGTGGTGCTTAGATGGCGGTGAGGGCTCGATGGACGAATGGGGGTAGTAATGTGATGGTAGGGAGGCAGGAGCTCGCTTAGGCAGGCCGGGTGAGGCCTTCCCACATTCTTGGACGGATCTTGGACCTGGGTTCTTATGTTGGGCCCAATCTGGGCTAGGTTGTTCTTTGTTTTTAGCTATTTTTTTAATTGTAGTTTATTTTCTGCTTTCAATAAGTTCCAAACACTACATTGTTTGGAGATGTGGACTTTGTCTCGGCCTGTGCACCTTGCCTGCCATGTCTGCTCTATGTAAGCGACAAGTTCCTTACTTTGTCAAATGGTCGCAGCCTCCTAGTGGCAGACTGAAACTTAGTGTTACCGGGTTATATTTCCGATGGCAACATATTGGGAAAGCTGATAGTGTTAATAACTTATGGCTCCGCGTGAGCATTGTCTTTGTGGTTTGTCATCACAATTGTAAAGCGAATATAGTAGCCTATGGTGCACTCTTGGTAAAGCGAATGGAGTAGCCTATGTTGCACTCTTGGCTAAATGGTACATATTAGAATGCATTTCTTTAGGTGAGACGCTTGTTATTATTTCAAGTTATTCTCTTGGTGATTATTGTAATTTGGGGTTAAGGCACTATGTTCCCCTCATGTATTCTATGGTTTCATTAATGGATAAAGTGTAAGACAGCTGCACCAGCCCTTTAAAAAAAATTAATAATAATAATAATAATAAATGAACTCAGAACAATAGAATTACTTTAAAAATAAAAACTTTAAACTTCAATATCAACTAATATATAAGAAAGGAGAATTGGATAAGCTAGACTTGTAACTCAGAGCAACGCAAATCGTAAAAATTCAAGTTCATGCTTTGCAGTATGTGGACTCCACATTGATCTTTTTATTTGTCAGCCCAGAGTCACAGATCAAGTTCAAGATCGAACATTGAAATCTTTGCACAAGCTCCGCATTCTTTTAGTGCAAAATTATTCTAGTTCCAAGCTAGAGACTTCATGACCTGAGGACAATCTGGGATTAGTACAAATATCTCTATATACTGCAATTTTATTCATTACCAGCTGCCTAGCTTGTTTGTATAGGCTTAACAAGGAGTCTGATTCCATGTTTAGGCATCAGTATCATTTTGTGAACAGGTGAATGGCGATAGTTTGGAGAAAGGGAAAATGAGAACTTGGACAAGAGTAGAGAGAGCACTATCTTCAGCTGTGTCATAGCAAAAGTCTGTCCTATGCACACTCGAGTTCCAAAACCAAATGGCACATAGGCCTGGGGATGCTTGCAGGCATTAGATATCCCATTTGCAAACCTCTCTGGCTTAAACTCATCAGCATCTGGACCCCAATTTTCAGGGTCGCAGTGTAATGCAGCACTGCATACATGGATGTTGGTGCCCTTGGGCACATCAAGGTCGCCCAACTTCACATTTGCCAGAATAGCCCTTGCAATTAGGACTCCAGATGGATAAAGACGCATACTCTCTTGAATCACCATAGTCAGCTGCATTATTTGATAAATGTAGAAGCAATTTTGACATTTATTCGAACATGTCATTAGATTGTAGTAAATGCATATGAAACATGTATAAGAATTTGAGGAATTAGTACCACTTTGAACTTTCGCAACATATCCATGTCGTGCAAGGAATGATGGAGTTTATCCAGGACCCCACAAACCTCGATGATCTCCGCACGAATGCGGTCCTGCCATTCCGGGTGCAATGACAGAAGCATCAAGGTCCATGATTCCGTAAGAGAAGTGGTTGCAGAGCTTGCAAAGTAGATATTTCTACAATTGTCTAGAACAAAAGTTTCTCTTCTACGCGCAGGAATGTCAGTGTTGGTAGAAGCAATATCGAGTAGCATTTGTAATAGGCCATTTTCTGTTGCACCACCCGATTGTCTTTCAACCTGGCGATCCGTCACCAACTCGAGCAACATAGAGTCCACTTCTTTCCTTAGATTCCATAACTTCTTGTTAGGAAGAAACCTGCAGGAACAACGTTTGAAATTAGAGAAACATGGGCTAATTAGTATGACTAATTATATAAAAGATCAAATAGACCAATAAAAAAAAATTAGCTAACCAGCTGAAATTAAGAAAGCCAAATTGTAGACTTGGTTTGCCATAAACTTCCACCATGTCAGCAATCTTTTCAAAAATTTGATTTCCAAAGGAGCAAGAGCTGCCAAAACATGCTTTTGATATGATATCTGCGGATAGTGTCTTCAACTCGTCATCAATTTCCATGTCCACAATGCCTGATTTGCTTTCTAGTATACGACAATCCCATCTCTTGCTCATTGCTGTTGTAGATTCCTCCATCACACCCATCAGGCCCTACAATATTCTTTACTCTTTCAATTAGATATGATGCAGTACCCGCTACTACGTAGCCAATTTAACACGGTTTCTAACAATTCAAGGATAAATAGAATACGGTCATTTTCGTGTTTATTTTCTGCAAACAACCTTCTTGATTTTTATGATGAAGAAACTATTGTTCTATATACAACCAACCATATGCATAAAATATCAATAGTTTGATCTTCGGACACCTAGCAGCCGTTCTGCTAGGGTTGAAATCGAAAACTTAGGTTTTGAATCTGGAATCTCATCCATGCCAATGAATGTTTTTCCCTTCATGGGTTCTGATCGGGAGATTTCGAATCTTCACTCCTTGCTGAAGGGTAGTGGCTTTTTTCAAGGGCGACGCCTTTTTCTCTTTATTGGTTTTGGTCTTTGTTTCTTTGAAGTGTGGTTCCAGCGCCTCAATAGCGATGGTTCCATGGTGCAACTTCCCTCTTGGGCTATGGTGGGGGTGATTGTGGGAGGCACTGGATCTGTGATCAAGTACGATGGGTTGGTTTTGATCAACCTGCATCAGGTGGTGATTTCTCTATTTCGCAGGTGACGATGGTCATTTTCCTTTGGTGGTTATGGAGGATGAGGGCTGGGCACGAGGTGGTGATGGTGTTTGTGTAGCAGGGTTGGAGTTTGGTGGTGTGAACCTGTTGTATCTCGCATCGGATGCTCACAGCAGCGCTGGTATTGTTGCGGTGGACAACTTGATGGTTGGTTTGTCACTTTTTCGGGATGCAAGGCAGGTGGTATGATGTAAAGGATGATTCTAGCGGCGGTGGGTGCGGACTGCGGAGGTTCACCGGCGTGGAATAGCCCTACAGGTGGCGACAAGATGGTGGTTGAAGGTCTGGTGCGATTGGGCTTGGATCCATTGGACTGGGCTTGGGTTCCAATCTTTTATTTTCTATTTTTATTTTGTAAGAATTCCTCTTCTTATGAGGATGAAGTAATGAAGTTCGTAGGTTCTCAGATTTGAAATATGTTGTCAAGGGTACCTACACTGCCTGTGCTATTTGAGTTTTACTCATGGTGGTTTAGGGCAGTTTTAGATGAGCTTCATTGTTTTAAAAAAGTTAAATTGTTTAGGTAATTACTCTTCTAACAATTCAGTGGGTCGTTATATGTTATTTCACTGATCAATAAAAGAATTAACATGTTTTTAGAAGCAAATAAAAAATTATCGCATAAACAACAATTTACCTACAATAACTGTTATAAATAAAACTTTGATAATGCGACATTGTGGAATATTGTCCCTCAGTGGGAGGAATAAAACTTTGCTGACAATGCTTGTGAGGATTTAGGACACTCTCCCACGTCTTGCCCACAAAACAACAAATTCTTTTTTAGAAGAATTAAAAGGCTGTTTACCTTAACCTTGCCAAGGAAGAATTCAGGAGCAAGAAGTTTCCTCTGGACGGCCCACTGTTTTCCGTTAGTTCGGAGAAGGCCATCACCTAACAAGGGCCGGAGTGGTTTACCCAGATATGTAGGTTTACCCAGATCCAGGGAGTTGTGCTGTTTTATCTCCATTAGCAACTTCGGATCGCTCACATATAGGTGTTGGTTGATCCCTGTGGAGTACATGTATATTGGACCTGCAAATTTATCAAGTTAATTCTACGGGTAAAACTGGTACGTAATGGAGCCTTTTTTTTTTTTTTTTCCTTTCTCCTTTTTTTCCCAGTCATCTTGATCCAAATAAACTCCCATATGAATTTCTTCATAGGCCATACTTACCATACTCTTTTGCCCATTCATGAATATATGGAAAGACAGAGGGAAGCCAATTGTGGTTGAGATGTTGACCATCCATTTCTTCATGCGTGTTGTTGATCATGGTTGATTGAATCTTCTGCATCTCTGGGACATTGCCGAAAGGGAAGCCGGGTCGTGGTCCTCTAATGCCTTGCTTTGAAAGCACTGTTCGAATCCTTCTAGGTTCGAACCACAACTTGTTAAGCAATTTTATTACCAGGCTTGATACACCGATTAACAAAAGTGACCACCATATCGGTAATGCATTCACTTCCATCTCTAGCTCGATCTCTTACTCTGGCCGAGGTGATGAGATTCAGAAATGAAAAAGTGCTGCAAATATTTACATATCTTATAGGAATGGAAAATGGGTAAAGGAGGCAAGAATGGCGTACTCTATATGGAATGAAGGTAGGTTGCGTATATATGGTACGTTATCTCGGGTAATTTATGTTGGATTCTGTAATAAATGTGAGAAATTAACATGACATAAGATGGAGCAATATGGTTTACAACTGTAGAACATGCATATTCGGGTTATACACATGTAGATGATGACCACTAGCTATGCTGCATGCATATATGGCATGTAGTGGCTTCTCTCACATGATTGTTGTGGCTTCTCGCTCTCACATGACATACATAGCTCATCTTGGGTTGTGATGCATGATACATGTCATGTAGTCACATATTTATCGTGACATTTAGAGTATTTTATATAACTACATATTGATTAGGTTGGTTCTAATTAGACCTTTAAATTTAATATTTAGACTTTCATGTTTTTTCAATTATTAATAGACTTCACCAACTTATATAAAAAGACAAATAAGTACAAAAAGAGAGAGAGGAAAAAAAAATGACATATATGATTCTCCACTCACAATCCCCAGTTCCCCACTATATAAATTGCATCTCACTTCAAATAACTCAATGTTGTGTGCTCACTTTGGTAAAATAAAATCTGTTTTTTTTTGTTAAAATTAGGGTTTCTTTCAGCGACAGTGTCTAAAGTTTTGGAAGACTCCCTTATTGATAACTGAATTCAAAAAGTTATTAACGTAATACATGAACTCATAATTTCATATCAACATGAAACTTCTATTAGTCTACTGTCACAAAGAAATCAAACAAACAAACTTGTCGACACAAACATGCATGAGGATATCCCAGCCAAGCCAGATCAATCCCCTCGTTGCAGGCGCACAAATCCGAATGCCTCTCAAACCTGCTAGTTACAAACTAATGGGAGTTGAGACTTGAATGTTAGACATTGAGGTCTCATGCCAGACTGCTCAACCAACCTTACTACACCAAGTGGTTATATAATGATGTATGTTAATAATGTTTTGGAGTCTTCGGTTTTAATAAATTGTCATCTTCTCATGAAAAAATATAGTAATATAATTGCATAAACACTTACAAAGGAAACAACCATAATCATTGCCTTTAAATTTTTTGGGAAAATCTTATTGCATGTATACTTCATTGTGACATAGAATTTCATTATCGTCTAAATATTAAATTTATATTTTATACGTGAGCGAACCTGCTCTAATAATATGATAAACAAAATTATTTGAAAATGATTGAAGAAGCCCAGATCTTTATAAACAAATTGCAAGGTGCCTATTTTTCAATATGGAACAAACACTCTCACATTTTCATACTGTCTCTTTCCCTAGATCGGTATTCTAGGTAAACCTAGAGAGAAATGGATACTTATTTGAAGGTAAGTATCAAAAGGCAAAAGCCATTTTCACCAACTCGATCAAATACTCTAATATACACTCCATGCATAAAAAAAGTGAAATTTTCATTTACTACTAAATAACGATCCGTTATCGGTGATGCCATGACAGAATCTCAATGAGGAAAGCCCCCATAGGTATCCAAAAGCTAATCAAAATCAAGATATTTGTTCAAATGAAATTTTACAATGCGCAATTGCAGCCTGAATTGAGGTTTCTCTTGCAAATACTTTACTCTGATCACCAGCAAATTCTTTATGAATTGGAGAGGACTTGATAGAACTTGGGCAGCTCCTTGTTCTTCTTTCTTTGCGGTTAACGCCTGTGCTCATACTACTTCCTATAGCTTCTAAAACCCCTCTAACTGCGTTCAAGTTTTTCTCCAACACTCCTGATTTCTCACCGCCTCCCACCTCTCGTGAAGAGTCCATCTTGACCCGCTTTCCCTGCTGCTTCTTTTGTACGAAGAATTTGTCTAAGGGCTTCTGATTCTGAAGAGTCGACTGAGCTTTTGATTTCTTGTTCTTGCGTACTCCGTTACAAAAATGGCAGTATTCTTGATCAGGAGGACAAACAACTTTTCGGGGTTTCACAAATGAAGCTACCAAAGTTCCAAGATTCATAGCTCGAAACTTGAAAAGCAACTTCATGATGCCGCCATTGACTCTGGTTTTTATGTTTGATACTTTCCTAATCAGATGCCAAACAAATGGTTCAATCTCCATTTGAAGCTAAATGCTTTATTTAGTGTGTCACACTATACTTAATAGCTTGTACAACATACATTTTCAGTGATAGATAATATAATAGATTTTTTAAGACAATATAAGAGTTAATTGAGATCCTCAAAGATTTATGTACTAAAATGAAAATCTGATATTTATAATTTTATATGCTAGTCAAGTAGTGATCCTAAACCCCGAAAATTCTTATAAAAATAATGAAGCTAATGTACATTTCATCAAAAACCTCATTGGAAACATGATAACAGAATACACCTAAAGGTATACCAATAAATGCAGGCATTAGTAGTTTAGTTAAATTGGTAGTCGTAAGTGCCTTTATTAGGCTATTATTCGAATTTCTATTATACATACACATGTATAACTTACACCGTCAGATTCTGTGTGTGTGCACTGTATATGTGTGTATGCTAAAACTTTTTTCTGATTTATGATTTGTTTTGCCCAAAAATAAACAAGAATTTTGTTTGGCATACCTGTTCTGTACGAAGTCATCGTTGTCCACGTGCAATTGGGGATGACTAATATTATAATGGTCCTGAGCACCACGAACTTTCTTGTCGGTGGTGTCCGACGATGACCAAAGACTCAAGAACAACGTATTGACTAGGCGGTTGACTGCCGGCAATTTCGACCTTTTGGTTCTAACATCATGATCAGAGCCTCTAAAGTCTTCCTCTGAGGTGGACGACGCTGATATTGACGTCGTCGATGAAGATGCTGCTGCCTGCTTTACTGCACCAGCTGGGTCAGTAGTCGTCTCGGAGACGATGTTCGTGTCATCTTGAGTATTAGGGTTGGTGGTGTGGTTGGAGAAGTCTGGGAAGGGAAAGCTTGACGAAAACGATATGCGCAAGTAATTGACATGGTCTAACCGGTCTCCATCACCATCATCATGGTTTGCTTTAGGATGGTGTTGATCCAGTGCTATTTCGATGTATGATTCTTCATCGTCGACGTCACTATCATCGTCTTCTTCAACAACATCATTGCCGACGTCGTCGCTGAAATGGGAGAGGGCAGAGGAGAAATTTAAGTCGGAGTCGGAGCAGCTGAAGGAGAAGCTTCCTCCACAGCCCATATCTCGCTGAGTACTACAACTCATTCTTTCCATCTCTCTATTGTATCTATGGTATAAGATTTATATAATTATAATTATTATATGTGTTGGCAACAGATCATATGGAGAAGAATAAGATCAGAAAGAGATAGAGATCTACTAGCTAGAGATATAGATGGAGATGCTTGCATATGCATGCAGTAGGGCTAAGCCATTGTTAAGTAGACGGAGGAGGTAGGAGAGTCCTAGTCCCAAACTACAAGTGAAGGGGGGTTGGTCCAAGCAAGCTAGCCGGTCCCATTTTATATATAGGTCATCAATTTGGACCTTCTATGTTAATTAGTACTTTAATAAATAATAACATTGTTTTCAAACTTGAATCCACAAATTAGCGCCAAGTGGTCCAAAGCTGGGGGCTTAATTGAGGGCTAAGTGATCAAAATTAAGATAATTATTGAACGAATCGAATTTAAATTTAGTTTACTTTTGTTGGCCCTTGAATTCCTCCAGAAAACTTTAACGTTGTTGCTCACGAGTGGCATGGAAACATATGAGCTCACGTAGTGGTTAGTCAAACAAGTGACACAACGAGAAGCTAATTGGCATTTGAGGACACCCCTCATAGATTTCAGTGTCATATCAATTCCAAGAGATTGGTTAACATCACCCAAGCAATTTTGCCCATTTTTGGTTTGTGTAATCCGTAATTTGAGCCAACCCATTGGCCTCAACCCTAACCCCAAAACGATAACATCGTACTTTACTGTAAAAATATAAACCTTGCTTACGTACCTGGCCTATATATGTTCCAATTAATCTGAGAACTCAGGGGTCTTGTCCCTTAGTTTTGAACAGCATCAATAAATGAACAACGCAAGGTAAGTGAACAAATAGATGGGACATTCTGTCTCCGATTCAAGTATGCAAAATCTGTGGGGCTTATGCGTAAAAGGTGCACTGAATCTGGGATTTTTGATGGACAACTGAGCAGCAATCACCTGGCAAATGCGTATTGTGACTGAAGTAATGATGTAACGTTCTCTTGAAATTGATATGGACCCAACAATTTTCAATCTTAAGCTAAATTTCACCTAATCCAACTACTTAATAATATGAATCGAATGATCAACTCCTTAATTTGAGGATTTATAATACTAAAATTGATGACACTTAAATTTTAGAAAATGATCAACTAGGTATCTAGACTTAAAACAATGTATCAATTAAATAGTTCTGTCACATTTCCTAATTTCCATCCAACTTCTGTTAAAAAGGGGGAATGATTTTGGCCCTTCATTTTTCTACTTGTGCCTCACTTTTAAATAGTGATAAAATATATAGCGGTGATCCAAGCTGCCAGCCACATTGCTACGGGCTACATGGATAATTCAATTTAAGATCTCAGAATTTTAAAATGCATTGAAGTGACATGTCGGTTGCGTCGTGCTCTACGAATTGTAGAAGTAAATTGACATCCTTCTTCTTTGGGTGGATCAAGATTAATTCTGATGGAGCTTGAAAGCATGAATCGGGTCATGTTGCTTATGGTGCTATTTTTCGGGATTATATTGGTCTTCATCTTGGTGTTTTTGCCTGTAATTTGGACATACCTAACTCAGTTGCGGTAAAGGTGATGGCGGTGATCAAAGATATTAAACTAGCTTGGGCTAGAGATTGGAAACATGTTTGGCTAGAAGTTGACTCTTCTATTATACTTTACTTTCTACAAACTCTTTCTTTAGTGCCTTGGCAACTTTGGTTTCAATGGAATAATTATTTGTTACATATTTCTCAAATGCATTTTCGCTCTTCTCATATATTTTATAAATGGAATCATGTTGCTGAAGTTAAATATTGAGATGGAAAACAGATAATAGTTGTGACTGAGAATGCTTAGATAATATTCACAGTTGTGTAAGGGGTGTATATATAGTCCTACTGTACTACACTACTAGTTGTACTACATCCTCTTTAAAATTGTTTTAAAATGTAAAAAAAAAAAAAAAAAACATGTGTAGTATATTAGTACAATCCAATATAAGAAATTAATTCATATACGATAACTACTGAATACAGATATTCTCATAATGACTCACGCGTCAACTAATAATGACTCATACGTCAACACTCTCCGTTAGGTGGAGCATAAACATCTCGAAGACCCAGTTTGCCTTGAGAGTCATAGAACAACTCGCTAGTTACAACTTTGGTGAGTATATCTGCTAATTGTTCCTCAGTGGGAAGAAAGAAAAGGTAACCAACACTTGCATCCAGCTTCTCCTTAATGAAGTGTCTATCAACTACCACATGCTTCGTTTGATCATGTTGCACTGGATTCTGAGAGATTTCAATTGCAGCTTTGTATTCACAATACAGTTGCATAGCCAACTTTGGCCTAAAGCCCAAATCGTGGAGTAGATTATGTAACCATAGAAGTTCACACACTCCATATGTCATACCTCGATATTCAACTTCAGCACTTGATCTTACAACAAGCTTATGTTTCTTGCTCCTTCAAATAATAAGATTTCCTCTCACAAAGGTAAAGTAGCCAGATATAGACTTTTTATATGTGATACAAATAGCCCAATCTACATTTTTATACCCACTAAATCAAAGAGTTGATGTTTATAGAACATTAACCCATTACCTAGAGAAAACTTTAAATACCTCAAGATCCTTACTAGAGCCTCCACGTGTCTTTCACTTGGACTTACACTAACTGTATAGGCTACATCAGGTCTAGCGTGTGATAAGTAAATTAGACGTCTCATTAACCTTTGATACCGAGATTTATCAGTTGGAACTTGATCAAGGTATTCTGCCAGTTTGTGGTTTTGCTAAATTGGGGGTATCAATTGGGCAATAATCTAACAAGCATGTTTCTGCCAAGAGGTCCAGCATATACTTTATCTGACATAGGAAGATACCATCTCTTCCCCTAACCATCTTAATCCCCAATAAGTACTTTAAGTCATCCAAATTCTTCATCTCAAATTTGGATGATAACTTCTCCTTAAGGCTTTCAATTTTTGCCAGATCATTTCATGTAATCACCATCTCACCCACATATATGATGAGCACAGTTACCTTCTTCTTTTGGTGTTTCAAGAACAAGGTGCACGTGATCATAATTACTTATTTATATCCAAAAAGTCTCATGGATTTAGTAAACCTGCCAAACTATGCTCGAGATGACTATTTTAGTCCATAAAGAGACCTTTTCAATCTACACACAATATCACTTAGTGCATCAAGTACATAATCAGGAGGTAAGTTTATGTCTACTTCTTCAGTTAGCTCTCCATGAAGGAAAGCATTCTTAATATTAAACTAATGGAGTGGTGAGTTTAGGTTTGCTGCCAGTAAGAGTAACACTCGAACAGTAAAAGTCTCATCATAGTCAATCATGTACATTTGGGTAAACCTCTTAGCCACCAATCTTGCTTTGTATTTGTTTACTATGCCATATGCATTAAGTTTCACGATGAAGATCCACCTACATCCAACTGGGTTTTTACCATATGGTAGTGGTACAAGTTTTCAGGTGTGATTCTTCTCTAATGCCTCCATTTCTTCCTCTATTTCCTTGGCCCACTTCGGGTCTCTCATAGCCTCCTGCACTTTTGTTAGGTACATATATAGAGGATATTGGATTTACAAATGATGCATAAGGTTTAGACAACCTATTGTGTGACACAAAATTAGCAAATGGATATTTTGTTATAGCAGTTATGAAAGGTTCATACCTTTTTGCTGGCTGACCACGTCGAGGTCTTCTCTTCTGGGAGTTAACTAGTCAACTCCCCCTATAGATGGGTCAGATCTGGAATTTCAGCAATGCTTTCTGGAGTTCACATCTATGACCATTAAGCAATGCATGAAGTGACCTAAATCCTTATAGACTCATATGCAAGATCTCTATTTTCCTATATGGGATCTATATTCTCAACATGCCCTTGCACGTGCAGCGAATTTTCAAACCATACACATGGACAAATTATATTAGGTGACGTGAACCCCGTGTGGCTGCGAGACATTTACACATGGGATAACTTGGCTCTAATACCATGATAAAGTAACATGGAGTTCATTTCCAAAATCAATTAGTAATGGATGGAGTAGCCAAAATTTTTATAAACTCATATGTAAGGTCCCAATTTTTCCTGGCCATGTGGGATCCATATTCTTAACAGCTGAAGCATTGGATAACTATGGTGCATCAACTACTGGTTTTGTGTGGTGGAATATAGCTCATCCTTTCATTGTTTTGCTTTGTAATGAGGATTGTATAGGTCTTCTGATTTTTTTTTTCGATAGTTGGTTTCTATTTAGTTTCTTTGGTTTTAGGGAGTTCTTGGCTTCAGTCCAATCCCCTCCCTTGTAATTTTTCTTTTTCTTCAATAAATTTTGGGTGCACATTTAAAAAAATAAATTTTGGGTGCTAAGGAATTCTTCCCTCATCCCGATTCAGCCAACAAAAAAAAGTGATGAAATATATGGCAAAGTGGAGTGTCAAAATTATCGTCCTAAAAAAAAAGGGTTAAATATAGATTACTACTTTGTAGTTTCAGTACAAAATCAATTCAGTCCCTGGACTTCTAATTTCATCAAAAACACCCTTGCACTTTCAATTTTGATCTAATAGGTCCAATTTGTTAGTTTTTTGACAATTGAGTTATTTAACTTGTTAATGTGGCTCATATATGACCTATGTTTTATAATGTGGCGTCGAGGTGGCCGACATAATCAATTTAGGTGTGAGTCCTACTATTAAAAATAAATAGTTTTTCAACAAATAATCCAACTATAACTTGAACCCATAATAGAATATTAACAAATTAGGTCTATTAGATCAAAATTGAAAGTGCAGGGGTGTTTTTGATGAAATTAGAAGTCCATGGACTTAATTGATTTTGGACCTAAACCACAGGATAGTAACCAGTATTTAGCCCAAAAAAAAAAACTAGACATAAACTTATATGTTACAAGGCAAAGGTACTCAATATACGTACAAGGCATGCTTTCGAGTTCCAAGTTTCAACGCTCACTCTTCCATGCAATATAGTATTGGAGTATATAACAAATGTGAAAATGGAGGAAATGTTTTATTATTATTATTATTTTCTAAGAGGACTTCATGCCTTTAATATGACCAAATATAGACAGTTGCATAACATGACTTACCCGAGGTGACCACGTCAATATCAAGCCATGCAAGGCTACCCTGGAGCAACATAAATTGGTAATTAGTAATAACACCCAGAACCAGAACCAAGACAATGTTAGGGAAAAAGAAGGGAAAAAAAAAACGCTATAACTTATTCTACGAGCCTGGGACCACTCTACGCAAAAGAGGCATTCCCGAGTTTAAGTAAAACTAGACCATACTAATAATAGGAAGGGCCTAAGACTTAGAGACAAGCCCAAGACCCCAAAGAACCAGCCACCACTCTAAGCCACTAGCCTTCATACCCAGTAAGGCCCACACATTAGGCCCAAAGCTTAAGATCGCCTCAGTCCTGATCAAAACCGCTACCACCTCCATAGCCAGACCCAGACACAAGCCCCAATACCTCTAAAGTCCAAACACTATGCCAGCCTTCTTTTCCAAAGCACATAGGCATTAGCCCAATAGACCGCTGCCAGCATCTCTCCGCCTCAGCAACCACCACCGCCATACCAGGCCAGCAATCCCAGCCACCAACCACTACCGACATGGCCCAAACCAGAATTAAGAATAAGGAGGCCGAAGCCACCCAGAGCCAAAGGATTCCAACACTCACCGCTAGTACCACATCCATCCAAATCCATAGAGGAAGAAAAACTCCCTTCAAGATTGGCAAACCTAAACCGCCGTCGGAAAACCCTAGGGGAGAGGCCGAGAGAGAAAGCATTTTTTACCTTTAAAGAGATTGTTTGAAAATGGGGGAAATGTTATTAATATTGTAAAATTTTATTAGTTTTTATTTTTGGAATGTTTTAGCTAAAATTATATTTTTCTTGTTTTCTCTCCTCCCCCTCTTTTTTCTTTTTCCATTTTTGGAAATATTTTTCTTCTTCTTTCTAACTATAACATATGGAGACCATATTTGTAATTCGACTCAAGCCTTTAAAATTTCAGGTTCAAGCCTGATTACCTCTAAGCTAGGTTGCTCGATTGCTAGATCAAATTACCCTCGCATAGTGTATATACATAGATTTTCTTTACCGACTTTGTTAAATTAATTACGTCAATGTAACCTAATTATATGTTGCCATTCTAGTCAGAGATCATTTTTTCCGGTCATTTTAAAGGATCGCTTATTAAACCAATTTTTCGGTCACATATCGGTATCTCGACTGTTCAGTTTTTAGGTATCCATAAGTAAATCACTTATGCAAATTTTCAACCAAATTGATAATCTTTAAGGTATCGAACAAATCAATAGACGAACCGAATATATCAACCTGAACCGTTTATGTTCATAATGGTAAATCATGATTATGATTACCTTAATGATCATCAATTTAGCTGAAAATTTGAGGATGTGATATATTCTTAGAGACTTAACACACACACACACACAGAGGATTGAAATTTACACTCCTCATTTTATTAAAAATTATAATATGATTTTAGACCATAGTACACGTGGTGGTCCGGGTTAATGTTATTGACTCATATGACTTGCAATTAATTGTCATTGGTATGTTAATTTAATTTTTTTTTTCTACCCTCCTGCATGGTCCCTACCAAATTTGAGTGATATTATTGGTTTGGACCACCACATGACAGTGCCACATGATCGTCCCATGTGATGGTCTGGGACCACATAATAATGTCTCTCATTTTACAATCCACACTCTATATTTTATTTTTTAGTAATTTCAATTTTGTCTTTTATAAGAATTACAATAAATAAAAAGAAATAAGGAGTATAGATTTCACACACACACAAATATATATAGAGGAGTGAAATCTACACACTTTCATCCGGGTTGAAGGAAAGGGCAGAACTGCAGAAGAACACTCCCACTGGTTACTGATCACCAAAAAGTGTATATGAAAATGTTTTGGGCGTCTATTAAAATGCCCTTCACTAGAAAAGTAAAAGGCATGCAAGGGAGTCAATCAAGGCAAATATACCTGGAAATTTCCCTGGCCAGTTTAATATTCAAAGACAAAATAACGAATTGAAATGCCAACTAATTAACGTGTTGGCCAATTCCTAAAAAAAATTAAAAAAATTACAACTATGACGTGTTGGCTAGAAACAAGAAGAGGGCCCATACCAAAATACAAGTTTATTAAATAACCAACAATAATTCACTGTAATAAACCCTAAGTTAGTTTAGAGATTCATCAACGGCCTATTGGGATCTGCAAACATGCATGTGTCCTCGACAAGCATGAATGTATTTCTTAACTTGAAATATAACAAAACGTATTTTCGGTCGCATAACGAAATGTATTTCTTAACTTGAAATTGGGTATACCCAAATTCCAATTAGTGCTATAGGAATGTGGAGCTAGCTTTAGATGTCATGCATATATGCATATACAAGATAAATCCATACTAGCTTGTATGTTTGAGACCCTAAAGTTCAATGAAGAAACAAATGTTCACATTACTTATTTCCATTACAAATTGACAATTAAATACACATACTGTCACTAACAAAAAGATCGAAAAATGACATGCATATATAACATATAGATCCATCAGTATGGATCGGAATGGATATGATTAAGAAGTAATTAGCAGCTAGAATCAAGAGGAAGGAACAAGAAGGGTACTGCGCATCATGTGCTTAAATTCGAACAAGTCAACGAGGCCGTCGTGGTTCCGGTCAACGGAAGTAATCATCTTCTCCACTCTATCAATCTCATTCCCTTCCGGAAACCCTAGCTTCCCAAGCACCGTCTGCAGCTCCTTTGCCGATATGTACCCATCTCCATCTTCATCAAACACCTTGAACGCCTCCCTTAGATCCGATTCCTCCTGCAACTTCTTCGCCTCCTCCTCGTCCCGAGCTGCCACCACCGCGGCCGCAGCCTCTTCCACCGCATTTCCAATGTCTTCGCCGTCGAAGAAGAATGTATCGTAAAGGGACTGGTGGAGGCCTACGAAATCCTCGAACTTGAGGCCTTCGTTTCCGGGCTGGATGAAGGTCCGGATGGTGCGCTCCAGCTCGGAAAGTTCGACGTCCAGGCCGAGGAGTCCTAGGGCCTGGCTGATCTCCTCGACGCTGACCATGCCGTCCCGGTTCTTGTCGAAAACATCAAAGATGCGGAGGAGGCGGAGAGAATTAAGACTCGGGCTGCGGAGGCGAAAGGAGGAAGAGACTGAGGGCCTTCTGGTAAGGGTGCGTTCACTGGTTCCGGCTGAAGAAGGTGCTGCTGCTTCCATGGTGATTAGGCTAGGGTTAAGGGATGCAGCAGCGGGTTTCAGAGAGAAGAAAACAAATCATGAATCTATCAGAGAACGAATATGGCTGCTATAATATAAGGGATTGGGCGCGTTTGGCGGGCGATGGGAGTCTTAATTAATTTTACTGTTAAAGTTTGTTTCGACTGTTTCCTGTTTTTTCTTTTTCTTTTCTTTTTTTCTTTTTCGATTGAGACTGTTTCTCGTTATTCCAGATGCCTATAACTGTCTTTATTTTACAGTTAACAACTTGACATATAATTAACATGCGAGTCTTTTTATATAACAATATGTCGTTAGTCGTAAACAAAAAAAAAAAAGTGGAATAACTACTAGTCGTTGGTTGTCGACTTTGGAAAATATGAGATCTTCGAATAGCCAGACTAAGTTGAATCGACAGTGGAGTGCTACACACATTTTTTTTATGATATGTGTGGTCTGAGTTTCTTGTATTGGTCCATGTAAGTTAGGGACAAATCGATTCAAAGTAGCTACATTTCACGCGTTCGTTCTTCCCATTTAATTCCTGCAAATATCATATGTGGTTCGATATTGAATGCGTCTCGGAGCAAAAAATAAAAAAATAAAAAAGAGAGAGAGAGAGAATGAAAAATATTGTTAGTGACTTCTTGTATGGCACATATCACCAAACGAGTTCACGACACCTTACTCGGGCTCAAATACCTACTGTATATTTAAATTTGCAATTCAATATGTTAGTATTAAGGTTGCGGATATGGCCACCCTATAAAACTCTTTGTTCACCCTACTTATAAGTTTATATTGTAATTTGTTTAATTTACCCACTTATACTTTCTAAATTACCCTTAGGTGTAAAGTTACCTTACAACTAAAATAAATAAATAAATAAATTATCATCTCATGTGTTTGGTAAGACTCTGCTGAAACTTAATGAAATCTCGGTAGTCCTTTACCGAATAGTCCCTTAGAGTTCAGTAAAGATTTACCAAACGAATCTACAACGAAAAAATCATATAAAGTGTTAAACAATACCCATTGAATAAGAAAAAAGTGTTTGGTAGACTTCTACCGAATAGTGCCATAGTGTTTGGTACGTAAGGTATTATAGGACAAAGTGCAAGCTAGGATTCAAGAATGACAAACAATGAAATTTAATGATGAATGCTATATTAAAGTGTTAGGGTATAAACATGAATAATGAGATTGATAATGAAAGCTTAATATGTGTCACGTCCCGAATTTTAGAATAAAAATTCAAAATCCGAAACATGAATTACTACAACTTAAAATAACTATCTTGAAAATTTCTTTTCCTTAACAACCTCACCACACAATTTAATTTCAAAAACCGAATTTAGTCTCGCTTAAATATTACAACTCACTCACAAAATAAAATGTAAAGCTCTAAATGAGCACAACAAATCTCACTACTCAAATGAAATAAAAATAAATGCTGCAACACCTAAACAGCACGGGTCACCTCCCTGGATATCCTGACCTGCAGGAATATCCGCTACACTATTAAATAGTGTACCGGGATTGTAACAACACAAAACCCGGTAATCTTTTGAAAGCTTGTATGAGTAAAAAGAAAGAACGGTTGTTTAATTAAATCATAATTATTTTCACCTAAGTCAACACTCCACAAGAAACCAACAATCTCAATTCCATCACCAATCACAAAACAATACCAAAACCCTAATTCACATCTTTCTTCTCAAAACCCCGAAATCTTATTTATAAAAATACGGTATTGACAGACTAGAGCTCTAACTGAATCTTAGCCCGTCACCTGGCCTAGGTTATAGCATCCGACATATTTATCTTTATCGTATTTCATCAAAATGTATACTTATATACATATTTAGAACGTCCGATAATTGTACATACTCAACCAATCGTATCCCATCATCCACCTAGGATTAGAGCATCCGATTCTCCTATACCGGTCACTACGTTGACCGTAAATCCATAATGAGTACAACAATATGTTTTCACACAATTAAATCAACTCATCCAACATACATAATATTATTATGAAATTTAAGCATTTGAAATAAAATCCAAATCATCATTCAAAATCACACCAATCAATATATATATTCCACGTAAATATATATATACGTAATCATCTACTCAGGAATGACCACTAATACCATCTATAGTTCACACAAGAAAATCGTGAAATTCATTTGTATAATTAAAATTCATTTTACTTACATATGGACCGTAGTTGATCAAGTCCATATGATTTTAAAAACAAATATTTAATCCATAAATATTTTTCATACAATTACAAAAATAAATAATTTAAGGTACTTGGTTCGTAATATGAACCACGTGTGTTTTACTCACCTCGAAACTCCCGCTGCGTCTTCACTTAAATATAATCACAATAATCCAAATGCTCGTCAACTCAAGCCGTCAAGTACCTAATTAAATGTGGTCTTTACTTAGCAAACGAAGCACGAAATAAACTTAAATGATGATCCAACGGTCGGATTTTAAAATAAAGACGATCCAACGGTCGGATTCTAAAATAAAGACGATCCAACGGTCGGATTCTAAAATAAAGACGATCCAACGGTAGGATCGAATTTAATCGATGATCCAACGGTTAGATCCTCACGGATCGCCCTTGGAAACATCCTATCAAAATCATACGAAAATCCGACGGACGGATCTTCACTAATCACCTCCTGAATCATTTTTTTACAATTATATGAAGATCCAAAGGTCGGATCTTCGCCCGTGACCACACAAAGTCATCGGGACAGTCATATGAACATCATATTAAAATTTGAAGTAAAACCAATGGCCTGATCTCCGTAAATCTTAAACCGAAGGCAAACTGTAAAACCGTAAATAATAACGTCAAAACTTAAATTGACTATTTATCAACTTTTTCTAACATGACCATGTTATATATCAAAACGCTCGTATGGATGCATAAATCATCGTCCAGATAATATAAACTCAAAATTTGGTCCGACGCGCCGCCAAACTCGGCGGTCAACGACGATCAACCACCTCAGATGCAAAAGTCATCAACTACAAACTTCTTCAAAATGAAATTTTAAACAACTTTAATACCTGGCATTTTCAGAGATAAGATTTAGATCGTCCTACATCGGAGTTTGAAGTTGGATTAATCTCAACCCTCTGACCAGTTTACAGATTGAATCAGGGACGTCGAAACTTTCAACTCTTGATCTACCACTCTACACTCAAAATCATGATGCAAGCCACATATGGGGATGATCAGGAGGAAGATCACGTCATGAAAATGGGATTGATCGGCCCTTGTACAGCCGGAAAATTGGATTTTTGGCCGGGTAAGGTTGAAGCTTCGGAAAGAGGCTTCGATCCAAGCCTAGGAGCAGCGGCTGGCCGAGGTGAGGGCGGGGAGCGATCGGGCAAGGAGTGGCGTGGCCGGGAAGGCTGACTTCCAGTCGGGTCGGGTCGAAGCCGGGTCGGCCGAGGGTAATGGGTTTCGCACGACAGGGGTGGACTGATGTGCAAAATTTGACTTTTTTCGTCCTTAATGAAAAGTCTGATTTTCAACACTATTTATAGAAATATTCAAATTTTCAAAAAATCATAACTTAATCATATGAAATCCGAATATTACGTTCCACATATGTACTGAACTCGTATCGACGACCTCTACAACTTTCATGAAGGAAGTTTTCCCAAATTTTGAACGTTCGTTTTCAAAATTAAAATAATTCGAAACAAACTTTCTCAAACCACGACATTCCAATTTAAACTCAAATATCATAATTCAATTAATATAACAATTATAACAATTATTGAATTACATAAATTTATTATATGAAAATTTGGATATTCACAATATGGGTGCAGATGTTTCATAGTACGTAATAAGTAAGATATAATGTAGTTGTTTAATAAAATATTGTCTATAATTGTAATTTTGCATTAGGGTGTATTGATCTTTTAATAAAATGAATCAAATATAGGGTGAACGAATTATTTGATAGAGTGGAAATAACCGCATCATAGTGTTAATCTTATATATATTCGTATTGCCTTCAAATATATATAATTTTTTGTCTGTCAGGTTTTGGCTTCATCCTCCTTTAATTCTTCTCTTTTTTGTTTAATATATCACACATTACTTCTTTTTTCTATCGAGATCACACGGTATACTCAAAGGTTTTCTAGACTAAGAGACTAATACGTGCCTGGAGGTTATATCAAAATGCTTCATCGCCCTTGGCCACCAAGAATAGATTGAGATTTAACTTCAATCAGTGTCGACGAGATTGGAACCCGAATGTAGAGATTCCACACTTAGAGGCTCTCACCAACTTTTCCACCTAATATAGTTATATCACGCATTGCTTAATTATGGAAGATTTCTTGAAGAATAAGAAAACAAGAGATGCAAAACATAAGATGGTAATAGAAAAACCCAAAGTTTGATTGTGCAAAGTCTAATTTTAGACGTGCATAAGCAAAAACGATTATGTCCAGATGTTGGATCTTGAGAGTATAAGAAAAAATTGGGTGTAGTAAAATAATGAGCAGTTTTCGTTTAATTTACGCCTATCTTAAATGACAAAACGACGTACTAAAGTTAACACTGTTGGTTGGTTCTTTGGATGGTCTACAGTGTTTTAGTGCAATAAGTCTAACCTAGTAATAAGTAAATGTTTGTGTTGCGATCAGGCTAGAATTGGTCAACAAACCAACATGTGAGTCTATGCCATTTTTGGCACCAAAACTGGAGTGAATATTATGTTAGTCATCGAATGTTGCTAAATTAAGTATTAAGTAGTTTTACAACATGTTTAGCAGCGCTAGTCATTTTTAGATAAATTTTAGCTAAAATAGTTAAAAAGTGATTTTAGCTAGTCACTTTGAAGATACATCTGCATCAGTTTTCTTTATTTTAGATATTTTTGAATTTATAATATATATTGAATAAAGAAAAAAATAGTTTAAATAGATTTATAAATTACATAAAATAGTTTAATTTTAGATATTTTTGAATTTATAGGATATATTGAATAAAGAAAAAATAATTTAAATAGATTTATAAATTAACAAAATAACAAATTACATATGAGTGTCATTTTAAGACTTTAATTAGTTATAAGGCCACTTAAATTTTTTTGTACACATAAGGTCACTTTAGAACTCAAAACCATCAGCTTCTTTTTGTGTTATTCCTATTTTACCCTTAAGCCCCTTTCTCTCTCTTTTTCGATCTGAAACAGATCGAATTCTCATCTATCTCTTTCTCTCTCTCTCCCCCCCCCCCCCCCCCCCTCACAAACTGACACCACGACGTTGCAGACCTCACGATCTGGCCGGCGAAGTACCGGATCGTCGAACGAAGAGTAGATTTCGAGCCTACCCGAAGCATCTGGTTCTCCACAAGCGGGTTAACCTTCGGGTCTTGGATAGGGCTGTCGCAATTTGAGCTCGGGAGATCCGTCGGCACATTGATCGGTGAAGCTTCTCTTTCAGATTATTCTCCGTCGGTGACCTCCAACTCCGGTTATCCTCATCTTCCTCTAGAACGTGATCCAGAATATGTCGGCTTGTGGTCGACTTCTCCGGCGGGGTCAGACTCTAAGAGGCGAAGGCCGGCAGCCGCGACTGGAGGAAGATGTCGTCAACGCGTGTGGAGTCGTCCTCCAAATTAAGCGTGTAGCTGACGCCGCCGTCCTCCGATTCTGAAATTGAGATTCCGGCACCGGTCCCTGATTTCCAGAATCCCCACTGCTTTTCTGCTTTCCGAACCTTCAACACCAAATTCCGGCAATTACTGCTACTTTTACTGGCTTCGCTTCGCCACCGACCTTAGCCCTTAGAAAGTTGTCTTCAATGGTCTGGTTTTGTCGATTTTTCAATCATTTTGAAACCTGTTTTTCTAATACAAGTTTTTTTTGTTTCAATTTGAAGGGTTGGATCATCTTGAAGGGTTGGAGATTTGGAATTTGATCGTTCTATGTGTTCATTTTGCTGAGTTTTTGATTTTTGTATAGATTTGAGGCTTGAATTATGCATCGTTACTGTTTTTGGAAAAGGTTGAAACTCATTTGTTGAAATTTGTTATTAGGTTTGATAGCCTTAGGGTTGATTTTAGTAATTCCTATGGATTTTACGGCTTACTCTAGTGAATGATGTTCATGGATACAAGTTATGTTGATGGATTATGATATGTGCAATACATTCTAATTTGAGCAGTGCAAGGCTATATTTATAGTTGTTTTGATTTTTCATTGTAGCTTTTGTATTGATTGGTAATAGTTTTCTCAGTCGGTAGTAGTTTTGTTAGGTGATGGTAGTTTTGTTCGGTTATGGTAATTCTCAATCTCTGCTATATTTATAGTTGTTTTGATTTTTCATTGTAGCTTTTGTATTGGTTGGTAATAGCTCTCTCAGTCGGTGATAGTAGTTTTGTGAGGCTATGGTAATAGTTTTCTCAACTTCTGCGAATATATTTTGTTTTGTTTAGTAGTAGCTTTTAGTACCGGTGATAGTAGCTTTTGGTGATGGTTAAGCAGTTTTTGGTGTTGGTGATAGTAATTTTTGTTTATGGCGACAGTAGATTTTGTTGCTAGCGACAATAGTTTTTGTTGCTGGCGACAGTAGCTTAGTGTTGGTGGGAGAAAGTAGCTTTTAGTGTTGGTGAGAGTGTGTTTTGTTGCTGGTGATAGTAGCTTAGTGTTGGTGGGATAAAGTAGCTTTTAGTGTTGGTGAGAGTGTGTTTTGTTGCTGGTGATAGTAGCTTTTGTGACGTTGCTGGAAATCTCATCATAGTAGTTTTTGTTGCTGGTGACAGTAGCCTTTGCGACCTTGCCGGAAGTTGTCGGAAATTTCATCAGAGTAGTTTTTGTTGCTAGTCACAGTAGCTTTTGTGGTCGCCGGAAGTTGGCCGGAGACCCGTCGGAGACTGGTCGGAAGTTGCCCGGAGACCTGCCGGAGTTCTGCCGAAGTTGACCGGAGACCTCGCCGGAGAGGAGAGAGAGAATGATGGTTAACTTTGTACTCTAATGGCATTTATGTAAATATTTTGGTTTTTAATATCCAAAATATAACACAATTTTTAATCTAGTGGTCTTATGAGGGAAAAAAACTAGTTGATGGTCTTATGGTTAAAAAAACATTGAAAGATACATTTATATGTAATTTACCCTTAACAAAAATAATAAAGAGCCGGGGTTGGGGGGGGGGGGGGGGCAGGGGGGCGGCGGCGGCGGGGTTGGGGGTAGGTTTAATTAACTGAATTGTAACGGTTGGGTGCGGTTGCTATGATATTGGCTTCGGTAGAAAAATGGACCCAGAGCTAGGAAAGTGCAGAAGAACAGATGGTAAAAAATGGAGGTGTTCAAAGGAAGCATATTCAGATTCTAAGTACTGTGAAAGACATATGCACATAGGCATAAACCGTTCAACAAAGTATCCCCAATCAAAAACTACACATCCGTCGAAATTGCAAGATAAAAACTTAGTAAACTATAAAGGCTCTCCAAACAAAACTACCGATCCATTAAAAACTAGATGAATAAATCTCATTACCCAATCTTCATTAAGCTCACCTGGTCAATCAAGAAACACCTGGTCTGATCTAATCCCTGATTTTCTACGCAACCTCAATCTTCGATCAAATCCCAGACTTTCCAGCGCGACTTTAGTCTCTGATGACACTAGGCAACCTCACTCTCCGATCTAATCTCCAATAGGGTAAGAAGAAATAGAGGGACGAGAATGATTGAAGGCCTACAATGGATGGCTCTGGTCTGGGTAAAATGAAAGTGAAAAGAGAAGGAAAGAGGGAGAGAGAAACAATAAAAAAAGAAAATGACAATGATTTGAGGCTGTTAAATTTAACAGATGAAACAAGAATTGTCTTCCACCATAGAATTGAAGGATGGGTTGGAGAGGCATTGAACTGTCATTTATATATGTTGGAGCTCCACAGTGGATTTTGACACTATAGTTGGAGATGCTCTTAGAGTACTGCATGTTTAAGCTGGCACCAATAAGGTGCACACGGTCAACAACAATAAAAAAAGGTAAATTGGATTAATGATCAACAACAAAGTAAAGCCACGTGGATCAATCATTTGTTCATATCACGGTTACGTGGTAATAGGATTATCTAATAACTAGTCTCATATCCGTGTGTTGCACGTGTGATAATTGAAATAAATAAAATGATCATTTCCTTTTCACCCACTATTCCAATTTTGTGTTTTTGATTGGGACTATTCCAATTTTTTCATATCTATATTTTTCCGCTTTTTGTTATTCTATTATAATAACCATTTAGATCATTTATCATGACCTTTTATGGCTTTTGTCTCAAGGGTACTAAAGACATACCATAATTTGATGAAGTTTTTTACACCAAACTTCAAGCCTTCATTTATAGTAGTAAGTAGTGGAGAAAAACAAAAGGAGATAGCAAAATCTTTAATTTTGATACTCATATTAGTTTTAAATGTGCAAAAGTCAAGATTTTAACCGCTAAAGTTTAATCTTGAGGACCAACTGTTTTCATATATGCAAAATTACAAATTGAAGCATTGAAGATTGGTATGATCGAGATTGCAGACATTGGTGCAAAACTATTAGCATACTAAATTAGAATTTATCACCTAAAATATATGTTTTTGATGTTCCAAACAATAAATATCTCTTTTTCTAGACACATTGGATTCCAAAATTTTGTCATTTAATTTTACTTTTGACGTTGATGGGCTAGGCAATAAGCAGCCGTGAGGCCATTAACAAAGGGGAGGGGCAGATTTAAAGTACAACAGCCCAAAGAGAAGAGGCTGATTAAGCAGGCAGAAGCAGCATGTTATTTAGTGTACACATATCTCAGGCCCAAGCTCTAGAACTTGAATTGTATAATCATCTAGATAAGAACAAACTAAATGGTATCAAAGATAAGGTCTAATAATCTAATTTTGGTAAAGATTAATCACCAGCAAGAACTACAAATCATGGCCTTGTGCAGATGCATCACATTTAATTAGAATTAGTTTTAGGAAACAATCCTCATATGGAAAATGCTTAAAACTTTTTCCATACACGAACGATATTCGATATTGGCGGGTAAAATATAGAGGGTAACAAGTTTTGGAGGGAAGTAATGCTCCCGCCATATTTTCCCACCGAAATCGACAACGTTCATATATGGTAAATTCTTATATGTTCCAACTCAAATTCTCGTGTTACATCTTTGCATGTACATAATGAGTGATGAGCAGGAAAGCATAGAGAACAGAATCTTAATCAATACATGGCATATTATAAGAAAGAAATTAAACGAAAAATAGCAAAACATGAATTTTGCTCGAAATTTGGCTAATGTTCTGTTATTTATTATTCATTTATTTTAGGTTTATTAAAATTAGGGGAGTGACTCGAGTGAGTTGCCTAGGTAGTGGGCCCGGAATCCGGATCTTGATTGGTCGAGGTGGTATAAATAAGTTATTTGTTTTTGTCTTTTGGTTCAACGGAGGTGTGAAAGTTGCAGAGAGCACACGAGGGCCGGAGCGGACTGGAAAGCAAGTACACAGTGAGTTCTGCGTTGTTTGGTTTTCTAGTTCAACAAGAACCCACCTTTCACTTTCAGATTTCATCCCAGTTAACGAACGCGCTTTTGTGTACCTTTTTACAGTTTAAGTCTTCAGCTTTGGCTGCTTCGATTACTTGGACTGTTCTTGTTCCTCTGCAACTCTGCTCTCTCTCACCCGGGTATTTCGTTTTTTCTGTTTCAGCTTTGTTTCATTCATATATGTGCAGAAATGGAGATGCTTGGTGGGCTAAGAATCGGGCTTTGTGGTTGTGGGAATTTTCTTTCTCATTTATATTTCAGATTGATTTTTCCTTATTCATGAATTCTTATTTATTGTTCCATTTCTAGGTTTATTTTTTCTATCTATTCCATTGGGCTAAGAAATTTTTTGAATATTTATGTGGGTTTAATTGAAAGGTTGAATCTTTTATTGTTCTTTTGTATTCAATATATGGATTTTATCTTCAGGGCCATGGCTTCTCTGTTTAGATTTCTTTCATTCATTACTTCTATGTTTACCTTTATCCCCAAATTTTAATGTAAGTTGAACTAATTAACATGGGTGTTATCTGGATTGTATTTCTGTTTTGAATTTAGATAAGAGAATGATTGTGCTGCCAAATTTCAATGTTACTGATAAAAAGTTTCAATTTTCAGCTGCTGTGATAACCCTTTATTGAATTGATGGGTTCTGGAGGTTGTACCAATAATATTTTGGAATTCGAAGAACAATCTCCCAAATCTTGTGAAAATTTGGACAAGGCTAGGGTTGGGGAGCTGCAAAAGGATGGTGCTGAGCCACAAGCTGAATTAGGGCCTATTACTCCTGAAGCTGACCGAGAGAATGGGGAATCCCAGCCAACATTTTTGAAGAAACCGCCAGTTTTAACTGTCAAATCCAACAGAGATGGGGATGACCCTTTTGGTCTTTCTGATGATAGCAGCGGCAGCCCCAGGACACCCGAGGATGGAGTTTTTGATCCCTTTGCCCCTGGTCCGGACAAGCTGGCAATGGCGCCTATGTGTAAGAAGTTTGTCAGCAAGTCGAGGAGTGTGGTTGCTCGTCAGCTGAGTTTTGTTTCTCCGGTACAAATTTCTGAAGATGAGATTTCTACCAATGGTGGGGAGTCCCTTTCGGACGAAGAAATATTCGAAGCTGTGTACGAAAATTTATTGGAAGCTATTGTATCTGATCTGACTCTCAGTGTTCTTGGTGAACGTGCAAGGAAGGATTGGGACTGTGGTGATGACTGTACAACACCTCCTGGAACTCGGCTAAGTGGAATTGCTGAAACCTGTCCCGGTGCTCCCTTGAGGCCCTCAGGGAAATCAAGGAAGATTGATTTGGGCTTAATCAGGAAGCTTGAATTTTAATTGACTCAATGCGGTTACATCTGAAGTACTGGTACTTCCTTCCTACAGCTGCATCTTTTGCTAATCTCTCTCTCTCTCTCTCTGCCCCCCTCTCTGACCAAGATCATACAGTAGTGCTAGCATTGTATAGTAGTTGATGAAATTATTGTGCTTCAGCTAAGAAAAGTAGGCATCATTTAAATTTCAGCATTGGCAGCTACTCTAGCACTTGTATCTCTTCTCAAGAATAATATTTATAATTGGTTGCTGCCAGTATTGATGTTGTTGGTTTCTCCATGTTTTTCTTAAGAGTTTGACATCCTGTAGCAACTAGCAAGTTTTTTCTAATTAAATGGAAACCGATTAGTTAATTTCAAGAGTTGTGGATGATATCAAATTGATTTGTGAATTTTTTTCCCTTCTGCTTTTATGATTTCAATAGTGAAAATGACTGTAGTTTATGTTCAGCACCGGAAATTCCTTTTTGAGTGTGTGCTTGTATTGTTTTGATGTATGGTTTGAATATGTTCGTATCTAAACCACAGAATTATGTGGATTATGGTAGTGAAACTGAAATGCAGAAGCTAATCAGCTTTCAATCCTTTCATCACTCTGCCTTTCTGGTTTATAAGCTTTCCGGGTTGTGAGTAAAAATGTTTGTGGGTGTTGATGAGTTCAGTGAGGTCTGTCACATGTTGTCATGTGCCTTGTGATATAAAGTAAGGAAAAATAATCTGGAGAAGAAATGGAAGTAAAGATTTCATTTTCATTTTGTGTGCCACCCGAAAAACTTCCCTCACTATCATACCCAAGTGGTAGCTACCTGCTAGGTGGTAAAATGAAGAAGGGGAATGGTTCACTAGGCAAGAACAAAGATAGGTCTGATCTGATCTTGAGTGCCAAATGGTAGTCGTGAAAACAATCTGGGTGGTTGATGGAGGGATAGACCGAGACTTATCATTGGCAAACAATTGATCAACTAGTTAGTCACCCATGCAATCCTTTCCAAAAGATTCTCCTCAGAAAAGCATATTTTTTGTCAAGATTTTGTGAGGCTTGCTTACATGCAGTTACATTGCTAGATTATTGTGAAACCAATTAGTTAACCTTTCCTTCAGCTTTTGCACTATGTTAAGGATATGAAATAGATGTTGATATGCTTCCCGATTTCAATCTTTATCCTCACAGTTTGAATGTGTATATTCGTGAAGATTTGGCAATATGGTTTGATTTAGTACTGAACATCAAACCAGAATGCAGAAGATTGATTGCTTTTATTCCACCTCAGTTTCTGGTTTATAAGTTTGTGCACAACTCATGCACAAGCTTCTCAGGTTGTGAGCAAAAACTTCACGGGTGTTTAATGAGTTTGGCGGATAGTGAGGTCTGTCACATGGTGGCATATGCCTCTAGTGATATCACATGTATGCTTACAAGCAAGCACAACAGATTGTATAAAGCTAATTAGGTACTTGAAGACAAATCAAGATGACATATAACAAGAACAATAACTTCTTCTTTTTGGACTTTGTATTCCAAACTCCATATATTTTCTATTCTTTTCATGGATCAAACTCTATTTTTGCTTCACTTTCATTTACAGAAAACAAAGAACAATAAACAGAAAAGTTTCAAAAAATCTAACACAACTCTATGTTATGACCAAAAACCCATCACTGAAAATCCCAAGCCATGGTGAAAGTTTGCTCCTTTTCCTTGAAAATCACAAGCCGTAGTCAAAGTTTGCTCATTTCCCCTGAAATTTTTTCCTTTGTAACTGAAGTAAACAAATTTCATCTTCTTCTTGAAGCCCATGTGCACACCCAGAGAGCAAATTACTATGCACATTCTCATTCAACTCCCTGAGAACCAAGCAATGTTTAGCTTCCAATGAAACTCGATCTCTTCTCATAAGTTGGTCTTGCTTTTGCAAACTTGACTCTTAACCTTCAAGTTGGGAAACCCAATAGTCAATTGGCATTCAGATTCAGCAACAGCATGCTTCTTGATAAACCCCAAGAACGTGATCCTCCCTGGAATGCTTGACTTTGTTTCAATAACAAATTCACCACCAGATGCATCACTGACCAAATTGCTCATCTGTGACGCCACCCGATCCGCCTGCATAGTCAGCTTCGCCGGCAGCGTACCATTACCCCTCGCCGGAATATCACCGGGGTAAAGATCAGCATCTCCAACCTGAACTCCTCGATACAACAGTAAACTCTTCCCTGTCCCATGCTTGAAGCTAGCGTGGTTTCGATTCTCTATTAGGATAACAAGATCAACGGTGATGTTGAGCTCGATCTTGATCGCTGGGAATGAGAGACGTGGAGCCACGCCGTCGACGGAGGCGGAGACGACCGAGGTTCTCGGCTGTTTAGCCTTGAAAACGGTTAAGGCAAGTATGAGGCAGATAATGAAGATCAATAGGATCAAAAACAGGAAAACTCCGACTGCGATCAGACACGGGAGCTTTCGCTTGTTGGGTTTGTTGTCTGTGCGAGTTTCTGTCATGGTTGATCGATCAATATGCAAAACCTGAGAAAGAGGTTAAAGAAAGTGAGGGAGGAAGAGTGAGTTTTCCAAGGTCTAGAATAGAAGATGGACAACAATGTTCAATACTTCAAATAGAAACAAGGTTTTCTAGGTGGTTGGGGGTTAAAATGGGCATACGGTGATTTATTGCGCAATTAAATGACCAGCGAACCTGATTTCTAAACTGACAACTACCTTAGGTTTGCTAATTTTCCAGCCAGAAAAATCGATTTCTTATTGTGGGGTTTTGTCACACACACACGGGGTCATATCCACATGAAGAGTTCTACAGAATCAGGAACAGATATTTTTTTTTTTATATTTTGAGCAAATTTCTGAAATGAATACTCAACTCCAACTCATCCTCGGTGACACGGAGACCGATTTAGTTCAATGATATTTCTCTCTAAAAAAGTAAATTAGAATTATTATTACTGGGGGGGGTGGTGATTAAAGAATTTTAAGGCGAGCATAAAGGGGAAGGAGTAAAGGGTGGCTGTGCCCCATGTCGATGTGCCAATGCATGAAGGGAGCAGCAAATGGATGACATGCATATTGCGGTATGGGGTTGGCACAAAGCAAAGTAGAAGAGTAGTGTGGGGTTTTAGTATTTTGTTCTATTGGGAGGAGAAAAGCATGTGAGCCCAGATTCACGGTTCACACTTCACAGTCTTTGATAGAAATAGACACGGACACCATCGCATAATGACTTCCCAACACGGCTTTGACTCTCAAAGAGACAAAAGAGGTGATTCTGCACGACACGGTTCTGCATTTTTGCCTCTATCTCTTTAAAGTAATTTTTCGAACACTTTGTAATAAATTATTTTATAGTAAAACATCAATTCATCAACACTATAGTTTTCCTTGAAGAAATTCTTCTTACATTCAAGTGTTTAAGAAGCATTATGCATCAATACCCATGAACAATAGAGCAAAATACATAGAGAGGTTGAACATTTTAATGATTTCGCAAAAATTTGAGTGGATGTGAGGACCTTTATTGGTTTACTCCTAAATTCATCGTGGATATGTTTTGAAAATGAAATCCTTCATGGATTGTAAGTATCAATGGCATGATGCTCGAAGAATTTTATGCTTTTGGGAGATGATATGGAAAATGTTTGTGTTTAAGTCAAATGTCAAGAGAGGTAAAGAGTCACGTTAACCTCTAAATTTATTGAAATAAATTGAAAATTACATAATGAAGGAATAAAAGCAAACTAAAACCTTCCCAAAATAAAATAAAAACGAACTAAATGAAAAATCAACTATCGAAAGTGAAATTTTGGGAATACCCAAACAGTCACTCTAAAAATTCTCACTAAAAAAAAAAAAAACCGATCCCACCAAATCAGTTCATTAGAGTTCTAACCATAATTAGCTAGATCCCCCCAAATCAATTCACTAGAATTCAAACCATAATTCGCCAACGCATATACAACTGGATTTTCTTTACAAAAGATATGTGAAGATCATATTGCATAGTAGAAGTACGATAGACAGGTAGAGCAATTTCTCAATGCAATGCGAAGCTACCAAGGCACCAGGTTTTTTTTTTTTTTTTGAAATGGGGCTGGTGCGGCTGCTCTCAAGGCTTGATTAATGAAATTACAGAATACAAGAGGGGGTGACGGCGCGGGGCAGGGGGGGTGAGAGGGGAGGGAAACGTAAAATAATCCCAGGAGGCACCAAGTTAGCATATCACAAAAAATTTAATCACAATGCAATCATCCAAAATCAAACTAAAATAGAAAGACTCTCCCTCAGGGTACTGAACTAAATCAAAATGGATGAACCGAATCCGTCCAACTTAAACCGTTCGTGTTCATAATTAGTAAATCACAATTATGAATACCCAATTAATCATTAATTTGGTTAAAAATTTACAAAAGTGATCTACTCATATATCCAAACCTAAAAACTGAACGAAGGAGATGCTGATATGTGACCTAAAAGATGGTTAGCTTTAGAGCGCTCCTCTTCTTTTGGAAAATAATAATGAAATAAGAAAAAACTTCTGCAAGGAAATTTGAAATGACACATATTTTAATGGAAATTGAAGTGAGGAATTCAGACAATCAATCCCATCATTTTTTTTCCACGGAGAAGTTCATGATTTCCAAGTTTGAATTATGAATTCTGCATTTTCATTTAAATTTCATGTAAAGAAAACATGAATTACCTTGTTTGACCTTCTAAACTTGGAAATTATGAACTTCTCCATGAAAAAAAAAATGATGGAATTGATTATCTGAATTCCTCACTTCAATTTCCATCAAAATATGTGTCATTTAAAAATAACTATTTATTTAAACTTCTTTTTCCATTCCTACGACTGAAATGATATTGGGTCGTGTCTTCTTTACTAGCAATTCTGACTTTGAGCAACTGCTCTCTATCCTCAGGTACTCTTCAAGCTTAGATAAGAACAACGCATGCAGGAAAACTTGCTAGGAGCATTGTCTTAATGTTATTTGTTAATGCAGTGTACCAGGAACTCCCTCAGATTATGTGATCAACCAAGGCCAAACTTGTATCCAGCGCAGAATAGGACTTTTGGTTGTGTAAACCCATATTAGGTCCAAATATGTCGAAACGATGACATTCATTCCAACTACATAGCTAGATTCCAATTGTATTGTAAATCTTATTTGAGAATTGAATTCAATTTCCTTTTGCTTTTATGTTTTCCTTAGTTTTTCCATTTCTCTTACAACTAGAACCCTAACAAGTGGTAATGCCTTAACTGCTTGGCATCTATACCCACAGTTCCCATCACAATACTTGGGGGGATTTCTTCCCACCACAGGCTTTGCATCTCCTGCTGGTATTATATCGTTCCATATTAATCCTTGAGATTTATCATGTTGTATCTTCATAAGTTTTATTCTCTAATATTTCATTATTTGACAAAGGATGCTCAGCATCAACTCTGCACCAGGAATTCTGCTGGAGACTGCCTTGATGATCCATTTTTCTTACCTAGTGAATATCCTGGCAGAGGGATGCTCAACATCAACCCTGCAACCAGGAGTTCTGTTGAAGACTTCCTGGATGATCCATTCTTCTTCCCCACTGAAGGTATGTCTAAGTTGGATTTGTCATGAACTGTAACTGGTCAATTCTTGAGGTCGTTTCTCCAATGATGACATCTTATATTTCACCTACAGACGTCCTTAGGAATTAGCCTTGGCATTTATTCGTTCAACTATGTATGGTTTGTTGGTGGCGATCAACCATCACCACAACTATGGAGTGGTTCATCCACGATTTGAAGCCAAGCAATATTTTTGTGAATCGGAAAATCCTTATGTGAAAGTCAAACGATTTGAGTGCACAAGAGATATCATTGTTTTACCGACGGACCAAGAAGATGGTTACTTCCCAGAATGGAAATACTACCCATTACAAGGCTCTGAAGGTTCTACTGAGGTCTACCCATTATGGCGCTGCCGTGGATATGTAGGCATACGATTGCATATTCAATGGACCCAAACCCACTTTTTGACTTCAGGATTTAAACTTTTGCTTATAGCTAACATAATTTAGATAATGTAGTATCTGATGTCTGATCCTCAAGATATAAATGGATTAAATCATCCTGTTAGGATAAAAATCTTAATGAAGAGAATTGAAAGAAAATGTTGAACATGTTAGGAGAAAAATTAAACACACTTTTGTTTAATATGCTATTGAAAATGTAACAATTTGGTCTAATGGCATAAGTGATTAATTTGTAAGTGGACGATTCTAAGTTGAACTCACAGACTTGTTGTTATATATTGTTAGTTGGATTGATCCATCCCGTTAGGATGAAAATAGAGAATTGAAATAAAAAATTCAACATGTTAGGATACAAATTAAACCCACTTTTGTTTAATATTCTAATAATACTGCCCAGTATCATTCATAAGTGCTTTATTTGTAATTGGAAGATTTTGTGTTCGAATTACAAACTAATTATTATATATTCTTAGTTGTAATATGATCAATTGTTTATTGACTTTTCTAGTAAAAAAAAAAATCCTACTGATACTTGTTGGATTTAGAGGACTTGTTATCTACTTTAAGATTGAAGCAACGGGACAAAGTTTAATGAAATGGCATGTAACAGACTTCGACCAACAGAAAGTAGAGATGAGAATTATACAGGAAAAACTGCGTGATCTCATGGGACTCCCTCATTCTCCTGAGTTATATGAAGAACAAAGAGCTCTGCATGTTAAGTACAACCGGTTACTCACGAATCAGGAGAAATATTGGAGGCAACGTTCCCGAGCAATTTGGTTAAAGGAGGGTGACCGCAATTCTACATTCTTTCACAGAAAAGCTAGCAATAGGAAAAATCGAAACACCATAAAAGGCTTAACAGATCCTCAAGGTGAGTGGAGAACTGAACCACAGGAAATTCAACATCTGCTGCATACGTATTTCCATAATGTTTTTACTACTGAAGGTAGTGATCATGATGCCCTATTAGAAGTGATAGAAACTATGCCACGTAGGGTTGCCGAAAATGTGAATACAACATTAATGCAAACCTACTATGATGATGAAATTAAAAAAGCTTTATTTCATATGCACCCATCCAAGAGCCCGGGACCTGATGGTATGTCCCCTTTTTTCTTCCAGAAATATTGGGATGTGGTGAGTCATGATGTTTGCATTGCAGTGCGGTGCATGTTGGAAAAAGGTGAACTTCGGCCCGATTCTAACTTCACCCATTTATGTTTGATTCCCAAAGTCCTGGAGCCGAAAGATGCAACTCAGTTCCGCCCAATTGCGTTATGCAATGTTATTTACAGAATCAGCTCTAAAGTAGTGGCAAATCGATTGAAGGTCTGGCTTAATGATATTATTTCTCCTATTCAGAGTGCATATGTGCCAGGACGTTTGATTTCTGATAATACACTGGTGGCAACAGGAGCTGCACATTTCATGCATAAACTTCGCCATCAAGAAACAGGTTTTCTCTCTCTCAAACTTGACATTAGTAAGGCGTATGATCGCCTAGAATGGCCTTTTGTGCAAGCAATTCTTCTAAAGCTGGGTTTTGATCAAAGGTGGATCCTGATGGTAATGAATTGTGTCATGACAGTCAAGTATGCTATCTTGATTCATGGGGAGCTTCTGATCAGATCATTCCGTCTAGGGGAATTAGGCACGGAGATCCTCTATCTCCCTACCTCTTTATACTATGTAGTGAAGGTTTGTCAGCTTTGATTTCTAAAGCAGTCTACAGAGTCTCAATATGTGCCCACAGGCTCTAACTTTGCATCATCTTTTCTTTGCTGATGACAATATCTTGTTTGGTACAGCTACTAATGAGGAGTGCTCACAGTTTCGCAGGTTGTTAAATGTGTATGAAAAGGCTTCGGGCCAGAGGGTCAATTTTGAGAAGAGTAGTGTTGTTTTTAGTAACAATGTATCAACGACGAAGAAAGAAGAACTTGCAGCTATACTGGAAGTTAAGTGTGTTGAAGAGCATGACAGGTACTTGGGACTCCCAATGCGCATAGGCAGATCCAAAACCGCTATCTTTGAGTACATAAAGGAAAAACTCACAAAAAAGTTGGTGAGTTGGAAGGCGAAGATCCTTAGTGCTGCTGGTAAAGAGATCTTAATTAAAGTAGTGGCTCAAACTATGCCTCTGTATGCCATGAATTGTTATCTACTTCCGAAGGGTTTATATGATGACATTCATCAGTTATGTGCTTCTTTTTTTTGGGGTGACACAGATGAGAAAAATAGAATTCATTAGCGGAGTTGGGAGAAACTTTGCTTCACTAAGATAGAAGGAGGTATGGGTTTCAAAAATATATATGCTTATAATTTAGCAATGCTCGCTAAACAAGCATGGAGACCTGTCACCAACCCCCACTCATTAATTGCCCGATTGTATAGGCAAGATATCATCCACATTGTAGCTTCTGGGAGGCTGAGTTGGGTGATTCTCCTTCTTTCTTGTGGAGAAGTATATTACAAGGAAGACCAATTTTAAAGACTGGTACACAATGGAGGGTAGGTGATGGATCAAATATTAATATGTGGACTGACAGATAGATCCCAGATTGTCCACAGTACCTATTGCAAAAACCGATGGATTGTCTCTTTGAACTAGTCGCAGACCTCATTGATCCTTACACCAAACAATGGATACCTTCCATTGTCAACTTGTGTTTCTCGGCGGGAGTGGCAGGCAAGATTCTATGCATCCCATTAAGTCAGCGAACTCTGCATGATAGGCTTTGTTGGCATCCAGAACGAAGTGGGAAATTCACGGTTAAATCTGCTTATTGGATAGCACGGGCTGCAATGTTGGAGCACAGTTTAGCTTCCTCAGCTCAGGATAATCCGTATAGGGTTTTATGGAAGCGTTTTTGGCAAGAAAAAGTGCCTGGAAAGGTACAGGTATGCCTTTGGAGAGCTTGCCAAAATCTGCTTCCCACAAGAGCAAAGCTGCAAACAAAAGGTTATAATGGTGACCTAAGATGCCTCACCCATATGAAGATAATGCGCATGTGTTGTGTAAGTGCCCCGTTGCCTCTACAATTTTAACCTCCCCATTGTTTAATCTGCATGACAGTTTACTCCCCAACCTTAACTTCAAAGAGTGGATGTTAGAACGAGCAGTTCAATTAAACAATGTTACTTTTGAGAAACTGTTGATGGTGCTATGGGCTTTGTGAAGAACATGAACAATAAATTATGGCAGGATAAGAGCCAACCTGCCGATAGTATTCTATGCAGCTCGCAAGCTTGGCTGGAGGAATTTCATCAAGCCAGGAGTATTGACAAAACACCTCAGTTGAAGGAGAGAATTCGCTGGCAACCTGCTGCAAATGGAAGTTGGAAACTAAATGTTGATGGTAGCTTCTTACCAAATGATGTTACGGGAGGTCTGGGGGGCATCTTACGAGATGGCGCTGGGCATTTTAAGGCAGCCTTTGCTGTCCTAGTTTCGCATATGGCATCCCCAAAACAGTTCGAACTGCGAGCAATCAAGGAAGGCCTCTGTTTACTTGAATCAATGCATGCTACAAATGTTATTATTGAGACTGATTGTCTACAAGCAACTTGGGATGTGGCTTATGCACAACATGAAACTCTTGCTGATGGTAATCTGATTGATGACATTAAAATGTCCCTACTTGCTCTACCTACTGTGTCCACTCCTAGAACAACCAACTCAGTGGCTCACCAGCTAGCTGGAATTGCCTATGAAAGTAGCAATAGTCTTCTCTGGTTTGATCATGTTCCAGAGTGCATCCTTGATGTACTCAATTTCGATTGTAATCAACCCTCTTAGGGGTCTTTGAATGAAATCCATTTTTAAACTCAAAAAAAAAAAAAAAAAGATTTGTGATAAAACATGTTGACATTTTCATATATGTGATCTGATGGAATTGTAGAGTTGTAGGATTGAAAAAGCTATTCATATCTCTTTCTTATCAAAGGGGATCCTGATTTATATTGGCTTTTATCAAAACAAATTATCCATATTGTGCTTACTTCGTAAGCAGAAGATTCTGAGTTCGACTCACAGATTAGTTGTTATATATTCTTAATTATAATATTATCAGTTGTTTATTGACGTTTCAATTCCACAAAAAAATCTTACTGATATTTGTTGGATTTAGAGCACTTGTTATTTGCTTAAAGATTTTTGAGAAAGCATGCATGTTGACATTTTCATATATGTGATCTGATGGAATTGTAGAGTTTGTAGGACTGAAAAAGCTATCCATATATCTTTTCTCAACAAATTATCCATATTATTTTTTGTTTTTTACCCCATCATATTCGTCTTTCAGTAACAGCTCCACACCATATATGCCGGTCTATTTGAACACCTTAATGCTAATTTGCCTCTCATGTCTTCCTGACCTTCTTCATATTCTCCTCCTCCTTCAGTTATTGACATATAAGTTATAATAAATCATAACTTGAATACTGCCGGATGCTTTTAGAGAATATCAGCAATGAAAGAGTTTAAGCTGAGCTTGTAGGAAAGCATAAAAATTCTGCCCAATTAGGCAGTGCAGAGTGAATGAGTATGATCTTGTTCTCTAAGAAAGGCGAGAAATGCATGTCGTACACATATAGCTAATAATTCGCGTAACGAAGTATAGTGTGGAGCATACTGATCTTATGTATTATGATCTGTAGCTTTTTTTTTGTTACAGAAGTACTGAAAGATAGAAGAGGCAGAGCAAGAGCAAATCGGGAAGTAATATCTGTAGTCAATCCTTGGAATTGGTCTTCGTGTTTAAGTAGCAAAGAACCAATTATGTACCAATGTATCTACAAACAATTTTAAATCTTACTAAAAGATGAAAGAAATCGAAACTAAGAAGAAGTGCCGAATTCTAAGTCAGTCAATTAGCAGCTGCCATATGAATATCTGCACTTGTGCTTCCAACAGTTTTTGCACTTAAATTTGATAGGAATCGCAAGAGCTGATGGACAATTGGATACAGAAAAATTGGGAAACAGATAAAGGGTAGACTGTTCAAGGCACAGATAGATTTGGATGTAAGTATTATGCTCTATACATCACAATTGAAGATATGATAGACAGTTTTTTCTTCGGGAGATGAAACTGAAAATTAGCAGTGTCTAATCCCCATCAACTAAGATCCAACTGAAAAAGACAGGAGGTCCCTTCTTAAGCTCAATGTCAGCATAGATGAGGAACAATTTTGCCAAAAGATATCTCATGTTCATTTAATTTATCTGCAAGAGTACTGTTTAGTATGATGACTCTGCAGCCTCTAGTAGTCTAGTGTTCAATGGAATACCATTCACGTACAGATCATCGCGAAACCGATTTTCAAACAGACATAGTAGGCTAGATTAGTGAAAAGTTTCAATTGACACCGGCTCAAACTCTCAACTAACAAACTGTATATATTGATATAACATCAACTGTCTCATAGTATTAACATTATTAGTAAATACAAGTATAGATTATAAAACAGCTCAGTACTAATATTAACCAGCAAGGAATCTACTTAGCCGATCTGCCCCTATGCCAATGTCTCCAAATAAATCAAAACCAAAAAGGATTTCAACCCAGAAGAAGAACATGAGGGCTTAGAAGTAGTGACTGGTGATGGGCATTTCAGTCAATTAGCTAGCGCAAGAAGACGAACATATCCCATATAAAACCCAGAAAATAAGAAAAAAGGTTTATAATTTAGTCTTGTACGTACACACTTTTCCGATGGTGTTGTTTCTGACATAGACATTGATATCGCATGAGGTGGTCGAGACCACATGAACCTTAAAGATACCCAGGATGGAGACTTTGCCGGAGATTTTGGCGACAGTGTCGAGCGGGATCGTACCGGTGACCACATCAGGTAAAAGCTCCTGTGTTTTTCCGAGGAACCGGTCGCCCATAACGGTGAGGGTAATATCCAAGGGCTTGGTCTGATCCGCGGAAATCTTTCCGGCTCCGATTGGGACCTGGCCCACCAGCTCACCCCTGTAGTGCAACGACGCGGTGCTGTTGGTGTACTTGACTCCCACCTTGTTCGGGTTCTTCACCGTCAAGTGCACGTCGAGAGTGATATTCACGTCGACGCTGAATTTGTTGACGTTAAAGTCCGCTTGCAAGTTCCTCAAAACGACTGAGTTCACCGTTATTTCCGGGTCCTTTGCTTTGAACACCGTCAAACAGAGTACGAGCAGAATGAGAACGGTCACGACAGTGCCGGCGGTCACTGCGAGACAGATGTTTCTGCACTTCCGAGAGCGAGGAGGCGCAGAACCGTCAACAGTATCATAGGCTTTCATGGCTCTTTCTAGCTAACTAGTACTCCAAGTTTAAAGATTTTGGATATCTACATGCCCTTTATAAAGATATAAGGTTTGGTGTAGGAGGATGCTATAATTTAAGGGCAATTACTGATTTACTAACCAAATTGGTACTATTAATCTAGACTTTGCCGACTTGTTTGAGCCCACACTAATAAATGCCTAAGAGCAAGTGCAGCGGTCTCGTTTTGACCGGGCACCAGCAGAGAAACATGATGTGGTGACCGGGCATTTCCATTTCCACTCCTCCACCGGGCCTAATTTACTCAGCCAAAACTTGGCTTTTGATGACCCAGGGGAAGAAAAAGGGCAAAGCCCTAACAGGTTTGATGGGTTTTCCTTTGTTGTTTTATAATTGAGATGAATATTTAAGGATAAAATGGGAAGTATTTAGAAAAGAAAATGAGGTGAGACCGTGAGAGTAACAATATGGAAGTTTGAATATTTAATTATATATCATTTATTGTTTTTAATTATTTTTTTTCTTAGAAAAAAAAAATAAATTTATTCAATAGATGATCTCACTTGGTCGTGGCTCTACTAATGGGGATCAGGCAGTTTGTCGTGTTCCCATCGGAGGTCACGAACAATAGTCTCTCAGCAGGGTTGATGGCTCGCTCCCTATCAGGAATTCATCCTCATCAATCGGCCATCATGAATGGCGGTCTAGTTTAGATGCATGTTGTGGTGATTTTGTGTAAACCACGATTGCAATGTGGATGGTGCAGTTTTGGTGCGGTGCTCGGTGTACGATCAAGATCCGGGATTCACCGTGGTTTTGGATCTAGAGTAATTCGAATTCGGATGTGGGATCAGGATTAGTTGGTGGTGGCTTGGTTAAGCCATGCCAATGAGGTTGAGTTTGTAATCTCTCAATCTTTTTGAGCGGTGTTTACGCCCGTGGTTTGTATTCAGTTTTTTTTTTTTTAGCAATTATATGCTACCATTAGTGGATGTCACATAACGAGTTTAAAATTTAAAGTTTTTATATATTGTTCAGAGTTTGTATTTGTTCTTCCGGGGCCAATAGGATCATGTGAGTTTGAGGGATGGATTTTAATGTGTTTTATTGCTTCATTTGATTGAATGTTCAATTTTTTTTATTTTAGCTTACACATGTTATACATTTGATAATAGAAAGGTTGCAGAAAAATAAATAGTGCTCATTTAAATAGGAACTTCTCTTAATCGCTTACTACAGAGAAAAAATGGTTATAATTTTATTTTACAAGTAGATAAACATAAATTTGAACGCGATCACTATCTAAAACGCATGGTAAAAACTGTTCTGAACTTCCCACTGTTAATTAAGTGGGTGTTTCTAAATGTACCCAGCAGACATCTAAGTACACCCAACAACTTATTTAAATTAAAAATATATAAATAAATTATACTAATTTTCCCATTATGCCCCCATCTCTTAACACTTACCCAGATTTTTCCAACATCTTACACCCAGCACAACGTCAAGTCGTTCGTTGTTCAAGGTTGTTTTGCCTATGAGACGTTTAATTGCAAATCTCTTCTCTGTGTTTCTGTTAGGGTTTCCTGATATAGACGATCGAATTTATTTATATAAGCAGCTAGTGTTAGTTTTCTTTGTAGTATGAGCATGATAGGGCAAGCAGCCTACTTTTCACGGAGTTTTGTTTGAGTTCCCGGGTTTGGATTGAATTACAAGATAGTGCTTTGGTGAAATTTGGTTCACTGTTCTACCATAAATGAAAAAAGGGTTTACTGTGTGTTCTAGTTTGCCAGCGACTCATGTGATATAGCTGTCTACACCTCAAATTACCGACAGGCGATCTTCACCATCACCGGAGTCCTGTGCAATTTCACAGTTTGGTTTCTCAATGATCAAGTTCCATAGTTAAAAGGTCGGTAGCCTAGCCTGCCTTTATTTAGCTTAGTCTCATTCTTGTCATCACCGTTAAAAAAAAAACTACAAAAGGTTGTTGTTTTTCTGGGAATAGAAGTACTCTTGGTTAGTTTCTTCGTACTGGAATCTTCTTGATTTTGGATACAGAGACAACAACACATCAATTTCATCAATTTCATGAGATGAAGGCTTATTAAATAGGAGTGAAACAAGTGCAGTGCAGAACAATTGATTCGCACTTTTGTTAACTCTTTGAAAGAAATTCCTTTACTTTAATTGAAAATCAGTTCAACCAAAAACTCAACTATATATGTTTGCAAGCAATTAGCATCGTAGAATTGCTCAAGTTACCCATTCCTACCAGAACATGTATAATTCTGGGTTTCTAACCGATGAAAAGAGAAAGGGAAGAAGATGTTGCTGGGTATATTTTTTGTGACATTGTTTTGTAGAACGAGGGTATTTTGGAAAATTTAACTGGGTTTAACTAAATATTGTGGGATATAAATAATTAGCTAGGTACACTTAGAATTTTACTTGGTACATTTAGAAAGACCCAATAGTTATGTGTTTTACTCTTTCATAATATTTTATGGTATATTACTGTCTGATGAAATAAAATTAAAGAAATTAAGATATTATTAAACAAAATTTATATTGCTTTTCATTATGCTCAAAGTATCAGGTGTTTTTTTTTTTCATAAAAAAAGTGTGATTGAGAATTTCTTTATCACGATTTAGGAGATTGTGTATAAGATTTTTATTTGAAAAATCGATGTTTTCATGTTTACTACACCCTATCATGGAGAGCGACCATAATCTTTTTGTTAAGTTATGTGGTTAGGCCATCGGGATCTTACTTGTTCAAGCTTTGAAAATGGTTTTGGCATCAATTAACTTTGTGTTTTGTTTTTTGTGGACCTGTGGTTACGTTATGAACAAGTAAACGATAATAGATTAATAGCTTAGAGACTAGAGTACCATTTGCATTCAATTCATTAATGTTAATTTATATAGCACTAGGGTTAGCTTAGCTTAATTTCACATTAAAGGTTGAATAACTTAACCCAATCTAATAAGATTCTCTCACAGTACGTCAAGATGGCAAAAGAAAGACATCCGCAAAGTCGAAGTATACTCTATATATTTAGTTAAATCAAGCTTGAGCTAGCTGTGTAAAGGTTGAAAACTTTAGTAATCTTCCAAGTGATCAAGTATAAACTTCGTTGCATTTGATGTGTCAACATCTGTTTTGCATGACATGGCTCTTCTTTTGCTCATTCAAATTCTAGACAATGAGATTTAGATTTGTAATTAGGGTGGCGGTACCTTTTTTCCCCCTACGCCGATTTGGGCAAGGTTCTGCCGCTTAGCCTTTTGATGTAAGACTAAGATCATAAGAATTCAGTAATTGACTATTTTAGATTTAGATAATTTTACTACTCAAGTTTTTTCGAGTTGTAAATATCAGTTACCAAATAAAGTAAAAGATTTACCATTAATTCAATAGAAAGTGGCACCCCAAGGCCTAAGGAATGACAAATGGAAATGCTACTGTTGGCAAAACCTAAATCCCGAACTGTTTCGGGATTAAAGTCTTTTCTTATTTGTGGCTCCAACGACGGATTTTGACCTCTATCCGCCTACATATTTAGCGCAATTCATAGCACACAAAGTTTTATAAAAAATTACCTTCCCTAGTTCCCTACCATTATAAAAGCAAATTACAGCCGCAGAATACATCATTTGATCAAGCTCTTCCAGCATCCATGATGAAGCTTTTGCTTAATTATTAACAACAACTGAGTAGTAGTTGAGTCCAATTCTACACACTTAGGGTTAGTATCGTTGTTAAGTCCGAGGCCTAAAACACAATAGGGTGCAGCGCAAATGGGCCAAATTTTATTGTACGCATCAATGGCGATTTGAACGGTAAAGACTATCTGACACAGGCGTATACATCTTTCGCACCAAACTGGAACATAGCCTAGGTGCTCCACATATATACTAGAGTAACAAGAGATATTTTGTGCATGCACGTCTTTAATTTGGAGTTTTTCATGTAGTATATGAAAATATGGTTAAAACAGAAAAAAATAACTACTTTTAGACATAAGGAATATAACTTCTGGCATACTTGTAGGTGGCACTGAAACGAAGCATAGAGGATGCAGAGAAAGGCTTCAATCAACTTTCTATTGAAGAGGGGTAAATTTGACGAAGAGATATTTGTCAATGTGAATAGCATAAGAAAGCGGAGCTCAACAAACTAGAAATCTAATGAATTCCGCAATGAATACATAGTGACAAGGTCCACTGAGATAAACCTGTCTTTTAGTACATGACCAGTTTCTGGTGTCAGTAATTATTGTTCGATCTAAGCATATTATAATAAGTCATCTATTTTTTTTACTCTTATTAGAATGCGTCCCACGCCTGAAGCCAAAAATGAAAAACCCGAGAGAGGGTGCTCTCTCTCCTGGGCGAACGCTGTCTGTACTCCCGCCGTTGTAGATTGGTCTGGACGAGGATTGCTTTCATGATTTGCGCAACTGTTGTTGGGTTCCAATCTCCACTGTTTTCAAAAGGTTGATAGTCGATAAGGAGAAATGAAGAGTGTTTGATTAAAGTTGCAGATCGAACTTGGTGATGTCGAAGGGGTCCAGATCTATTCGTGGCAAAGGAGCTGCTATTTGTTTTACAATTTTGAATCTTCGACCCCAGAAGAAACTTGGGTAGGCTTGAGTCAAACGATAAGCTGTGTTTATAAAAAAAATAAATGATAATAATAAATAAATAAAAAAAAATGTTTCTTATACATAGTTTTTTTTTTTTTTCAAATTTTGGGTTGGGCCGAACCCACCTACTGGGCCACTGCTATATTTGGATCAGCCCCTGATTGTGCTTGATAATATATTTTATTCTTTTAATTGCAGTCAGGTGTCGTGGACTCCTCATGATGAAAATGACACTATTGGAGCGTAAATTATTTGAACATTACCCACTTTTGTGGGAGGGGAATTTGTTTTTCAACTGTCTCTCAACCCACCTTACTGGCTAAAAATGTCTTTTTCAATGAGGATTTTATAATAAAAGCTTTCAAATTAACAATTGAGTGTGTTAAAGTTAGCTAATTGTTGGTTTAAAAGTCATTATTTAATTATGATTTATTCTAAGCTCCTTAGTAAACAGATGTCTTACGTAGTTCAATATTGAATCATCGATGCTAGTGATCAGGTTTAAATCACTTTGATTTGGATCGTAAAACTTATGAGTTTTCCATTGCAGGTAACCTTTATAATCCTTTGTAAACTAGGTAATTTTTTATAGCTCTATTAGGAAAAAGTTTGTTGAGTCCTATTAGGAGTTGTAGTCTATAAATACGTCACCACAGGCTTCTGAGTTTATTTACGTTTCAGTTTTGGATTTGTGATGAATCAGGGAACATTGGTAGACTCCAACACAACGTTCGAAATAACTACATCATTGGGTCGTTGCAAATACTTGTCTCACAAAACTTCAAAATTCAAAAAATTTAGGTACAAAACCAAAAGGAATCTCCCGATTTTCTTCTTTTATTCTAAAACTAAAATTATAATTGTCTTTAGCAATTATTAATTTTTTTTTTTGGCAAGTGAGAATTTTCTAGCTTCGTTTTCACGCACGCCAAAGGGTGAGCGTTTAAATTTCTGGTGTTATTGCTAAAACCAATTAACACCAATAAACCCCAAATTCTCCATTGTCGTTCTCACTCTCTCAAACCCAACAATGAGCAAAGGAGCCAAGAGAAAGGCTCGGTCGGCGGCGATGGAGGTGGCTAAAGCCACCACCACACGCACCAAGCGCGTCAAGGTCTTTCAGAAACATCCGGAGGCAGGGCCTCAGTACGTGGAGGAGAAGTGCAACCTTCAAGACCTTTGGAAGGCAGCATTCCCGGTTGGGACCAAGTGGGATCAGTTGGACTCGGTCTACAAATACAACTGGGATTTCTCGAATCTCGAGAAGGAATTTAAAGAGGGTGGAAAGTTGTACGGAATTGGAACGACCAACAAAGTCTACATCCTCGCCACTACGGAGGCTTCGTCACCGTCGCTACCTGTGCTGATTCCTACACTGGCGGCGGTCGTGGCGCTTCGGCCGCCTTCAATGGAGATTGGGATTCGATCCGTGCAGAGAGAAGAGGAGATAGTTCCTATGAAGCATATGAAGATGGACTGGATCCCCTATATTCCTATGGAGCTCAGAGAAGGCTGGAATTCGGAAAGAGCGGCCCAAGTCTAGTTCGAATTTGCCTCAGATTTTCGTGCTGGGATGTACTCAGAGGAAGGCGAGCTTGAAGCAGATGAATGAGGACCGCTGGATGAAGTTCTAGTACTGTGTGTCTTATATATTGAATCCGAAATACGAAGAAGAGAAGGAGCAGAATGTTTAATCAGTCCCTCCTTATCTGGAGGAGAGTGATTCATGCAGCAGCAAATGTTGACAGAAAAATGGGGCTGTTGCAATAGGAAGGGAGAAAAATGGTAGTTGCCTTCTTTGAAAGAGAGCTACCTTCTTTGAATGATTTGGGGATGCTGCTGCCATCTTTGAATAACTAAGGTAGGTGCAGCAATTTTTGAATGTTGGAAGGAAATATGCTCAATTAGCATGCCAACATTGAACATAAAACAAGGAGGAAGCTTGACTTTGCTTCCATGCATCATACATTCAATCTTGAATTTCATGAAGAGAAATGCCTATATAAAGGCATTAAATGCAAGAACAAAATCATTCAAGTAAGAAACATTTTCATCCAAGTAGAGAGTGCAGAATGTCCACTTCTTGTTGAGAGTGTGGTATGTTGAGAGTGTGGTAGTAGTTAGGTAGCAAAGTGTGTGTGAGAGAGTTTCCTTCAAGTAGTGTTCTTGAAGTTGTGTATCTCTTGTACCCACATTACCATAGTGAAAGTTCCTGTTGTTGCTGCCCCGTGGACGTAGGCATCTTGCCGAACCACGTTATATCTGGTGTTCACTCTCCTTTACTCCTTTTATTTCTTTGTATATTATCCTTTTGTGGTTGGAGTTATTATTTCCATTATATTAATTTTCCCAACACAGAATACTGTGGTGAAATTTTTCTTCCCACAGGACCCTCAACTGCCGCTGGGTTGTGAATTCAAATGGGACGTGGATGAAGTTGAGGAGTACACTGATGAAGTTATAGAGGCTGAGGAGTTGAGTGAGGATAAGAAGGAGGCATTCATGGAGTTTTTGAAGGAGGAAGTAAAGAAAGCTAAGCAGAAGAAGAGGGAAGCGAGGAAGAAGAGAATGGAGGACCCAATGCTTTACAAGATTTACCCAGTGCAAACACCAAACATTCTCGTGATAGAGATGAAGTCTCATTATGTCAACGTCTACTACAGGTTTGCCCATGAGATTATTTGAGCTTAGCTCAACTAGAGAAGAAGTGTCATAAACTCATTATATCAACTACTGCTTGGTGATCGATGAGTTCCAAGTGTGAGAGATAAACACATTGTTTTATGTAGATCTTTATGGTATGGATGCAACTCAAGGAAATAAGCCTGGGAAGACGATGCTAGACATGCTTTATTGAAGCCAATTCGCAGGAATTCATTGACTTTTAAACAGTACTTTTTTGTTCTATGCTTAGAGCATGAGAGGCGTAGTATCTATTCTGAATTATGGACATAAAATCACTTGTGTCTTTGTTCATCTGCATAGAATGAGATATTTGGTATGATATTTGTCTATCGATATACTGATCACCGCAAAAATTGAAAAACATCTACTTTACTACGAATCCTAAACAAATTCCTTAAATCTTTGTATTATCCCACTATTTAGTCTCCTACAGTTCATTCGGATGATGAATATCGACTTCTCTGGCCTTCAAATGTCGTGATTTATTACCATCCAAGGCCACAGAATAGTGGAATCGACTTCTCAGTTAAATATTCTGGTTAAATCAAACATCATTGATCTGTTTATGTATTTCTTGTTTACCATAGAAGCATGTATCTATATATAATTTGTCTAGTCTTATTTGTAGTCATCTCTCCAGGTTTACCAACTGCTGAAATAAATTATCAAATAAAATTCATAATGCTTTTATGGTGTTCAATGTATAAGGAATCTTTTTCAAAATAAAAAAAGCATGAATGAGAATTTCTTTATCACGGCGAAGACTCGAAAAGATTGTTTATAAGATTTTTACTTGGAATTAGTTGATATGTTTCATGTTTACCCACCCTATTGTAGAGAGTGACCATAATTTTTTTTCTAAGTAATGTGATTTTTTTTAACCCACCTCTCTTCACTATCGATGAAGCTTGAACACATGACCTCTCAAACACATGCACTCATAAAGCAATTTTTGTCATAGTACTCCACCAAACAAATGCACCCATAAAGCAATTTTCTTATCTTTGTCCGGAATCCTACTTGTTCAAGCTTCAAAAATGGCTCATTCTCAAAATAAAAAATAAAATAAATCTTCAAAATGGTTTGGCGTTTTTGAATTCTTTCTTGTGACCAGTGGTTGCGTTACGAACAAGTAAACGATACTTGCTAGCTTGTTGGAAGCTAGAGTACCATTAGTATTCAATTCATTAATGATAATATATATAGCACTAGCGTTAGCTAGATACTCTAAAAGTAGTGACATATGTCTTGTGGCGGAGGGAATAATTATTGAAGGAATTTTAGAGTTTAATGCAAGCTCTCCATATTTCTTTTGTTTGATATACACCGCGGGATTGTAATAAAGCTGCTCATGCTATTGACGGCTAAGTTGCCTGAGAGAGTGTGCGTTTTCTATGATTAGAAGCCTTGGCTCATGTCCATCATTAATAGTGATAGATCTCTGACTGATATTCATCAGAGGGAAATGAGTAGCTCATGCGTTCTTCCTATATATGGTGGGAGACAACGAGTACACCACGTCACTTTCAGCAGTTGTAATGTTGTTCATGGAACAAAGATCTTTCTTCTTCTTGTCAAAAATAAATAAAATAAAAAATAACTAAACTCAATCAAATAAGATGCACGCACAGTCAAAATGACAAAAGAAATACATTTGTATCGCAATGATATATGTGTCTTTATAATATTTTGAATTAGGCTTGAACTGTGTAAAAATTGCAAACTTTAGTAATTCTAACTAAGTATATACTTTATTGCATAATTTGAAGTGTCATCTTTTTTTTGATGTAACACTCGAAATTCTAGATGATGAGATTTAGAGTTGTAAGTAGGCGATACGCTTTTCTTCCCTACTCCGATTTGAATATCATAACAATTCAGTAATTGACCGCTTTAGCTAATACCAATCAAGTTTTTTAAATATCAGTTACCAAACAAAGTAAAAGATTAGCATTAATTCAATAAAAAAATTGGCAACTCTGGGAATGACAAATGGAAATACGATTAAGTGCGAAACCCTATTCACAAACCATTTCGGAGATTAAAGTCTTTCCCATTTTTGCCTCTAATTCCGGATTTCACCCCTGAACCCGCCTACATATTCATATTCAGCGCAATTTCGAACACCCAAATTTTCTTGAAAGATGGCATCCCTACCATAACATAAAAGCAAATTACAGCCGCAGAACACCATCTGATCAAGCTCTTCCGTCATGCATGATGAAGCTTTTGCTCAATTGTTAACAACTATTTGAGTAGTAGTTGAGCCATATCTAGTTATCTACACACACTGGGTAGTATCGTTGTTAGGTCCGAGGCCCAAAACCCAATAGGGTGCAGGTGCAGCGCAGAGTGGGCCAAATTTTATTGTACGCATCAATGGCGATGTTGACCGGTAAAAACTAGGTGACACAGGCGTACACATCTTTCGCACCAAAATCTAACCGTTTGAATTGAATGGAGTGAGTGAGAGAGTTCCAGAATAGGAGTGGTAGGTGCCTCCCCACTTCCTTGCGTACAAATATTAGACTATTAGAGTCACATATCACAACCACCTTCTTCACACTGAAATTGTGTTCATAGAGTAGAACTAGGACTGTGGGGCCCAAAACATGGGTAGTGTCGAATTGGAGCGGCGGGTGGTGGAGCTGGTGAATGATGCGGCGAAGGGGAAGGAGAAGAGTGTGGTGATTTGGGCCATGGAATTGGGCCAATGTGTGGAGGCAGCGCCCAGCATTGAGTTGGGGGAGGTGGTGGTGACCCAACTCTGTTTCCGGCACAACAAACCTTGTCTCTGGAAATTTCTCGACTTTTGTCTCTCGTCTGGTCTCCTCTCTCCTCTTCATGTCCTCTCACTCCTCTCTGCCAGGTTCAGACCTCTCTCTCTCTCTCTCTATAAATTTTAGTCTTCCATTTCTATCTTGTCCAATTTGTGCTTATACATTGTCTATGTTTTACAGGGTGATTCCTCAACGGCGGTCTCAACCAGAAGCTTATAGGCTGTTTCTTGAGCTTTTGCGGCGGTATGCATTTTCATTTGTTCCAATTGCTCGAGATGGGCACAAAGAAAAGTGAGTCTGCTAATTTGGTTTGGAAAAGTTTTAGTCTTTAGTTGTGATTATTGAATTTGGTATAGTCTCTATTGGAAGTTTTCATCTTTAATGTATTAAATGTTTAGGTTGGTAGCATTAGCTGAAATGCTTGCAGAAAGAATGCACGCATTGCTAGTATGCATTGCATGGAATCAATTGAATGAATTGCTGACGTACTTAGTGGAAAAGTTTTGATCTTTGGTGTATATGGTTTAGTTTTGGCTTATAACATTAGCTGAAATGCTTGCGAAAGGAATGTAGGCAATGCTTGGAGTACTTTTGCTTCTCACTATTAGATTTTAAGTTAAAATCCTAGTGGAAGAGATTTGATGTTTAGTGTATATGGTTTAGTTTTGGTCATAATAATAGCTGAAATGTGTGCAAAAGGGATGTGGGAATTGCTGTCATGGGGTTCACATTCAATCAATTGAATGATTAGCTGTAGTACATACTTTTGCTTTTCCCTATCACATTTCAAGTTACTTTGTGGATCAGATTCCATGATAAGTGTAAATGGTTTATTCTTGTTTCATAACAATAGCCGAAATGCAGTGCGAAATGAATATAGGCATTGCTAGCATGGGTTTTGCACTCATTCTATTCAATGAATTGCTGAAGTGCCTTTGCTTTTCTACATTGCAGGATAGCAGAATCAGTCGATCTTGCTCTTCAGCTTTCTGAGACATACAAGGTTCATGTTGTGGAGTTTGGACATGCAGTGGTCTTGTTCTTTTTCAGTACCTTTATCAGCTTGATTGATAGCACATTGGCTGATTGGGGTTTGGAGATGACATCTCGAAAGAGACCAAGATTAGCTTTTGGAGGTTCAACTGACCATGATGGTGGGGTAGATTCTATAGGAAATAAGAATTTTAGAAGTAACGAACATCAGGAAAGGATTAGAACAATGAATTCTTTTTTGGCCATAGAGGTGCTGGGAAAGCTAACAGAAAGCAGAAAAGCTTTGGTTCTGCTTCGCCTTGTTCACTTGAATATGTATGTTTTCCGTTTTTAATAACTTCATCATCTTCAATTTTTTGGCTGTTATATGATTAACCGCATTTTTGTGTGAATAGTATTATAAATACATAACTTTATACTGCAGTAAGTGCTTCACACTGAGACTGATAGCATATTGTTTTGTAATTGAATTGTATTTCATAGGCCTGAAAAATTCAATGGCCTCCTGCAGAGGCTACGGTTTCTTGAAGCTCGTCAATTTGCATTCTCAGATTTGAATTCTGCAGTGCAACTATTGGCAAGATTGTCAGTGCAACTACAGAGAGTCTTGGGCTTTGAATACCAGTTGAATAAGCGCCAGTTCATTGGAGTGCTTCTTGATATTGGATCTCAGAAGCCAACATTTCACTGTAACTCTGGATTTGGTCCTTCTACTTGTTGGGTTCCTTTAGATATATACATGGAGAATGCAATGGATGGAAAACAGCTTTCTATTAAATCAGCTATTAATATACTTGCAGGTAAATCCTTTTGAAAAGTCTTGTATGAATATCTGATATAATTTCTGTCTGTATGTTTGTAAATGTATGCAAAACAAATATTTAAGAAGTCTCTCACATTAAATTAATTCCTAACTTCACACTGCAGAAGGAATTATGACGCTCCAAGTAATTAACCAGGCTAGCTGGCAAGAAACCTTCCTAGCACTCTGGCTCTCAGCCCTTCGGCTAGTGCAACGAGTTGAGACTAGTCCATGTTAAAATATCTATAACAGGGAAGAGAAAACTAAATAAATATTTACTTTTTTCTTTGATATTTGTTTTCAGGAACGTGATCCTCTTGAAGGCCCTGTACCACATCTTGAGTCACGTCTTTGTGTCCTTTTGTCTATTGTCCCCTTGGCAATTGCTAACATTTTGGAGGATGAGGCCAACTTGAACTCCTCATCTCTTAAAGATACAGCTTCGAGGAATGTGGAGAATGGAGATGGACATGAAATGAATAGCAAAGCAAATACTTCAAGGAAACATGGACTGATTTCTTCTCTCAAAGTCCTTGGGAACTTCTCTGGCCTCCTATGCCCTCCTTCATCAGTCTCTGATTCAGCAAATAGTGCAGCAGCAAAAGCAGCTCGCTTTATACATAATTCCAACAATGAAAGGGATGCATCAGGTGGAGGCAGCTGTGGTGATACTTGTATAAAAGCAGGTATATTTTGGAAATTTGCTGTCCACTTGTAATCTCACCACACATTATGATTTGATCAATTCATTTGATTTGGGCAAGTATCGTTAGTTAAAAAAAAAAAAAAAACATGGATCTATTTACCGTCTAGTCAATTTGGTTGGGTGCTTTCTGTCATATGCTTGCAATTAATTAATTTCTGCTTCAGGTGGTGACATGAGGCACCTTATTGTGGAAGCTTGCATTGCAAGAAATTTAATTGACACATCAGCATATTTTTGGCCTGGATATGTGTCTGCATCCATGATCTCACCATTGAATACATCACCGGTTCAAAAGCCACCATGGTCAACATTCATGGAAGGAGCACCATTGAGAGATTCCCTTATAAACTCTCTTATCATGACCCCAGCTTCAAGGTATCATGCAAAATATCTTAATTTAATTGTAACTTTGTAAGACTAGCTAATCTTAGCTGAATTTAGCTGATGAGTTTTTTTCTTTCTTTTATCTCCTGTTCAAGTTTAGAAGAGATAGAGAAGTTATATCATATTGCACTAAATGGGTCACAAGAGGAGAAGTTGGCAGCTGCAAAGATCCTGTGTGGTGCATCCCTCAGAAGTGGATGGAACATTCAGGTTGAACAACTATGCAGTACTACTGGATATTCCTATATTTGATGTTCTCTTACATCTACAATGGCCTTATTTCTATATTTATTATTATTATTATTATTGTTGTTGTTGTTGTTGTTGTTGTTGTTGTTGTTACTTTTATCCTCTTTTCTCTCTTCAGTTTACTAATATACCTCAAATCTCCTGGGCTTGAAGTACTAAACTTTAAGCGTGTTATGGTTTTAAGAAAACTTAAAATAAAAGAAATATATTTTGCTTCCTGATTGTTATTTCAGGAACATGTGGTGCACTTTGTGGTTAAGCTTCTTTGTCCTCCTGTATCTCCCAATTATACTGGACCAAGTCACTTAATTGATCATATGTCAATGCTGAGTGCTATCCTTTTTGAAGCTTCCACTGTTGATACAGTTCATATACTCTCATTGCATGGTATGGTGAGTGGATTAATTCCTTGCTGTATCGCCTTTAAGTTTCTGTTAAGTAATATATAATTGAGGTTGAGGCATTCTTATGCATTCAAAAAGCTTTTGTTTGTTACAGGTCCCCGAAGTGGCAGCTTCTTTAATTCCACTCTGTGAGGACCTTGGATCACTTAAGCCTACATCAAATAACAAGTCAAGCATGGGTGATGAGTCCTCCGTTTACATGGTTTTTTCACTGGCATTTCTTTTTCTTCTTCGTCTATGGAAATTCTATAGACCACCTCTTGAGCAATACATTGCAGAGAGAGGAGGAGCAGTAGTAGGTGAGCTGACTTTGGAGTATCTTTTGATATTGCACAATAACCATGTTGCCTCTGCCTGGAATGAAACAAGCAGCAGTGCGCATCAATATGAATCAGCATCTGAAAAACCGATGTACATTGATTCATATCCAAAACTACAAGCCTGGTATAGTCAAAACAAAACTTGTGTAGCTTCAACACTTTCTGGTCTCTCCAGTGGAAATCCTGTTCATGAAGTTGCTAATAAAATTTTGAGTATGATTTACTGGAAAATGACTAGAAGTAGAGCCCCATCAAGTAATTCTCCCGCACCATCAAGCAGCAGCGTTAGTGGCTCCCCTGCAGATGTTGGGGAGGATGTGAATCAGAGACTGATGCTTCCTGCTTGGGACGTGTTGGAAGCCATTCCTTTTGTTCTCGAGGCTATTTTAACTGCTTGTTCCCATGGCAGGCTTTCATCTCGGGACTTAACCACTGGTTAGTTGGATGTGATCATGCTACTGCACTTAGTCAAGGCTTATTATTTGTTCTTTTTCTCCCTCATTTATTATTCATCCATCCTAATGGTACTCGGAATACCTGTGGTTCTGTATCATTTTGGACTTAAATTGTTTTAGGTTTTATTCATCAAAATTCCTTCTCATGAGCCTTTGAAATGCTTGCAGGCTTGAGAGACCTAGTTGAATTTCTACCTGCTTCTCTTGCTACTGTTATCAGTTACTTCTCTGCAGAAGTCACTCGTGGTATATGGAAACCAGTTCCTATGAATGGAACAGATTGGCCTAGTCCAGCAGCGATTCTTAAATCAGTCGAGTCAGAAATAAAAGAAATACTTGAAGCTGTTGGTGTCAGTGTTCCAAGCTGTTTCACTGGTAGTACTGCCATTTCTTTTCAATCTATACTATTTGTCTGCATATTAATTGTAGCTAGGATTCACTCTGACTATTCTATTCTAGGGCTCTAGCTGCAGACATGCATGCCATGAATATGTTCAAGTCATACATTTAGAGAAGAAAATGAAAAGAAAAAAAAGTATCTTTGAAGCTCTCAAGTGTCTAAAACTTTAACAGCTGGTTAAATTTTTAGATAATCTATACACGATCTTAAAGCTTTTTGTTGGATCTAGTAAGTCCTTAACAATTTATGTGTATCCATAATGTGAGTACATATGAATTTATAAACCTTGCTTAGTAGCTTAGCACTTGGTGATGCATGAAAAATATAATGAACTTGTTAAGTTCTTTTACATGTCATATTTGAGTTAAATTCCTTAAATATATGTATAAAAGATACTCTGTGCCTCAAACATAAATTCATATTTAAGGGAGGAAGGGAAAGCAAATTCAGAAATAATACATTCTCCAGTAGTGAGGGTTTTGTTTTGGGGGGGTTGGTGGGTGCGGCGTGGGCGAAGATGTCTCAACTTTCAACTGTCAACTTCTTGTTAGTATAGATGTATTAGCATTGATAGATATCTGTTCTGTCACTTACCAATTATCATTACAATTGATTGAATGTTCATTATGTCATTCTAACCTAAGAATGTCTTAAAACCTTTTTGGTGCCTTGCAGATATTTCAACAGTAATGCTACCGCTTCCGCTAGCTGCTCTTGTGAGTTTGACCATTACTTTTAAACTTGAGAAAAGTGTTGAATACATTCATGCTGTTGCTGGGCTAGCCTTGGAGAACTGTGCATCGGGTTGTCCCTGGCCTAGCATGCCAATTGTAGGCTGTTTGTGGGCTCAAAAGGTTCGCCGCTGGCATCATTTCATTGTGGTATCATGTTCGCGCTCTGTATTTACACAAAACAAAGATGCTGTTGCCCAGCTCCTAAGAAGTTGCTTCTCCTCCTTTTTTGGATCCCGCCACACTTCAACCTCTTTGTTGTCCAGCCAAAGCAGCGTCAGTGGTCTTTTGGGTTATACTGTAACAGGCTGTAGTGCCCATCCTTCTGTGGCACCTGGATTTCTATACCTTCGCTCTTGCAGGACAATACCGGTTGTCCAATATGTCAATAATGTGATTGTCGAGCTTGTAGCAGAGTATGCTTTCAAATTAGCCTCTAAATTGGCAAGCACAGACTCCCCTCACTTGAATTCTACCCAAGCATCCCTGTCTCTGGCTATTTCTAAGGCAAAGGAGGCGGCAACGCTTGGTGCATGTCTCTTATGTGTTGCAGGGGGTGTCCGGCTGGTCCAAGAATTGTATCGTGAAACCATTCCAACCTGGTTACTCTCACCAAAGGAAGAGAAGCTCGGGGAGGCAAGTTCCGTATCGCGTGTAATGGAGGGGTATGCAATGGCATATCTAGTGATTCTGGCAAGTTCAATTGAATGGGGCTTTGGAGACAAGGTGCCAGCATGTGCACTCTCTAGAAGAGCCAGCATTGTTGGGATTCATATGGACTTTCTGGCAGGCGTTTTAGAGGGAAACATATCACTTGGTTGTGATCCTGCTACATGGAAATCTTATGTTTCTTGTCTGGTGGGATTAATGGTAAACTTTGCTCCGACGTGGATTAAAGATGTGAAGGTGGAGACACTGAGGAAATTGGCCGGTGGATTGAGGGGGTGGCATGAATGTGAGTTGGCCCTTTCTCTTCTTGAACGAGGTGGGGCTTCCGCCATTGGGTCTGCTGCAGAACTAGTGAATGTATTGAACTGAGTTTTGAGTTCAAACTTATAACCCCAAAATGTAGATTTTGGTGGTTTTAATTGAAAGAGGGATAGGGTTAAGTTGTGTCGTTATTTGTGGATGGTTTGTCTACCTACTATCTTGATGTTACAAGCAGTATAGCTTGGACACACAGGAATGGTAGAACCATTGTACAAAGGAATTTGGATTCCAGTAAGCTGACTCTGATGTAGCTTAGAGTTGTACTATTTACAATCTTATTTTCCTTTTGGTTTGCTTCATGAGTTCATAGAATGTGGCATTTTTTTGACTCACTTCATGGGCAATTTTTCATGATTTTATCTGTCGATTAGAAAATGGAGTACAGGCAAAACTTTTTTATGTGAAAAATCTGTATAAGGTGAAAGGATCAGATTGGTGGCAGGATACGTGTGGTTCCCATGCTTGTTTCCTCTCGACAATCATGTCAGTCTCTTGTTAGAGATGTTAATTGAGCAGCCAAACATGTATGAAACTCTCATATATAACCTAGGTAGCTCTCTCTCATCCTGATCTTTTCATGAGCTTGTTAACTTGCTCCTTAAGATCTTCAATTGTCTGAGTGACATAAAGAGAGATGGATCATATGAGTGTAGGTGGTTGAGGTTGATATCATTCATGGTAATTGGGGAGCTGCATTGTTTGGGATGGGAGGAGTTGGAAATTTAAGTTTAGAGAGATCAGCACAAAAGTTTGCTGAACTAGTATTTTTTGGGAGCTGTTATTGTAAGGACAGAAGTGTAAGATTCTATTAAGTAAGGAAATGAAAAACCGGCTAATTTTTACATGAGTAACTAGTAAATCCCAAGTAAACAATTGATGCAAACAGTATGTATATGTAACTGTCTAAATTAAACAAGCAGCATTTACTAACCCATTGTGAAATTCTAAATTTATAATGAGTTTATGATGCAGAACGGATGACAGTCCAGTTCGAAGAGCAGTTTGATCGTGCAAAAGGAGGAAAACGAAAAGTTACTAGTAGCCGCGACATAGCTTGGTGTCCGATTGGAGCGTGCCATAGCTTTCTGGAAAGGGAATCGCACCAGGAACAAAACTCGTTACTAGTAGCCGTGACATAGCTTGGTGTCCGATTGGAGCGTGCCATAGCTTTCCGGAAAGGAATCGTGTCAGGAACAAAACTCGTCGCTATGCTACGACGTGTGGGCTTTTTCGGGCTTTCGGGGTCATTTCGGGCCTCAAAACGCAGTTTTTCTAATTTTCCAGAATTTTGGTTTCCTAGTTTGTTTTGGGTTTGTTTTGTTTTTACCCATGGGCTTTAGGGTTTCATTGTTAGCTGCTCTAGGGTTTCTTTTCTCTTATTTAAGCAACCTTAAACGGCTGCAGAATCTATCTTTCATCTTATTATCAATCAAATAGAGAATTTTCTCTTTTATCTCTGGTGGACTCCAGAACCCTTTGTTTAGGTTTATCGCTTGTAAACCTAGTTTATCATTCCGACTGAGTCAGTTTATTACTTGATATAATGACACTTGTTCTGTAGTTGAGCTGAACTCAAATAATCTCATCGGCATTTCCTTAGTAGAAGTTGATACAATGAGCCTTCTTCTCTATCAAAGGAGTATTTGGTGTTTGTACTGGGTAGATCGTATAAAGCCTTATATTCTCATAATAGGTTTTAGCTTCCTAATACTTTGGGTCCTCCATTCTCTTCTTCCTCGCTTCCCTCTTCTTCTGCTTAGCGTTCTTTACTTCCTCCTTCAAAAACTCCATGAATGCCTCCTTCTTATCCTTGCTCAACTCCTCAGCCTCTATAAGTTCATCAGTGAAGTCCTCAACTTCATCCATGTCCCAATCGAATCGTACAAACAGTGGTGCTTTTGGCTCCTGTGGGAAGAGGATATCCACCACAGTACACCGCTCTTTCTCCTCTTCGTTCTTCAGATTACACAAATACGGCACACAATACTAGAACTTCATCCAACGGTCCTCCTTCATCTGCTTCAAGCTCGCCTTCCTCTGAGTACATCCCAGCATGAAAATCTGAGGCAAGTTCTAACCAGACTTGGCCGCTCTTTCGGAATTCCAGCCTTCTATGAGCTCTATAGGAATATAGGGGATCCAGTCCATCTTCATATGCTTCATTGGAACTATCTCCTCTTCCCTCTGCACCGACCTTATCCCGATCTCCATTGACGGCGGCCGAGGCACCACGACCGCCGCCAGCGTAGGAATCAGCACAGGTAGCGACGGCGATGACGAAGTCTCCATAGCGGCGAGGATGTAGACTTTGTTGGTCGTTCCAATTCCGTACAACTTTCCACCCTCTTTAAATTCCTTCTCGAGATTCGAGAAGTCCCAGTTGTATTTGTAGACCGAGTCCAACTGATCCCACTCGGTCCCGACCGGGAATGCTGCTTTCCAAAGGTCTTGAAGGTTGCGCTTCTCCTCCACGTATTGAGACTCCGCCTCCGAATGCTGTTGAGAGGCCTTGACGCGCTTGGTGCGTGTGGTGGTGGCTTTAGCCTCCTCCGTTGCTGCCGGCCGAGCCTTTCTCTTGGCTCCTTTGCTCATTGTTGGGTTTGAGAGAGTGAGAACGACTATGGAGAATCTGGGGTTTAATGGGTGTTATTTGGTTTTAGCAATAACCCTAGAAATTTAAACGCCAACTCTTTTTGGCGCGCGTGAAAACGAAGCTAGAAAATTCTCTCTTGCCAAAAACAAAAAACACTAATAATTGCCGAAGACAATTATAATATTAGTTTTAGAGAAAAAAGAAAATCGGGAGATTCCTTTTCAGTTTTGCACCTAAAAATTTTGAATTTTGGAGTTTACACTTTTACAAGGACCCAATGAGGTAGTTACTTCGAACGTTGTGTTGGAGAACGTTATATGATTTATCACAAATCCAAAACTGAAACGTATATAAATTCAGAAGCTTATGGCGACGTATTTATAGACTACAACACTACAACTCCTAATTAGACTCAACAAAGTTTATCCTAATAGAACTATAAAAATTTACCTAGTTTACAATAGATTATAAAAAATTACCTAATTTATAATGGAAAACTCGTAAGTTTGACAATCCAGATCAAAGTGGATTAGACTCAAAACTTCAAATATCTTGATCATCATCAACAATCGATGATTCAGTATGGAATTACGTGAGACATGTCTTTACTATGGAGTTTAGAACAAGAACTAAATAATGGCTTTTAAACCCAACGATTAGCTAACTTTAACATAAACAATTATTAATTTAAAAGTTTATATTTTAAATCCTCATTAAATAAGACATTTTTAGCTATTAAGGTGGGCTAAGCGATTCTTGAAAAACCAATCCCACTCTCAAAAAGCGGGTAATCTTCAAGTAGTTCAAGCTCCGATAGTGTCATTTTCATTATGAGGAGTCCACAACACCTCTACTGCCTGAGAGTAAAAGAACAAAATATATTATCAAGCACAATTAGGGGCAGATCCAAATATAGAAGTGGCCCAGTAGGTGGGCTCATGACCAACCCAAAATTTTGAAAAATAAAAATACATAAATACTTATTATTATTATTATTATTATCATGGTTAAATACTGTTTAGTCCTTGAGCTTTTAATCATAAAACACTTCAGTCACTGACCTTCTAATTTCACACGTTTAGTCCATGTACTTCAAAATTTCAGACCAATAGGTCCTTGCCGTCTAAAAGTCACGGTGAAATGTCTATTATACCCTCAGTTCTTTTTTTTGTAATAAATTTATTCATTTTTCTCTTTTTTAAAATTCTTTTTTTTTTTCAAACAGAAAGAAAGAAAGAAAAAAAACAGAAAAAATAAAATAAAAACAGAAAGAAAGAAAGAAAGGGAAAAAAAATTTCCTTTTCCAAAAAAAATAAAATAATTAATTAATTAAAAAAAAGAACTGAGGGCCTATTGGTCTGAAATTTTGAAGTACATGGACTAAACATGTGAAATTAGAAGATCATGGACTGAAGTGTTTTTCAAGCAAAAGTACAAGGAGTAAACAGTATTTAACCCTTATTATTATTATTATTATTATTATTTATAAGAGGAAATTACTGGTCACTCCCTGTACTTTTAGGGCGTCAACAATTCAGTCCTTACTATCTTAATTTTAACAAGTTACTCCTCAAACATTCAAATTTCACACAATGTGGTCCAAAATGATTATTTTACCTCTCACTTCATGTTATATATGTGTATATATATATATATATATATATATATATATATATATATATATACAGCGTTTCTCCTGTGCGGACGTCCGCACTTTTTGCTTAGGTGCGGATTTCCGGTTTTAACCCATTTTCCGATCACATTTTCATATCTTAGCCGTTCAGCTTTTAGGTCACAATGTATAGATCATCTCTACAAAATTTCAGCCAAATTGATGATCGTTAAGGCATTCAAAACTGTAATTTACAACAATTTACACGAACAGTTCCGGTTCGATAGATTCGGTTCATTTGTGTAAATTGTAGTTTTGGATGCCTTAACGATCATCAAATTGGCTGAAATTTTGTAGAGATGATCTATACATTATGATCTAAAAACTGAACGGCTAAGATGTGAAAATGTAATCGGAAAGTAGGTCAAAACCGGAAATCCGCACATTTTTCTTAGGTGCGGATATCCGCACCTGAGCAAAGTTATTTATATACTCTCATTGGATAGTTGGCGTTGGATACTTGGTGAAAGACGGAGAAGGTGGAGATATTTCGTGAGAAAAAATATATATAAGATGAAGTGGGGTAAATATATATAAATATATATACATACACAGACACACACACACACATATATATATATATATATACAACTCTTCTCCACTGCGGACGTCCGCAATTTTTTTTAAGTACAGATTTACAGTTTTGACCCATTTTTCGATCATATTTTCACATCTTAACCGTTCAGTTTTTAGATCATAATGTATAGATCACATCTGCAAAATTTCAGCCAAATTGATGATCGTTAAGGCATCTAAAACTGTAATTTACAACAATGTACACGAAGGGTTCCGGTTCGGCAGATTCGGTTCGTTCGTGTAAATTGCAGTTTGGATGCCTTAACGATCACCAATTTGGCTGAAATTTTGCAGAGGTGATCTATACATTAGGACCTAAAAACGGAACTGTTAAGATGTGATAATATGATCGAAAGTGAGTCAAAACTGGAAATTCGTACCTTTTTTCTTAGGTGCGGATATCCGCACATGAGCAAACTTATATATATATATATATATATATATAATATGGGGAGAGAGAGAGAGAGAGAGGAATTAAAAAAGACAAAAAAAGGAAGCAAGGGTAAAATAGTCATTTTGGACCTATTGTGTGAAAATTAGAGAGAATAATGACTAAACTGTTTAGTTTAAAAGACGAGAGACTTAACTGTTTTTTTAGAGAAAAATATAGGAAGTAGCCAGTAATTTGCCGTTTTTATAAACATAGGTTGTCGTTTGACTCAAACTCATCCAAGTTTCTTATGGGGTCGAAGATTCAAAATTGCCAAAACAAACACTAGCCCCTTTGCCAAGAACAGAGAACCCGTTCGACATCACCAAGTTTGATATGTAACTCTAATCAAACACTCTCCCTTTCTCCTTACCGACTACCAACCCTTTGAAAACAATGGAGATTGTGACTCAAAAACGACTGCCTTAAGCCACGCCTTTGGGGCCTCGTTACCTTGACAGCAAAACACACTCATTTTAATGGACGCCTCACGCCCTTTAAGCTTCAAGCTCGTCTCCTTTTAAAACATTGGTTTATTTGTGAATGATTTAGTGATGGAAAGATATTGCGTAGAAAAAGCTTGATCGTGCGTAACTTGGTAATGAACCAAGATAATGAATGATATTGTTGATTTATATAGAGGGGACATTCATCAATCAAAATATATATTAACAATAACAAAAACTTTTTTGAGAGGAAATCCAGCAAGAAATTTTGGTTATAGCAAAGAAACAAACCAGAGAATTTCAACCTACAACTAGTTCATATCCCACGTAGTACAAAACACATACAAACCGCAGATTACACACCACTTTTTTTCCTCAAAAGAAAATATCCAGAGCTACGACCACAGTCGTGCATCACTTTAAGAGAGTTGAGCGGGCACTATATCATCAAGTGTTGGCCGTAGTTACAACAGAAATTACAAAACTTGAGCTTAATTAGCACGCCCTAAATCTTGGTTACAACAGCGCTTATAAAACAAATCATCACAAACCTTACAAACTACGTCACAGCCCCCTGCCAACAGTTGCGTTCTTGGGGACTTGAGCCTTGTACAGGCATTCAAATGAAGTGTGTTCATCTAAGGAACAAATCAAACATCTACTTTTAGGAGGGCGGATTGAGCGTGGCCTCTGAACAAGGGTCTATTGCGAGTGCCCTTTGGTCCAAGAGAACCGCCAGTGTTTGCCATACAAAGGCGGAGTGACACACGATCTAAAGTACCAGGTTCACATGGCTGAGGTTAGGCACAAAGGGTAGACTTACAACCTTGCAACCATCGGGGACGTTGAAGACGTCTTCCATTGACAATTGGAAAGACATTCTTGAATTTGAAATTAGGGATGTAGGTTTTCGTTTGAATTTTGTTTCGTTTAACAATAACATGCAAAACGTTACCTTAGTAACTACCTGTCCACTTAATGTTCCAAACAGTATATATACATTATTTTGGCCTAGTTTTTGGGCAGGTTACCATAAAAACATAGGATAACAGTTTCACAGAATCTTCTCTATAATAAAAACAAGGGTTAAATACTGTTTACTCCTTGTACTTTTGCTTGGAAAACACTTCAATCCCTGACCTTCTAATTTCACACGTTTAGTCTCTCTACTTCAAAATTTTAGACCAATAGGTCATTGCCGTCTAAAAGTCGCGGTGAAATGTCTATTATGCCCTCAGTTCTTTTTTTTAATTAGTTAATTATTTTTTTTTTTTGGAAAAGGATTTTTTTTCCCTTTCTTTTTTTCTGTTTTTTTTTATATATTTTTTCTGTTTTTCTTTCTTTCTTTCTTTCTGTTTGAAAAAAAAAAAAGAATAAATAAAATAAAGAAAAAAGAATTAAAAAAAAGAGAAAGGAATAAATTTATTATAAAAAAAGAACCGAGGGCATAATAGACATTTTATCGCGACTTTTAGACGACAATGACCTATTGGTCTGAAATTTTGAAGTAAAGGAACTAAACGTGTGAAATTAGAATGTCAGGAATTGAAGTGTTTTATGGTGAAAAACTCAAGGACTAAACAGTATTTAACCCTAAAAACAACAATGTCTAATGTTGCCAACTTGAAATCGAACATATGATCTACTTCAAATATGAATCCATTTCAACCCAGCCACTCTCACCAAGGGAAGAAAAGATCGGTGCGGGAGGCAAGTTCATTTAGGGGAGGGGTATGCATTATGGCATGTCTGATGATTTTGGCAGGTTCATTGGTATGGGACTTCGAGAGAAGTTGCCAGCATGGGCACTCTCTCCAAGAGCCAGCATTGTTGGGATTCACATAAACTTTCTGGTTGTGATTAACGGTGCACTTTGCGTCGGCGTGGATTAAAGATGTGAATGAAGGTGTAGATCGACACTGAGGAAAATTGAGAGGGTGGCATGAATTTGAGTGAGAAATGGGACTTCCGCCATAAGATCTGCTGCTGATCTAGAAAATGCATGTAACGTCTGAATTCTGAACTCAAAACTTATTAATTATTTGATGTTGTGGTGAGCTGCTACCTGATGTTAAAAGCTGTATAGTTAAGTGGTAGTAGAACCATTGTATGCACGTATTACAAATTGTAATTTGACCTGTGCAAAATCTTAGAGAAAACGTAAGGGATAGATCAGATCAGTTGCTGGACAAATGCATTTACCATGCTTAATTCCTCAATCATGTCAATTAACTGGGTTCTTGTAAGAGAGAATAGTTTGCTCATGTGAAATTAGCAACCAAACATGCATGAAGCTCTAATATAAAACACAGGCTGTTTCTCAGCTGGCTTTCATCTTGATCGTTTCATTTCGAAGTTCTTGACTTGCTCCATAAGTTCCATTTTGATATCCTCCATGGTGTACCTTTGTGTGTTCGAGAGAGATAAAAAGAAAGATTTGTAATATGGCTACGGGTGGATTAAGCTAACTCATTGTACTTGGGGCTTCGTTGTTTAGGATGGGAGGAGTTGGAATTTCAAGTTTAGTGCAGAGAAGTAAAGGTCGTTAAACTTTCTTTTAGGGGAATTAAGGGTCACATTGTATAAAACACCTCACACTTCCTCTCCCATTTTTGTTTGTCAAAACACTTCCACTCAGGGTTTAGGCAACCCGCGCCTAAACCCTAGAGATAGAAATCAACTAATTAATCACATATTTACATGCTTATTTCGTCTTGGTTTGCTTCATGAGTTCATAGAATGTGACAAACTCGTGATCTTTCCTTTTGTCATGACTCGTGAGAAATGTTTGTATGATATGATCTGTATGGGTTGCTGGAAAACCTTTTTATGTGAAAATCTCATAAAAAATGTAAAGGATCAGGCTTGCTTCTTAAGGTCTTCAATCTCCATGTTGTGTACCTCTCTGTGTCCGAGTAATGTAAAACCATTAGGGAACGGCCCATATTGCTGATATCATTGATGGTTACTTGGAGATGAACAATACGGAAGGACCGAAGGAGTTGGAATTCTAAGATTAGAGCTCAGGACGAAACTTTGTTGTTTTTATGGGCTATGATCGAGTAATGGTGGGAAGAACCGGTGCCATAGTAAAGCCCCAAGTCGTCATGTATGATGAGTCAATTTTTTTAAGATGAGAGCAAACTAAGTGTTAGTTGCTTACTTCATCGTGATTCGTGAATCAGGTAAATAACTCGTAGAAAATTCCGAAAACCTGCACGATATCAAAATGGTACATGTAAGGAGTAAGACACTTTTATCATTGATAAACAACCATGATAATTTTCAAATAATCTAAATTAGATTCAATACTGCTAGGTTTAAAGATCAACATATTTAATCGTCAACGATCTATGAATTTTTTTAAAACTAAAATGAGTTTTATATATGATGAGTGAGTAACATAAAAATATCAGGCATAAAAAACTTGGTAAAAAATGGAGTAAGAGAATGATGATCCGAGTTGAAAGATAATGTCATTCTAATCGTCATCAATGATACTATCACACCGTCACACCGCTACACCGACAATTACAAACATTACATGTGCGATCTCACATTATGATTCAAAATCTTATGTGCACCTATATAATGTGAATATCACTAGTAAATGATTATGATCCGGAAAAATAACTATACATATTAACTTGGTATAATATCTTGTAAGTTACCATACCGACACAATACTTGAATCTAGTGTCTACTACTTCTACATCAACACCACTCTCCCACACTTCTCTCTTTCAATTTTAGGGTCAAAGCACTTCCCTATTTCTTATTGTTCAAAATGATAAAAGTAAGTACCAACGGAAATATGAGTGGACATTTTGAGTTGGCCATGGCGGATTGGCGGGCCATGTTCAAAAATTTCATGAAATTATAAACAGAAATTTATTTATTACATATATATATATATATGTCTGCATTCTGAACCTGATAGTGATCAGTGAGAGACAGAGACAGAGACAGAATTGATAAAATAACATAGGTAGCTTTCCACCGTTCTTTATATATTTTCATCATTATCGATTTCTATTCCTAATAAGTAATTTATATACCCAACTCTCTCTCCTTTGCTGGCTCCCAAGCAACTCTATTTCTCCTCTTCTCCTACAATTTCAATCCCAAAATCAGAGTTGGCTCATCTCACAATCTGGGTTTTGGGGGCCTTGTTCTGATCTGAAAAGGGTTTTTTTTTTTTTTTTTTTTTTTTCATTTGTATGAAATCTTGAGAGTTGAGAATGGAAGTGGGGAGGAGGATATCGGCGAGTCCTCGGCCGTGCTCCGGCCGGCGAGTGGTGGCGAGGAAGAAGAGGGCCGCCGGAGATGGGTTCGTCAACAGCGTCAAGAAGCTTCAAAGGCGTGAGATTTGTTCCAAGCGTGATCGAGCCTTTGGGATGAGTAATGCCCAAGAGAGATTCCGCAACATGCACTTAATGGTTTGTGTTTTTTTTTTTTTTTAACTCAATTTCACTTTTTTACTTGTACCCAATTGTGAAATGCGGTTCAATTTTGATTCTTTACCTTCAATTGGCTCTAGGGTTTCTCAGCATGTGGTTCTCATTGTGATGATTATGGTTAAATTGATTTTATTGGAGTAAAAAATGTAAGCCCTGATGGTTGTTTGGTTTAGTTTTATCTAAATTTCTATACTTAGGCACCGAGTCCTTGTATGAAAAAGCAAACTCTTGAAATTAGGATTCGGCTTTAGGGACAATTTTTGCTTTGGCTGAATGCCCTGCAGCTTGAAAGCTGTTTTCAATTGAGAGATTTTTCGGTTTGCTGTTTCCGACACGGTTCTTATTGTGACCACCCAGATATTTATATACTGTTTAATGTCCTAGGGTTTCTGTTCGTTAGGGTTCTGCTGAAGCTGGAGTTGAAGAGGACCCTGTGATTATAATAACTAGTTAACAACCTACTAAAGTTGCTCTTTCCTATGGGAAAAACATTTTATTAAATGTCTATTTGAGTATTCCGTGTATTACGGAACATTAGAAGCTTAAATTATGACCCAGCCTTTATCAGTTTTTCTATTATGATCAAACAGTAAATTTGATATTCATGAAAATCCTTAGCTTTTCCTGTCAAATATAAGATTTTATCATTGTCATGCTGTGAATCAAGGGAAAGGAAGTACTTGAAATAATATTCTGCTTTAGGGTAAATTTTTACTTTCGCATGACCTGTATCTTGAAAGCATCTTTAATCGAGAGATATCTTGATTTTCTCTTTCCGACCCAGCGGTTATGGTTATCACCCTGATTTATATACTGTTTCGTTACCTGGGGACGCTTTTAGATTATGCTTAAGTTGGCACTGAAGAAGATCTTGTGATTATACATCCTAGTAAAGTTTCTTCTTTCAGAACTTTCCTATGGAAAAATATTTCATTGATTATTCCGTGTTTTATGGAGCATTAAAAGATCAAATCATGACACGACATTTTTCTATTTGCGGTCAAAACAGTAAAGTTGATATTAGTGATAGTCTTTAGCTTGCTTTTTCAAATGTAATCAATGGGATGGTATCAATGTCTTGCTGATTTCTTTTTTCTGATATCTATTAAATTTATTCTGCTTCAGGAGGAATATGATACTCATGATCCCAAGGGTCATTTGTCTCCCAAATTGCCTTTTCTGATGAAGAGGACAAAGGTCATTGAGATAGTTGCGGCACGTGACATAGTCTTCGCTCTTGCACACTCTGGTGTATGTGCAGCTTTTAGTAGAGGTAATATGCCTAACTAGTAACTATCCTGTGATAAATGCTGTGACAAGTGCCACTGTATTATATGTGTATATATTAAAGAGATACACGATCCAGGGCCATATTTGAATAGGCCGGTAGACTGTGAACAGGGCTAGTTGCCTGGCATGTGCCCTTTTTGATCAGAGTTACACTGCACCTGAGAATATCTGTATACCCATGTGTGTGTATGTGGGCGCATCTTTTGAAGTAACCATTATTACAGTGAGATTAGTCAATCTTTTTGCAGTCATTCGTTGAATGATTAATCACTACAGTTGGAGGATGAGATACATAACTTAAGTGGCAGAAGATCAAATATGATCTAAATTGACTAGAAAAGTAGAGAGGATCAGAGACAAATTGATATTAATGAAACAATCTTTGTAGGGAGAACCAACTGTAATTCCCAGTCGTGGTGTGAAAGTGGAATTGTAAACATACATTAGTTATGAAAGAATAGAATAAATTTTACCTGCATTATGTGTCATTACTTATGACATATTCTTTTGTTGGCTATACTTACTGCAGAGACAAATGAGAGGATCTGTTTCTTGAATGTTAGTCCTGATGAAGTCATCCGAAGCTTGTTCTATAACAAGAACAATGATTCGCTCATCACAGTTTCAGTCTATGCTTCGGACAACTTCAGCTCTTTGAAATGCAGATCTACAAGGATTGAGTGGGTAGTCTTATCTAATATATATGCTTGTTTTTTCAATTCCTTCCCATGTTATCTATTTTTTATTCGGGTATTGTCTAATATTATAGGTATATAAGGAGGGGCAAGCCAGATGCTGGTTTTGCTCTTTTTGAGTCTGAGTCCTTGAAGTGGCCTGGGTTTGTAGAGTTTGATGATGTTAATGGCAAGGTCTTAACATACTCTGCACAAGATAGGTATATTTTCATTCTGTCATGTTCTAATAAACGATCATCAACTCCATTTGGACACTAACATATTTCGCTTTTGGTTTTTGGTGTCTTGGGCCAGTATATATAAGGTGTTTGACCTTAAAAACTATACCATGCTTTACTCTATATCAGACAAAAATGTACAAGAAATCAAGATCAGGTATCTCTCCCCCTCCAAATGTCTTTCTGAATTACTTATTCTTCGCTTCCTTACTTAGCTTCTATTGGTTGCATGCAAATATTTGTTGCCTATGTTCTTATGAAACTCTTCTGTCTTCGCTTTACCCATAATATATATTGTTTGTAACAGTCCAGGTATCATGCTGCTGATTTTTAATAGAGCTAGCAGCCATGTTCCGCTGAAGATTCTGTCAATAGAAGATGGCACAGTTCTCAAAGCCTTTAATCATCTGCTTCATCGAAATAAGAAGGTGGATTTCATAGAACAATTCAACGAAAAGCTTCTCGTTAAGCAAGAAAATGAGAATCTTCAGATTCTTGATGTAAGTGAACCATAGCAATTGATGGAAGTTCTCTTGCAACCTGATTATTCATGCATGTGAAAATAACTTATAATTATGAGTAGGTTCGAACTGCGGACCTGATGGAAGTTAACAGAGCTGAGTTCATGACTCCATCAGCATTTATCTTTCTGTATGAGAACCAGCTATTCCTGACATTCAGAAATAGGACTGTGGCCGTCTGGAACTTTCGTGGAGAACTTGTAACTTCATTCGAGGATCACTTGTTGTGGCATCCTGACTGCAATACCAATAACATTTATATAACAAGTGATCAGGATTTGATCATATCCTACTGCAAAGCTGATTCTGATGATCATTGGATGGAACCAAATGGTAATACTTTTCACTTCCTTTTAGATTACACACTTTTTAGTGGTTGCATAGTTTATTGCTGGACTCAGAACAACTGCCCTGCCACAATCCGTTATCATCCTAGTTTCTGTAGTTCTGACAAGTATAATGGAAATAAAGATGTGAACTTCAACATCCTTTCGCATCAAATTTGTTAAAGTTGGGATGTAGTGTTAGTTTTGTTCTCTTTGGTCTCATTCTTGCTTTGACATACACATTATTAGGTGAAACCTAAAAACTGAAAGTACATTTAGTCTATTCTCAAATGGGCATATAAGTGCCAAGTGTCATTGTTAAAAGTGCCTCTTTACCGTACACTTCTGCTTGAGTGCATCTTTTGGTACACACACACACTAATAAATCACAAGATGATCATGGTCATTCTCAGACATCAGAAGTACTAGAGGGTATTTATCTTTGCATGTTCCAACCTCTCCTAAAAGGCAAGAAATTTGTAGCTATTCTATTGGCTGATGAATGAGCTTGATGTTATAAGAACGTATCTAACATATGGTCTTTGATGCAGCTGGCTCTATTCATGTCAGCAATATCTTAACCGGGAAATGCCTGGCCAAAATAAATGCTAGCAATGCCGGTCCCAAGGTTGATGAGTGTAGCAGCAGTTCTAGCACCTCAAGGAAGCGGATCAACTCATCTCTAGTGAGAAGCACTGTTGCTGAGGCCTTGGAAGACATCACTGCCCTTTTTTATGATGAAGAACGCAATGAGATATATACTGGAAATAGGCATGGACTTGTTCATGTGTGGTCAAACTGAAGGTCAGATCATTACTTGGCCTTTTGGGGGCATGAAGCTGCTGTTTAGGGAAATAGTTTATTATAGAACTCTAGTACCTGCATGTGGGAAATCTTCAAGCTCCCTGTATCATTAGATGACTCAGAAGTCCCCATGCCTTGTAACATTATATGATTCTGAATTGTTAATCTAGGGTTCTGGTCTTGTGGATGTGTGCTCTGTTCTTTTGTAATACAGGCTGCTCGGTCGAGATGCAACTCCATCAGGTATTGTGAGTATCCAAGTATCTTGCAATAACTCGTGATCCTCATTATTCTCGTGATATCACCCGTCACTAAAATTTAACTAGACAAGTAGTGAGAAGGGTTGAATTTTTAGTAAATCATGAAAACGATTTTTGTCTCGTGTCTTGCAATGAAACCAAGCAAAGTACTCAAAAGATTTCAAACAAGAAAAATGTTTTTTTACTAACAAACAATTTGTCGGTAAAGCTGTAAAGGTTCATCATGTCCCTGCCCTGGTGTACCTCAATAGGATTCCGGACAGTGGAGGGCGTTTAAACATTATGATACAAAAAGAGTGGATCTTGTTTAAGAACTAGAGGAATTGATAAACAGAATAGGAGAGTAAAATTTCAGAGAGAATGGGGATTTCAATGTATTTATTCATCTCATACAAAGGGGGTATTTATAGGATTACATTGAAGTGTGAATGCTAAAGAGAAACTCAAAATGATAACCATCTTGATGATGATTTTCTGCCATGCTTGTTGCCCTTTGGTAAAGCATGTTTACATAAGTCTTCATACACTCAAGTACCTATGATTATACACTCAAGTACCTATCTAAATACTTTTACGTATTTTGTTACATGATATAGACATATACGGTATATATACGATTTATACTACAACACTCCCCCTTGGATATTTCATGTTCAATAGTATTGTGTAGATGGTGCGCATCGAAGTTGCCTCGTTAAAAACCTTGCCAAGTAATAAAACCCTGTGGGAAAAAACAACCTTGGTCGAAAGAGAAAAAGAGCACAACGCGCGTTGAGTGTGAAGTATGTTTCTGGATACTCCCCCTGATTTAGACTCCTCTTGAAGATTGTGGGAGTTCGGATATCCTCCTCAATCCGATGCTCCTTACATGTTTCTCGAAAGGGGATTTTGGTAGTGACTTAGTAAATAAGTCAGCTACATTATCTTCTGATCGGATTTGATTTACTTCAATATTTAGAAGTGTTTGCTGTTGCTGATTGTAGAAGAATTTCGGCGATATATGCTTGGTATTGTCGCCTTTGATGAAACCTAATTTCATTTGCTCAATACAAGCTGCATTGTCCTCGTAAATGCATGTAGGTTCATTTGTGGTGAATTTCAAACCACAAGTTCCTCGAATGTGTCTATTTATAGACCTTAGCCATATGCACTCACGCACGGCTTCATGTAGTGCAATTATTTCTGCATGATTTGAGGAAGTAGCAACAAGAGTCTGTTTTGTAGATCTCCAAGATATCGCGGTATTTCCCATGGTAAAGACATAACCTGTTTGGGAGCGACCTTTGTGAGGGTCAGAGAGATACCCTGCATCAGCAAAACCCGTCAAAACATCATTTTGATGGAGGGGAGGAGGAGAACGTCGGTCACTATGGATAGTGTTGCCGGCGCTCACATTTCTTTTCTCTATGTAGGGATAGAACAAGCCCATATCGATCGTACCTTTTAGGTATCGAAGGATTGTCTTTATACCAATCCAATGGCGGCGTGTTGGCGCAGAACTGTGTCGAGCTAACAAGTTTACTGCAAATGAGATATCCGGTCTTGTGCATTGAGCTAAATACAATAATGCGCCTATCGCACTTAGGTATGGTATTTCAGCTTCTAATAAATCTTCGTCCTCATCCTTTGGACGAAACGGATCTTTCATGGGCTCAAGACTACGGTTGATCATGGGAGTACTCACAGGCTTTGCTTTATCTTCATTAAAGCGCTTTAGTAACTTTTGAGTATATGCTGATTGATGGATCATAATCCCATCATTACGGTGCTCGAGTTCTATTCCGAGACAAAACCGTGTTTTCCCGAGATCTTTCATCTCAAATTCAGATTTCAAATATGTAGCAGTTTCTTTTAACTCATCTAGAGTTCCAATTAAGTTCATGTCATCAACATAAACTGCTACAATTGCAAATCCGGATCTTGTTCTCTTAATGAACACGCAAGGGCATATTTCATTGTTAACATATCCCTTCCCAATCAAGTAGTCACTTAGACGGTTATACCACATCCGTCCGGATTGTTTCAATCCATATAGTGAGCGTCTTAATTTTATTGAAAACGCGCTCCGTGGTTTAGAGCCACTTGATTTGGGTAATTGAAGTCCATCTGGAACCTTCATATATATCTCTGAATCTAGATCCCCATAGAGATATGCTGTAACCACATCCATGAGCTGCATGTCAAGTTTTTCGGAAACTACCAAACTGACAAGGTAGCGGAACGTTATAACGTCCATTACGGGAGAATATGTCTCCTCGTAGTCGATTCCAGGACGTTGTGAGAAACCTTGCGCCACAAGGCGGGCTTTGTATCTAACAACCTCATTTTTCTCATTACGTTTTCTAACAAAGACCCATTTATGGCCAACAGGTTTTATATTTGGTGGTGTCAGTGTTATAGACCCAAATACCTGTCTCTTTGTTAGTGAATCCAATTCAGTCTGGATCGCATTTTTCCATTTTGACCAATCTGCTCTACGTTGGCATTCTTCAACGGAGCGAGGTTCGATATCATCGTATTCTATAATTCCTTTTGCAATATGATATGCAAACGCATCATCAATAGCCATAGAATTTCTGTCCATAATTACATTTATACTAGTGTAATTCATGGAGATCTCTCTATTCTCTGGAATTGGTTCTATTATTGGAGCGTCCTCCAATGATGTCTCTTGGACATAACCATAATCAGGAATTTTTTCATGAGATGGATTATTTATATCGATGATTAATGGATTATTTTGTGTCAAGCTCGCTTTCTTTCTTGGGCGAGAATCCATCGAACCTATAGGCCTCCCGCGCTTTCTAGCAGGAGCCATGGGTCTAGCCACTGCATCACCCATAGAGGGGATGTCATGTCCTTTATTTTTAGGAACATCAATCCTTGCAGGTACGTTTGCAGCAGGTATGTGTGATCTTGTCACTTTAGCGATATCAGAAAACGCATCAGGCATTGATTCTGCTACGTTCTGAAGATCGAGAATCCTCCGCACCTCTATTTCAGACTGTGTGGTTCGGGGATCAAGATGAGACAAAGTGGGGACAGACCACGACAATTCCTGTCTTTTCTGTTGAACATTAATGTTCTTGTCTCCCCCTAATGACGGGAAGACTGTCTCATCAAAGTGACAATCCGCAAATCTAGCGGTAAATAGATCACCTGTCAAGGGTTCTATGTAGCGGATAATGCTTGGAGTATCATATCCAACATAAAGGCCTAAGCGTCTTTGAGGACCCATTTTGGTGCGCTGTGGCGGCGCAATTGGCACATAGACTGCACACCCAAATATGCGTAAGTGTGAGACATTAGGCTCATACCCAGTCACCAGTTGGGACGCAGAAAAGGGTTGGGTGGCAGTGGGTCTCAGACGAATGAGCACAGCTGCATGTAATATTGCATAGCCCCAAGCAGAAATAGGGAGATTGGTGCGCATAACCAATACCCTGGCAACCATTTGAAGTCTTTTAATGGCAGCTTCTGCGAGTCCATTTTGGGTGTGTACATGAGGGACAGGATGTTCCACCTCAATCCCAATGGACATGCAATAATCATCAAAGGTTCTTGATGTAAATTCTCCAGCATTGTCAAGACGAATTGACTTAATAGGATGATCGGGGTGGTGAGCCCTTAATTTAATGATTTGTGCTAGGAGTTTAGCAAATGCAGCATTTCTTGTGGATAAGAGCATGACATGTGACCAACGTGTCGATGCATCAACCAACACCATAAAATATCTAAATGGTCCGCAAGTTGGTTGGATAGGTCCACAAATATCACCTTGTATTCTTTGTAAGAATGGTATATTTTCTTTAGTGTCCTTTGCATAGGATGGTCTTGATCCTACCTTTGCTAAAGAGCAAGCTTTGCAAAACGAATGATACACTTTAGAAGTAACTCTTTGGACCAATGTTTGGTTCGTATTTCTTTTCGTTTTGAAGAATGGATGTCCGTGTGAAGTTTTTAATATACGGAGCATCATGTCACGACCTGGATGTCCCAAACGGTCGTGCCAAAGCTTGTATGTGTCAGGATCCCATAATTTGTCATTCATGACATGGTTGGATTCAATGACTCTAATAGTGGTTGCATACAATCCACTGGAGCGACACATAAGTTTCTCTAAAACTCGTGTATTTCAGTAGTTTTTAGAGGTGATGCAAAGGAACTCTTGTCCATTCTCACAATGTGTTTCCACATGAAAATCATTGGCTCTTATGTCTTTAAAGCTTAATAGGGTCCTTCCGGCCCTTGGAGCATATAGAGCTTCGGCGACATTAGTATTTGTGCCATTTGGTAACAAAAATTGAGCTGGTCCTCGACCATGAATCAATTGTGATGGTCCTGCCATCGTAGTTACTGAGGATCGACTGGGTGTCATCCATAAAAATAATTGCCTATGTCGCAATATCGTATGTGTGGTGCCACTATCAAGAAGGCATTCCAATTCTCCGGAAAACATACTGAAAGGAATAAAGTTCGGAATATTAACACATGTCCATGACATTGAATGCGATACTTTATTAATGGGGAAATAGCCAATGATTACATCAAAGTTATTCATAAGTCTATTTCAAATATCAAACTTTAGACAAATTGCTATCACTCAATCCGTTTGGTAATTCCAATGGAATATGACCAGGAAAGTAGAGAGATGTTGGTGGAGCGAGGCTCGCTTAAATACCCCGATCTCAATTGCTTTCCTAGACATCATACTTCATTGGGTACGCCACATAAGAAGGAGTTTAATACAATTGTTATTTATTGACTAAGGCACATTTGCCTTTCTTGGAAAATAGAAAAAGGATTATTCTAATCAAAGTCTGTGGCATCCTCGTGCTCTTCATCTACAGCTTTGAAGTCCTCAACAGTGAGATTGACATCTTCACTATTTTCATCTTCGGCAAGGTTAGCTTCTTGCTCTCTTGCTTCCCTGTACTCCTTGTAGCGTGCAGCTAATTGGGTACTTGCATGACATTGTTTAAACCAATGCTCGATTGATCCACATCTATGACACATGTCATTGTGGTTCCCTCCCTTCATTTGAGGTATAGGTTGTGCAGGTTGTACAGTTTGTACAGGTTGTGCACGTTGTGGATATCCCCTAGGAGGGTTGCTGCTACTACCACGGCGCATGGTGCGACCTCCACGGTTCATGGTGCTATTTCCACGGCCGGTGTTGCCATATCTCCCTCTTCCACGTGTGGAGTTACCATCACGTGCGCCCGCTCTAAAGTTGCGGTTTCCTTCCCTGTTGGGGCGGTTATATGGACCTGTTCGTCCTTCATGTCCCCTATTATTAGGGTACACATGTCCCCTATTGCTGGAGTACAGCTCCCTGTGCCCTCTCTTGGGTGCATTATAATTTGCCTCACGAACGCTCTTGGTTCCAATGGGTCTTGAATTATAATTCTTTACAAGAATGTTGTCGTGCTTTTCGGCTACCGACAAAATATTTATGAGTTCATTGAACCTCGTAATTCGTCCAGCATTTACTTCAGTGCGATACTGCTTTGATAGCAAAATTGCTGCAACAGGGAAGGTGGAGAGAGTTTTCTCAATTAGCTCTTCTTCTGTGAGGGGTCTTTGACAGAACCTCAACATGGATTTAAGACGAAGAGCTTCTGAATTGTACTCAGCAATAGACTTGAAGTCTGAGAAGCGTACATCGTTCCACTGAACCTTCAAGTCAGGGAGGAGAGAATCTTAGATATTGTTAAAGCGCTCTTGTAGTGCTTCCCATAAATCCTTTGCATCTTTGATGGACATGTACTCTAGCCTGAGTGCTTTGTCCATATGACGTCGCATCAAGATGATTGCTTCTGCATGCTTCTTGGGTGATCGAGGGAACACAAGAGCCGGATTTGGTTCATGGATGATAGGCAATATCCCTTTGGATGTGAGATGGTTCTCAACGTCGGTTTTCCAGCTATGGTACTCCGAACCTGTTGAGTCAAGGATTTGAAAATCGAGTCTAGGTTCATTCGACATCCTTGGAATAGTGTTGCCAGAAATTTTTGACCGGAAAAATTATCGGAGTTGACCGGAAAGATCGTTGGAAAAAGTCGAGAAAAATCGTCCGAAAAGTCGCCGGAAAATTCGCCGGAAAAGTGTCGAAAAAGTCGTCGGAAAGTCGCCGCGCAAATCTGTCGACAGATGTGTCGACAGCTGCTCGGCAGCTGCTCGGCAGCTGCTGCGCAGGGCTCTCGGCAGCTTCTCGGCAGCTGCTGCGCAGGGCTCGGCAGGACTCGGCAGCACCTCGGCAGCACCTCGGCAGCGTCTCGGCAGGACTCGGCAGCACCTCGGCAGGACCTCGGCAGGTCTCGGCAGCGGTCCGGTTCGGTTTTTCGGCTTCCGGCGGCCGGTTCAGGCCTTTTCCGGCCGGTTCCGGTGAATCTGAGACCGGTTCCGGGCTCCTGGAATCAAGGGCTTTAATCTGAGCTAGGGTTTGGGGATTTTTTGTAGGTTTTGAAAAATGACTTCTATCGATGAAGAACTCTTCTTTCGTCAATTTTTCGATTCTAATTCTAGAGCAACTTCGTGCTGATAACATGTTTAAGAACTAGAGGAATTGATAAACAGAATAGGAGAGTAAAATTTCAGAGAGAATGGGGATTTCAATGTGTTTATTCATCTCATACAAAGGGGGTATTTATAGGATTACATTGAAGTGTGAATGCTCAAAGAGAAACTCAAAATGATAACCATCTTGATGATGATTTTCTGCCATGCTTGTTGCCCTTTGGTAAAGCATGTTTACATAAGTCTTCATACACTCAAGTACCTATGATTATACACTCAAGTACCTATCTAAATACTTTTACGTATTTTGTTACATGATATAGACATATACGGTATATATACGATTTATACTACAACAGACCTGAGATTATACCATATAAGTGATGAAGTGCATTGGGGGATGGATCAAAGAAGGTTGGTTTGTGGTGAATGGAAGCGTGACATTTTTCGAACGTTTTGGATCTCAAATGTTCTTCCACAAATCATATAACATCTGCTAGTCGCGACTACATGCTAGGAGAACTTTACATTGCGGTTATCAAATATAGGGGGGAAAAAAATCGATGTTACTTTTGTGTTCGGAGTTGATTGATGTTGCCTGCACCCTAGCTATCACCACATTCAGAAAAGATAAGCGAGCTTAGATATATACTTGTATCTTGTGACTTGTGAGAACACAAGGTATTCATGTTCTTGCAAATGAGGGTTAACAACTTTATATACACAGCTTTTCTAACGATATTTGCTGCTCAAAAGGTCGGATCATATGCAACCGGAGAAAACAATGAATGACATGTAATGCTGCTGACTTTACACACAACAAATTTGCCCTCCTTCGATGCTGGTTTTCTCCTTTCTTAAATGTCTTTTTCTTCATTGCCCCGGCAAATCCGATAACATGAGAGTCAATTATCTACTGTACCTTTCCCTCTCCAAGGTTTCACTAGCTGAAATGAGCAAAGCAAACTCTTATCCACTCTCATTAAGGCACCTGCATTGTTGAACTCTCCGCAATAGTTTGGTGCAGAGAATATGGTGACCAGCTGCCTTTCGGCAAAGAATTCGTAACCATCTTCAACGACCTGTCAACCAAGGCCAGAAAAGTACTATTTAGTCACCTCAAGGATGAAGATCAATCATGAGCCAAGAATCATTTAAAATCAAAACTTAGCATAAAAAAGAAGCTTAAAACTCTTCCCTGCAACATTCCCACATGCAAAATTACTGCCATATAGATCAATTGTAATTCAAAAAGACTTGAACATATTTGTACTGAGTTGAAGATTGTATTGCTAACTACTTCCAGTGGAAAAGTTAGGCATAGGCAATTGCCTTTAGTTGAATTTTTGGTGTGCCATGAAAGAGCTTGACATTCTACGTGTTCTGCAAGGTTATGGGGGCAAAGTGTTTTTAGAAATGTCCCTAAAGAGGCTGTACTAGGGACAAGAATAACTGGGAAAATGTTTACAGTACAAATAGGATTATGCATCAACAAAGAAGGTAATAAGAAGAAGAAACTGAAAGACAAAGACCTGGTGTGCCCGGCATATGAGATCCATATCATGTTTCATCAAGAATTCAGCCACCCTATCAGGTCCAAAAGTATACGAAACACCCCTATCATTCTCACCCCACCCTTTAATGTCTCTATCTGGATCTGACCAAAGAATGTCACATAATAGTCCCTGGTCCGGTACATCAACCGGCCTCTGTATAGCTCTGAGCTTATCCAAAGTTTCCAACTCGGGAGATAGGCCACCATGCATGCAGAAGATCTTGTCATCAATGATTGCGGCGACAGGCAAACAATTAAAGCAGTCTGTGAAGATCTTCCATAGCCGGACGCTGAACCGACGCTTACACTCGTCGTAGAATCCGTATATTCTGTTGATGGAAGCGCATTCGTGGTTCCCTCGGAGGAGGAAAAAGTTGTCTGGGTATTTTATTTTGTAAGCAAGGAGAAGGCATATTGTCTCTACGCTCTGTTTTCCTCTGTCTACATAGTCTCCAAGAAACACGTAATTCGCATCAGGTGGAAAGCCACCTAACTCAAAAAGTCGCAAGAGATCATGATATTGACCATGTATATCACCTGCACACCCAAATTCCAGATATTATGGCCAGAAATGTATCTAATTCTTAACAACAACAAGATAGTGAATAATATGTGATCTCTGCTTCCAACATAGAAGAAATGGGCATAGTTGTTTCTCATTTAACTTCACAGCCTAACTGGACAAGGCTCTTGTGTTTATGCATCAGCTGAGACTCAAATCTAATGATGGGATATTTCAATCTTTAGCAATGCTGACATCAAGAAATTATGGTACCTTGAGGCACAAGCAAAAGATCCGATGTAAAATGTAAGTGAAATTGTAGACATCTATAACAATTTTACATGCATGAAGAAACAGAAATTGCACAAATGAGTATGAGAAACAAGGTCTTATCCCTGTGTTTGTACAACTAATTCCATGCAACGATGCTTGCAGAAATCATAATAGGATACATAGAAGGAAGGATTAATAGACCTTGATGAGAAATAAAAGAATAGAACAGATAAATGCATACCACAAACATTGATGGGAGCTGCCAATTCAAGAAGATTAGGCTGCCTGAGAAAGACTTCTTTAGCAGTGACGCAAAGTTGGCGGACTTCGGTCTCTACTAGAGGAATCCTTTTGCCTCTGTTGACCTTTCCTTCCAGCAATCTCTGAATCAGGGCATCCAATCCTTCCATCCCCCAATTCCAACTCCCTTTCTACGTCTAAACCGAAATATTTCAGAGAAAAGAAAAAGAACAGAATGTGATCAAGATCATGAAAGAAACAATGGATTACCAACTAACAAAGGATAGATAAAGTGAGGGATAAATTACAAGAGAATAGCAGGAGAGAGTTATAGTTGGTGGCATTGGTTTATTTGTTAAATCAAAGTTGGTCATAGGGTGGTGATGAGATTGTTTTTTTTTGGGTTTGTGAGTTGTGATATAATCCTTAATTTTATGGTTGCGATGGTTAGGTACTTCAACCTCTGCCAACTAATTAGAACAAAGAAATAAGCACCTCACCCTCTTTCCGATTTACATGGGCTGTTCCACCCCAAAAGGGATGATTATGCTATAAATGATAGATGTTGATATTAAGAATGAGATACAGGTTATCATAAATAAACAACATTGACTACTCAGTCTACCCCCTTCAGTTGAACAGGTAAGTTCCTTCCATCATATAAACTACCTTCTTGCTTAGGTTCACAGTAGTTTCTTCTGAAAATAGATTTGTGTAGGATTTTCAAATTAACCACAGCAAACTTGTGAATAGATCGACAAGTTTAATACCTTGACTTGAAACGAATCGAACATGACCCGACCCGGCACATTGACAGCCATAATGCCCACTATTGTATTTCATCCTTAACTAATTTATCAGAAATTGTCAGCTAAACCATGATAATATACAACAAAGCTTTGTGCTTCTCCACCTTAAAACATTGTCCTAATATAGAGAGAATATAATGTCAGCTCATTACCAACTGAACCACATCAGTTGGTTTGCTTATACTGTTATACATGCTTCGACAGGTATATATAGTATTCCTATATGTATAGACAAAAAAAAAAAGGCCGTCTGAGGGCCAGCCAGGACGTATGTCACTAGACTATAATACTATATGGCAAACACGAATTAATATGAGACTTCTGTTTAAGAACAAGAGGAATCGATAAACAGAAAAGGAGAGTAAAATTTCAGAGAGAATGGAGATTTCAATGTGTTTATTCATCTCATACAAAGGGGGTATTTATAGGATTACATTGAAGTGTGAATGCTCAAAGAGAAACTCAAAATGATAACCATCTTGATGATGATTTTCTGCCATGCTTGTTGCCCTTTGGTAAAGCATGTTTACATAAGTCTTCATACACTCAAGTACCTATGATTATACACTCAAGTACCTATCTAAATACTTTTACGTATTTTGTTACATGATATAGACATATACGGTATATATACGATTTATACTACAACACTCCCCCTTGGATATTTCATGTTCAATAGTATTGTGTAGATGGTGCGCATCGAAGTTGCCTCGTTAAAAACCTTGCCAAGTAATAAAACCCTGTGGGAAAAAACAACCTTGGTCGAAAGGGAAAAAGAGCACAACGCGCGTTGAGTGTGAAGTATGTTTCTGGATACTCCCCCTGATTTAGACTCCTCTTGAAGATTGTGGGAGTTCGGATATCCTCCTCAATCCGATGCTCCTTACATGTTTCTCGAAAGGGGATTTTGGTAGTGACTTAGTAAATAAGTCAGCTACATTATCTTCTGATCGGATTTGATTTACTTCAATATTTAGAAGTGTTTGCTGTTGCTGATTGTAGAAGAATTTCGGCGATATATGCTTGGTATTGTCGCCTTTGATGAAACCTAATTTCATTTGCTCAATACAAGCTGCATTGTCCTCGTAAATGCATATAGGTTCATTTATGGAGAATTTCAAACCACAAGTTCCTTGAATGTGTCTATTTATAGACCTTAGCCATATGCACTCACGCACGGCTTCATGTAGTGCAATTATCTCTGCATGATTTGAGGAAGTGGCAACAAGAGTCTGTTTTGTAGATCTCCAAGATATCGCGGTGTTTCCCATGGTAAAGACATAACCTGTTTGGGAGCGACCTTTGTGAGGGTCAGAGAGATACCCTGCATCAGCAAAACCCGTCAAAACATCATTTTGATGGAGGGGAGGAGGAGAACGTCTGTCACTATGGATAGTGTTGCCGGCGCTCACATTTCTTTTCTCTATGTAGGGATAGAACAAGCCCATATCGATCGTACCTTTTAGGTATCGAAGGATTGTCTTTATACCAATCCAATGGCGGCGTGTTGGCGCAGAACTGTGTCGAGCTAACAAGTTTACTGCAAATGAGATATCCGGTCTTGTGCATTGAGCTAAATACAATAATGCGCCTATCGCACTTAGGTATGGTATTTCAGCTTCTAATAAATCTTCGTCCTCATCCCTTGGACGAAACGGATCTTTCATGGGCTCAAGACTACGGTTGATCATGGGAGTACTCACAGGCTTTGCTTTATCTTCATTAAAGCGCTTTAGTAACTTTTGAGTATATGCTGATTGATGGATCATAATCCCATCATTACGGTGCTCGAGTTCTATTCCGAGACAAAACCGTGTTTTCCCGAGATCTTTCATCTCAAATTCAGATTTCAAATATGTAGCAGTTTCTTTTAACTCATCTAGAGTTCCAATTAAGTTCATGTCATCAACATAAACTGCTACAATTGCAAATCCGGATCTTGTTCTCTTAATGAACACGCAAGGGCATATTTCATTGTTAACATATCCCTTCCCAATCAAGTAGTCACTTAGACGGTTATACCACATCCGTCCGGATTGTTTCAATCCATATAGTGAGCGTCTTAATTTTATTGAAAACGCGCTCCGTGGTTTAGAGCCACTTGATTTGGGTAATTGAAGTCCATCTGGAACCTTCATATATATCTCTGAATCTAGATCCCCATAGAGATATGCTGTAACCACATCCATGAGCTGCATGTCAAGTTTTTCGGAAACTACCAAACTGACAAGGTAGCGGAACGTTATAACGTCCATTACGGGAGAATATGTCTCCTCGTAGTCGATTCCAGGACGTTGTGAGAAACCTTGCGCCACAAGGCGGGCTTTGTATCTAACAACCTCATTTTTCTCATTACGTTTTCTAACAAAGACCCATTTATGGCCAACAGGTTTTATATTTGGTGGTGTCAGTGTTATAGACCCAAATACCTGTCTCTTTGTTAGTGAATCCAATTCAGTCTGGATCGCATTTTTCCATTTTGACCAATCTGCTCTACGTTGGCATTCTTCAACGGAGCGAGGTTCGATATCATCGTATTCTATAATTCCTTTTGCAATATGATATGCAAACGCATCATCAATAGCCATAGAATTTCTGTCCATAATTACATTTATACTAGTGTAATTCATGGAGATCTCTCTATTCTCTGGAATTGGTTCTATTATTGGAGCGTCCTCCAATGATGTCTCTTGGACATAACCATAATCAGGAATTTTTTCATGAGATGGATTATTTATATCGATGATTAATGGATTATTTTGTGTCAAGCTCGCTTTCTTTCTTGGGCGAGAATCCATCGAACCTATAGGCCTCCCGCGCTTTCTAGCAGGAGCCATGGGTCTAGCCACTGCATCACCCATAGAGGGGATGTCATGTCCTTTATTTTTAGGAACATCAATCCTTGCAGGTACGTTTGCAGCAGGTATGTGTGATCTTGTCACTTTAGCGATATCAGAAAACGCATCAGGCATTGATTCTGCTACGTTCTGAAGATCGAGAATCCTCCGCACCTCTATTTCAGACTGTGTGGTTCGGGGATCAAGATGAGACAAAGTGGGGACAGACCACGACAATTCCTGTCTTTTCTGTTGAACATTAATGTTCTTGTCTCCCCCTAATGACGGGAAGACTGTCTCATCAAAGTAACAATCCGCAAATCTAGCGGTAAATAGATCACCTGTCAAGGGTTCTATGTAGCGGATAATGCTTGGAGTATCATATCCAACATAAAGGCCTAAGCGTCTTTGAGGACCCATTTTGGTGCGCTGTGGCGGCGCAATTGGCACATAGACTGCACACCCAAATATGCGTAAGTGTGAGACATTAGGCTCATACCCAGTCACCAGTTGGGACGCAGAAAAGGGTTGGGTGGCAGTGGGTCTCAGACGAATGAGCACAGCTGCATGTAATATTGCATAGCCCCAAGCAGAAATAGGGAGATTGGTGCGCATAACCAATACCCTGGCAACCATTTGAAGTCTTTTAATGGCAGCTTCTGCGAGTCCATTTTGGGTGTGTACATGAGGGACAGGATGTTCCACCTCAATCCCAATGGACATGCAATAATCATCAAAGGTTCTTGATGTAAATTCTCCAGCATTGTCAAGACGAATTGACTTAATAGGATGATCGGGGTGGTGAGCCCTTAATTTAATGATTTGTGCTAGGAGTTTAGCAAATGCAGCATTTCTTGTGGATAAGAGCATGACATGTGACCAACGTGTCGATGCATCAACCAACACCATAAAATATCTAAATGGTCCGCAAGTTGGTTGGATAGGTCCACAAATATCACCTTGTATTCTTTGTAAGAATGGTATATTTTCTTTAGTGTCCTTTGCATAGGATGGTCTTGATCCTACCTTTGCTAAAGAGCAAGCTTTGCAAAACGAATGATACACTTTAGAAGTAACTCTTTGGACCAATGTTTGGTTCGTATTTCTTTTCGTTTTGAAGAATGGATGTCCGTGTGAAGTTTTTAATATACGGAGCATCATGTCACGACCTGGATGTCCCAAACGGTCGTGCCAAAGCTTGTATGTGTCAGGATCCCATAATTTGTCATTCATGACATGGTTGGATTCAATGACTCTAATAGTGGTTGCATACAATCCACTGGAGCGACACATAAGTTTCTCTAAAACTCGTGTATTTCCGTAGTTTTTAGAGGTGATGCAAAGGAACTCTTGTCCATTCTCACAATGTGTTTCCACATGAAAATCATTGGCTCTTATGTCTTTAAAGCTTAATAGGGTCCTTCCGGCCCTTGGAGCATATAGAGCTTCGGCGACATTAGTATTTGTGCCATTTGGTAACAAAAATTGAGCTGGTCCTCGACCATGAATCAATTGTGATGGTCCTGCCATCGTAGTTACTGAGGATCGACTGGGTGTCATCCATAAAAATAATTGCCTATGTCGCAATATCGTATGTGTGGTGCCACTATCAAGAAGGCATTCCAATTCTCCGGATAACATACTGAAAGGAATAAAGTTCGGAATATTAACACATGTCCATGACATTGAATGCGATACTTTATTAATGGGGAAAATAGCCAATGATTACATCAAAGTTTATTCATAAGTCTATTCCAAATATCAAACTTTAGACAAATTGCTATCACTCAATCCGTTTGGTAATTCCAATGGAATATGACCAGGAAAGTAGAGAGATGTTGGTGGAGCGAGGCTCGCTTAAATACCCCGATCTCAATTGCTTTCCTAGACATCATATTTCATTGGGTACGCCACATAAGAAGGAGTTTAATACAATTGTTATTTATTGACTAAGGCACATTTGCCATTCTTGGAAAATAGAAAAAGGATTATTCTAATCAAAGTCTGTGGCATCCTCGTGCTCTTCATCTACAGCTTTGAAGTCCTCAACAGTGAGATTGACATCTTCACTATTTTCATCTTCAGCAAGGTTAGCTTCTTGCTCTCTTGCTTCCCTGTACTCCTTGTAGCGTGCAGCTAATTGGGTACTTGCATGACATTGTTTAAACCAATGCTCGATTGATCCACATCTATGACACATGTCATTGTGGTTCCCTCCCTTCATTTGAGGTATAGGTTGTGCAGGTTGTACAGTTTGTACAGGTTGTGCAGGTTGTGCACGTTGTGGATATCCCCTAGGAGGGTTGCTGCTACTACCACGGCGCATGGTGCGACCTCCACGGTTCATGGTGCTATTTCCACGGCCGGTGTTGCCATATCTTCCTCTTCCACGTGTGGAGTTACCATCACGTGTGCCCGCTCTAAAGTTGCGGTTTCCTTCCCTGTTGGGGCGGTTATATGGACCTGTTCGTCCTTCATGTCCCCTATTATTAGGGTACACATGTCCCCTATTGCTGGGGTACCGCTCCCTGTGCCCTCTCTTGGGTGCATTATAATTTGCCTCACGAACGCTCTTGGTTCCAATGGGTCTTGAATTATAATTCTTTACGAGAATGTTGTCGTGCTTTTCGACTACCGACAAAATATTTATGAGTTCATTGAACCTCGTAATTCGTCCAGCATTTACTTCAGTGCGATACTGCTTTGATAGCAAAATTGCTGCAACAGGGAAGGTGGAGAGAGTTTTCTCAATTAGCTCTTCTTCTGTGAGGGGTCTTTGACAGAACCTCAACATGGATTTGAGACGAAGAGCTTCTGAATTGTACTCAGCAATAGTCTTGAAGTCTGAGAAGCGTACATCGTTCCACTGAACCTTCAAGTCAGGGAGGAGAGAATCTTGGATATTGTTAAAGCGCTCTTGTAGTGCTTCCCATAAATCCTTTGCATCTTTGATGGACATGTACTCTAGCCTGAGTGCTTTGTCCATATGACGTCGCATCAAGATGATTGCTTCTGCATGCTTCTTGGGTGATCGAGGGAACACAAGAGCCTGGTTTGGTTCATGGATGATGGGCAATATCCCCTTGGATGTGAGATGGTTCTCAACGTCGGTTTTCCAGCTATGGTACTCCGAACCTGTTGAGTCAAGGATTTGAAAATCGAGTCTAGGTTCATTCGACATCCTTGAAGATAAGAAGAAAATATTAGTTTCGGAGTTAAAACTTCCACGAAAAATAATAAGATTTCCGAGCTATGCTACCAAGAAATCAATTTCCAAGAATCATTGTGAACACTCTTAGTTCATTGATTACGAACGCTCTTAGTTCGTTTGGCGTGAATTGCTATAATTCCGCTTTTGATTGTAAGTTCCCGAGAAAAAAGGAAAAAGGAGAGAAAATAAATAAAAACTCAAAAACGGGAACTTTTAGTAAAGAATACCTTGGAATAGTGTTGCCGGAAATTTTTGACCGGAAAAATTATCGGAGGTGACCGGAAGAATCGTTGGAAAAAGTCGAGAAAAATCGTCCGAAAAGTCGCCGGAAAAGTGTCGAAAAAGTCGCCGGAAAGTCGCCGCGCAAATCTGTCGACAGATGTGTCGACAGCTGCTCGGCAGATGGCTCGGCAGCTGCTCGGCAGCTGCTGCGCAGCTTCTCGGCAGGTCTCGGCAGGACTCGGCAGCACCTCGGCAGCTGCTGCTCGGCAGGTCTCGGCAGCACCTCGGCAGCTCTCTGCAGCGGTCCGGTTCGGTTTTTCGGCTTCCGGCGGCCGTTTCCGGCCGGTTCCGGTGAATCTGAGACCGGTTCCGGGCTCCTGGAATCAAGGGCTTTAATCTGAGCTAGGGTTTGGGGATTTTTTGTAGGTTTTGAAAAATGACTTCGATTGATGAAGAACTCTTCTTTCGTCAATTTTTCGATTCTAATTCTAGAGCAACTTCGTGCTGATAACGTGTTTAAGAACAAGAGGAATCGATAAACAGAAAAGGAGAGTAAAATTTCAGAGAGAATGGAGATTTCAATGTGTTTATTCATCTCATACAAATGGGGTATTTATAGGATTACATTGAAGTGTGAATGCTCAAAGAGAAACTCAAAATGATAACCATCTTGATGATGATTTTCTGCCATGCTTGTTGCCCTTTGGTAAAGCATGTTTACATAAGTCTTCATACACTCAAGTACATATGATTATACACTCAAGTACCTATCTAAATACTTTTACGTATTTTGTTACATGATATAGACATATACGGTATATATTCAATTTATACTACAACAACTTCATCATTGTTGTAATCTTCAAATCTGCTGCTCCAAAAATTTCAGAAACTCAACTTCTTGCTACCAAAGCAATCTTAGTCGGATCACCACCCCATTCTTCAAACACAACCAATAAATTCCCACTTGGCTTCAACCACGAGCGGGGAACATGATACCATCTTTGAGAGGGGCTGACCACAATTTGTTCGGCATTTGTTTTCAGTATAAGTTCCAGCATAATAACAAACACCACAGGTGCCCTTTGCTGTATATGCTGGCCAATGGCGTCCGATGCTCCGACCATTAATCCACATTTGACCCTTTCCCATGCTACCCATATCTAAAGCTAATGGTGCATTTACTGGTGGTGCATCTAAAATAGCCTTGTGTTTCAGAACAAGAGGAATTGACACACAGAAAGAGAGAGTAATATTTCAGAGAGAATGGAGATTTCAAGTGAGTTTATTCATCTCATATAAAATGGTATTTATAGGAATACATTTGAAGTGTGAAAGCTCAAAGAGAAAATCAAAATGATAACCATCTTGATGATGATTTTCTACCATGCTTGTTGCCCTTTGATAAAGCATGTTACATAAGTCTTCATACACTCAAGTACCTATGATTATACACTCAAGTACCTATCTAAATACTTTACGTATTTTGTTACATGATATAGACATACACAGTATTTATACATTTATACTACAACATTGTGGAGGATTTTCAAATTAACCGTAGCATTTTTGTGAACAGAATAAGTGTGCTTTTTCATACATTAGATTGACAGGTTTAATACCTTGACTTGAAATGAATCGAACATGACCCGGTCCATTGACAGTCCTAATCCCTACTATTGTATTTCCATCCATCACTAATTTATCAGAAATTGTCAGCAAAACCATGATAATATACAACAAAGCTTTGTGCTTCTCCACCTTAAGACATTGTCCTAATATAGAGAGTATAATGTCAGCTCATTACCAACTGAACCACATCAGTTGGTTTGCTTAATACTGTTATACATGCTTCGACAGGTATATATAGTATTCCTATATGTATAGACAAAAAAAAAAAAAAATGGCGGTGTGAGGGCCAGCCAGGACGTATGCCACTAGACTATATGCTATATTGGACAAACACGAATTAATATGAGACTTCATCATTGTTGTAATCTTCAAATCTGCTGCACCAAAAATTTCAGAAACTCAACTTCTTGCTACCAAACACAACCAATAAATTCCCACTTGGCTTCAACCACGAGCGGGGAACATGGTACCATCTTTGAGAGGGCTGACCACAATTTGTTCGGCATTTGTTTTCAGTATAAGTTCCAGCATAATAACAAGCACCACAGGTGCCCTTTGCTGTATATGCTGGCCAATGGCGTCCGATGCTCCGACCATTAATCCACATTTGACCCTTTCCCATGCTACCCATATCTAAAGCTAATGGTGCATTTCCTGGTGGTGCATCTAAAATATCCTTATACCATATAAGGGGTCGATTTTGAGCCAATAGTGATCCTCGTAGCCATTCAACAGAAGAACTTCCACTCATTGTATAGAGGCTCATATCTTCACCTTTCATACCAATCTTGTAGATCCATTGCCATCGTGACATATCCCATGTTCCCGAATTCACACCCTTCAATGTGACTGGCCCTAAAACTCCGGCGTTCCATGTCTCAAAGTGCACTCCAACATTCGGCAGACCAATAGAAACGCTTAGTAAAGCAAGCTTGTTAATGCCAGCTCTCAGCTTCACACCCTATTTGAATTCTAACTTGGGGAACTCCAATGTTCCATAACCAGGTCCTGATAGTTGACCATTGATGAAAACATGCAAGGCATGCCCGGCCAGCTGAATCGACAGTGAGAATAGGGTACTCTCCGGTTCTTAGAAATTGTTCATTAGGACCTATTGTGATATTGGTCATGTACCACAAGTAGTCTGTAGCATCCCTAGTTTGACTTATTTGCTCACGAGGTCCGACCAATGTAATTGCATTATCATCATTAGCAGTGGCAATTTCTTCCATGTACGCCTGCCAAGAAAGGGATGCTACTGGTGTCATCTTCGTCGGCGGGCTCTGGCCAACCCTTGCAGTGTTGAAAACTTCAGTTTTGCAGTCAGGGAGAATGCTTATGGACCAAGTTGGCAGGTTATATTGCTTATTCCAAAACATCACTCTCACGGAGTATTTTGTGTCGTAATTTGCAAGGAATGCAGCAAAACCAGATATCGACTGGTATACATGAGCCTCTTGATTATTTCCAAGTTTTGACACTGCAGCATCAGTAGCCACTAAAGCTGACTCAGCTAATTTGATTGCTTTGTGCAGATACTTCAAATGGCTATATTTTGGTTCTCTTGCTAGTCCATATTCATCTAGAGGGGCATCATAGTCATAGCTAGTTGCGATGAAGGGACCGCCAGCAGTTCTGCCAAAATTTGTTCCTCCATGGTACATGTAGTAATTGGCAAAAGAACCACCATTTTGTATAAACCTTGCAACTTAAAATGCCAAGTCCTGTGCAGGTCTAATAGGAACTGCCCCACCAAATTCTGTATACCAGCCGGTCCAGATTTCTGTCCACATTTTGGGCTTATAGTTCTTGTTTGGAGTGAAGTTTTCACAGTAGAAGCCATTGCAAGTATCGATGATTGGATCAAGGTGATGGGCAGTCCCTCCTTAATGGAGGAGGAAATTCATGTGAGTGATTTACCACATGAGGAAAGCATGGGTTGGAAAATTCAAAGAATGTAGATAGCAAGTCATCTTGGAAGGTAGGTAGCAAGCCATCTTTGAAGTTAGGCATACCAAATTTGGAAGAAGACTTGACTTTGATTCCAATTGCATGCCACATCCATGAACCCAATTGCCTATAAATAGGCATCAAAGGTTGTAGCATAACAACCAAGGACAAGAGTCATTCCAAACTAATAGAGTTTAAAATAGTAGTGAGATCCTCACTTGAGAGATTAGTGAGAAGAAAATTCCTCTTGAGAGATAGAGTGTGTGTTACCATTTTGGTGAAGTTTAGTCACCAAAGTGAGATTGCCTTGTAATCCCATTATTTATAGTGGAAGAGAGTATTACTACTGCCCCAAAGACGTAGGCACATTTGCCGAACCTCGTCAAATATTGTGTCTTTTTTTTATTTATTTGTTGCTATTCCGCAAATCACACGAAAGATGGAAAAAATTAGATCCTGCGATAACCAATTATCCATTGGCCTTGTATTAAGGTAGCCCTTCTTTCCCAACACAGGGGCATCTTCTTGCTTTCACATAATCCATGGAACCCCAGTGTTGAGAGCCACAGCCATTTTCGCTGCCATTGAGTATAAGATTAACCAGGTTCACCAATTTCCCACTCTACGGGTCCAAATTCATTTTCAATCTGAGACAGAATTATAGGACCTCCCTGAGTTTGGAACAAGCTTTCTGCCTTCATCATATACACAATCTTCTGTGTAAATTTTTCCATTGCTGCCATGAAAGGACGGTTGTCTGTTCTGAAAGCCATTCCGGGAACATATTTTAGCCAAACAGGGAATCCTCCAAAGTTCCATTCAGCACAAATATAAGGACCAATCCGGAGATGAACATATAGGTCATGTTGTTGAACCAGCTTGATGAACTTGACAAATCATATCTATCCTCCAAATAATATTTTCCTGGGCTTGGTTCATGCCCATTCCAGAACACGTAAGTCTGTATCACATCCAGGCCTCCATCTTTGGCCTTCTGAATCAAATCCGGCCACATCTCAGGTGTGCTTCTGGGGTAGTGAATAGACCCTGAAATGAGAATCCTTCTCTTTCCATCGACTATAATAGCTCTGTGGTCAAAACCCACAGAGGCTAAAGCAGAAGAGAGCCATGAAACCAGAAGCAGTAGCAGGAACATGTTGGCCTTGGTCCTCAACGTGTTAGAGTTCCATATTGTTTGAGAAAATCTAATCATAGCAATGAACTTTGAATTTGTTTGTTCTCACTTTGGGACTTGAATATTGTTTTGTATATATGGGGATTTGGTTTTGGTTTTTGCACACACACGCTTTCTTTTTTATGCTTTTGATATTTAAAAAAGAGAGGACTGGCAGAGTTGGAAGTGTGTGGATTTGATGGGATGGAGAATTTGAGAGAGAGAGTTTGGTTTGGTTTGGTTTAGTTGAGTTGCTACTACGTGCGTTTCTTGTTCTTTCAGATCTAGCTCCCTCCTATATAATGCCACCTGCCTCTTTTTTTCTTATTGCAATGGGTAACCTAAAGGCTAAAGGAAATTAAGGAATAGGAAGGTCGAGAAATCCTTTTGGGTCTGGGTTACCCTGTTGGACTAGGCAAGATATAACTATAATTGAATTGAAATTGGGGGGTGGGGCGGCCTTAAACAGCTAAACGCATGGAATGCAATAGACTGATTCAGAGGGCAATCTCAAAAGGATGTCGATCAGGATATGGACCAGTAGGTCCTCTAACATCAGATGATCAGATTTGGCCTCATTCTCCAGTTCTCATAGGAAAGAGAGGATATGGTCAGCTTTGTTATGAACTTATGTTTTTTATTGGTATTGCTATACGATACTTAATTGTATTATGTTCATCAGTTGTTGAATTTCTTGATTTGGGCATGAACTCTTGTAACTTGCAAGACACATCTTCTGAAACGAGTGAAGTCGATCCATTCACTGATAGTTACATTCAGAAGGCAGGTCTCGAAAGGATTTCGATCACAATATGGAGGGGTCGGTCCAATAACATCAGCTTAGCGTTGCGGCAGCTGTTCAGCCTCATTCTGTTGGTCCTCCACACCTCCAGATTTCATTTCTAGTTTACAATTCTAGTACTTGTAATCTAGTTCTCACGCTTCAGCATTTTTTTTCAAACCAGAAAATGATTTCCCTCGATATTACGCAACCCTCCTTTTCATAGTTGAAATGGGAAACCAAATTACCCAAGGGAATATGAAGGTTGAGAAATCCACTTGGGACTAGGTGAGCCTGTTGGACTAGGAAAAATAAGATGTAACTGGACTAGGAAAAATCGGGAGAATGCTTCTCAAAATTAAAATAATCAAAATAAAATTGGAATTTGGGATCATAATGTAAATATTGTATCAAATTGGAATCTAAGCTTATTTTGTCAAAAGATGAACTAGGTCGTATTTGCAAGGAACTTTTGGAAGTTGGGAGCAGTAATAGTGATTCATACAATAAACCTAAACATATTGTGATATAATTATACAATCAAAGTCAAACATCATAATAGATCACAGGGTATTCAAATCACCAAGATGATGACAGCTTTCACCACAGACAGTTGAACAAAGGCTGTCAAAGTCATCAAAGGAAAGCAACTTTTAGCAAATGCCATCTCCCTTCTGGTACAAATAAGCTTCAGAACTGAGACTTATCAAGGCTATCAAAGTAAGGATGGTCCATTGCTTCTTTGGCTGAAATTCTCTCAGCTGGATCATATTTAAGCATTCTCTGCAAATTACAAATGCAAGACACTATTAGAGACAATCAGAGATCTCATAAGTGTTTCCGAGCAGAAGACACAATTCATCAACATAACAATGTGGGTTCTGCTTTCCAAAACCAAGATTAAATCCTATTAATCTGCAAATTGCAATAGCCAGGTCCAGGGTCAATCCTGTTACTTTTGCTGGGTTGCAGTTATAAAGTGTATTTAAATGTCATCTTCATAGTTTAAAACATAGAAAAGAAAGAAACAAAAATATTAAAAAAAAAAACCATTAATAGAAGCCATCACACAACCAGCTCCAACTCCAAGATTTTCAAATGGGATTACAAGAAACTTATTTGATGAATAAACAGACTATGCATAAACAAAACAAAAGAGATATATTTACTGAGAAGCAGGCAAGATAGATTATTCCACACAAACTCTATCACACAATGGACTATCATGTCTCCTTTCGAACAATGAAGGTTCATATTTAATGAAAATAGGCAATGTCTATAAAGATGCAATATAACTAACTGCCTAAATGCATACATAAACAGTAATACACTCAAGTACATGACACAAGAAGTTGATTCTCAGAGCAGCTTCTAAAACACTTACAGATAAAAGGTCCACTCCATCAGGCCCCAAAGCAGGAACAGCACGAGCCAAGTTCTGAGGCTCCCACACTGGATAAACATGCCAATCCCGCAGAGTAGTGACACCAGCCCACTGCTTCTCAGTCGGTGTTCCTAGCAGCCTGCACCCTTGTAAAAGTTTCAAGTAAATATACTTGCCTTTTCTCTGTTCATATAGCTATAAAAATCGAAATTCCAAATCGAGTGGGGACACAAAACAAACACCTGAAGATGTGTAGCAACTGCTGGAACTCAGAATCTCCAGGGAACAGAGCCTGCCTCCTTACCATTTCAGCTGCAAATCCATCAATCAAATACTAATATAATCAATAACACAACTAATCACAACCACATTAACTCAAATTCACACAAAATCAATCAGATAAGAGCATTTCAGCCGCACATTCATCAATTCAATACTAACAAAATCACTCAAACTAACCAACTGCAAACACATCAACATCAATTGAACTAACTAATTGCAAACGCATAAAGTTAAATCCACACGAAATCGAATAGAGTATGAGAGTACTGACCGAAGATGCATCCGACCGACCACATATCAACGCCAGTGGAGTAGTGAGTAGACCCGAGCAGAACCTCCGGCGCTCTATACCAAAGAGTCACAATCTCATGCGTATAGCTCTTGAGAGGCACAGTGAAAGCTCGGCCCAATCCGAGATCGGCGATCTTGAGAATCCCTCTATCCTTATCCAGAAGCAGATTCTGCGGCTTCAAATCGCGGTGAAGCACGCCGTGGGAGTGGCAGTGCGCCACTCCTTTACAGAGCTGAAACAGAAAGCTCTGGACCATCGCCGGCGCCAGCGCTCTCGGATTCGGGCCCTTCCGGTAGGAATCAATAAACTTCTTCAGATCGGTGTCGAGGTACTCGAAGACGAGGTAGAGCACCGGCTTCCCGTCCTTCTTGTTGTCCACGTGTTCGACGCAGAGGAGGCGGACCACGTAGAGCGACTGGGACAGCATCTGGAGGAGCGAGACCTCGCGGAGGGCGGTGGGAGGCACGCCTTCTTCGTCCATCTCGAGGCGCGTCTTCTTCAGAGCGACCAATTGGCCGGTGGCTTTGTCCTTGGCCTTGTACACCTTGCCGTAGGTGCCTTCGCCGACCTTCTCTAGCTTCTCGTACTTTTCCATTTCGAAAACCCTAGAATTTGAATTTCGGCTCCCTCTTCCTTCTTCGCTTTTCGGTTCGATCTAACCGTTTGGGTGAGTCTGTAATTTTATTTTTTGAATTTATAAAGTGGGAGGTGGGAAGGAGCGTCCGCTGGGTCTAACGGAACGGAATGGGAAAGAGGGAACACGTGTCGCGCGTTAAGAGTCGTGTCCCGAATTTGAAATCACTTATTGCCTTCTTTCCCGGTTTTCCCCTTTCAAATCTGTATTATGTAAACCCTAACGGCCTAACCTCAATTTGTTTCCTAGTTTTTTGGTTTCCTTTTGTGTTTGCTTCCAATTTTTTATGAACGTCGCAATTCAATTCACTGACGGTACATGCTTGGAGGGACTCGGGACTTGAGTCCCTCCCAAAAATCTAGCCTTAAAAAAATTCCTACATCTATACTTTTTATTATTTTTTATTGGGTACGCTTAACTCAATTCCATCCGATTCCAGTTTTGAAAGCTTTGAAATCATTTTTTATTTTTTATTGAGTTGTGGTAGCATACCCTGAACTCAAGCCAGTGGCCCACCTGACCCCACATTTCTTCTTTGAGTTCTTTCGACAGCCTCTTTCCCCGAGTAAAACCATGGTTTTGCGTTTCTTCATGCTTGTCTCTCTCGTAGTCTCATTCCTTTGAATCTCCGATTAATAATGAAGAACCTCACTGTCTACCCTTCTCCACTTCTCTCAAGGATCAATTGATTCAATTGAATGCAAGTATAATTTCATTCCATTTCTAGTTTGTGCAGAATATTAGTTCAAACAAGGAAGTCAGAATTTTTTCCTATGTTTGTAAATTGATTTGTCTAGTTTTTAACTATTCATGTTTCTACGACGACCATTGAAAGAACATTTTCAGCTATGAACATCATTAAGAATAAACTTATAAACAAAATGGAAGATGAGTTTCTTGATGATTGTATGATTCTTCACATTGAGAAGGAATATGCTGAATTTATTGATAATGAGTAGGTGATCAAAGAGTTTGAAGCTAGTGGGACTCGTAGAGTTAGATTTAATTAGTTTACGTCATTGTATTGCATTGCACGTTTATTTTGTTGTTGATTTTGTTTTTTAGTTTTGTATAGATATACATTTGAGGGGTAAGGCTCACTACATCCTCCCTGATTATGTATATCTTTTTTTAATTAATAAAATTCTCTCACACCGTCGAGATTCTCTATAATTTTTTTTTTTCATTTAAGAAATCCAAGTCCCCCTATGGTTTCAATCCTGGATCTGCCACCGATTCAATTGAAAAGAAAGAGATACTTGGGTGCCTCATTGGGTGTTGGACTCCGGTATTTGCTGTCGGTGTTGGCCTTGGGAGTCATTGCATCGGGCATGGTCGTGGCATGACCTTTGTAAAGGAAATAGGTTTTCACAGTTAAATTTGGAAAATATTTTAATGGTCTTATTATTGCACCGACTACCAAAGTTTGAAATTTTGATTTCAACGAAATTGGACCTTCTAAATTTATGAAACTTTTGATATATTTCAATCAATATTGTTACTCACAAAATATTTTAAATACCCCAAATATCCGTATAAGTTTTGAAGAAGTATAAACCCCCTTACCGACTTGAGATACAGAAATTATTTCAACGAGTTGTATTCAATCCAACCACCGGAAGCAATCAAATTAGTATGCGCAACACCCTTCCATTTCATCAGATATTTTGGAATTTTTTTTTGGTGTAGTTTAGTTTCATGGATACAATAAATAAGAAATAGACCATCAAATTTAAAGGAAATATGATGTCTCAAGAAAAAAATTTAAAAGCAAAGCAACATATAGGCTGCTTCAATCTAAAAAGATATTGTTTGTAACAAACTAGGGAAGCAGAAAATAGCAAAAATTCATTTTCATCTTAACTGTTCTGTCATTCTCCAAATCCCAGTACTCTCACAGCAGCTGTGAGCAAACATAGTTTTTCAACTTATTTAACAAAAACAAGGGAAGTCAACGCCTCTTTGAATGGGCATCTGTAACCTAACATCAAAATTTAGGAAATAATAGTGAGAATTCTTTTCCCTATGTTGCCTTGTATTTCCTAGTTATCAACAACTTCAATGAGGGACGGCTCATAGTCAGCAGGGGCCTCAAATCCATGCAGATTGATCATAGTTGCAGCAACATTGGCAAGACCACCACTCGGAAGATCCTTGCGGAACCGAATACCAGGTGCCAGTCCGGGGCCTCCAATAGCAATTGGAACCTTAACAAAGAAAAACAAAACCATTAATACCTGCGAAAGTGGACAGTAATTTTGATGACCGAAACTTACAAGATGCAATGTCTATACAGATGTTTGCTGAAGCTAAAGGATAAAACTTTCATTTCCTAAGTAACTTACTGGTTGAAGTGTGTGGGAGGTAAGGATTTGGATGTTGCCACTCTTGTCAAGAAGAGGTTGCCCGGTCTTATTTCTCTTCACCATATCCTCGGCATTACCATGATCAGCTGTAACAACATAAATTCCACCCACTTGCTCTACCGCATCAAGAATCATCTGCAACCAGAAAAGAGTATATCAGTAAGAAGATGCGAAGACCTTTTCAAGACAAAGGGGGATTGAAAGTACAACATATGCCAAATCATGAGACTGAATAAGACAGAACCGGTTTGATCAAAAATAAATAAAATAAGACAGAACTGGTGACACTACAATAATCAGTAGGTTTCTTTTCTTTTTTCAACTTGATTAATTACAAAACCATCAGATATCCATATCAAAAATTCGTCACCATTTCTTCAAAACTAACTTTAAAGAGAATTACAAAAAACTATAGCAATCATACCTTGACAGCTTCATCAGCAGCCTTGCAAGCAACAATTGTGGCCTCAATGTCACCAGTATGCCCCACCATGTCCCCATTGGGTAGATTAACACGTACCTAAATATAGAAGAAAGTAATTATATAGCATTCTGGATACATAAAATCTGCCAAAAATACTTGCATATCAGAAGGCTATTTTGTATTACCTGTTCAAACTTCTTGCTCAGAATAGCATCCCTTGCCTTTTCAGCAATCTCCAATGCCTTCATCTTTGGCTGGACGTTGAATGAGATTCCACTATCACTTGGAATTTCCACATATTCCTCCATTTCAGGGTTAAAGCATCCAGAGCGATTCCCATTCCAGAAGAAAGTAACATGGCCAAATTTTACAGTCTCACTGTGCATACAAAAAACAGGAGAAGGTAAAGAAAAGGGTCAAATGAGTAGGAAGCCTAAAATTCAAAGAGAAAGGAAGAGTTCATATAAGAGCAAATTTGTTAAATTTTATTTTACCAAAACTAAACTTTGTTCGAGTAAAAACAAGCTTCAAGAAAAATAAAATAAATTTGATAAACACAGAGAATGACACATTGATTGTCAAATCCTTCCAATTCCACTATGTGACTGTCCCTAACCCAAAACCAAACTGCCGCAATACAGATGACGAAACACACATTTACATTGGAGGGAAAGAAAAGTCCTACAATGCTTTGCAGAAAGTAGCGAAAATAACCAACTCGGTACTTAAAACTCACCTGCAGGCAAAAGTACGGACACCATTGTAAGTTAGATATTCCCCGGATGTTCTATCAATCTCTGGGGGTTCTACAAGGTAACGGCTTGGAAGCTTCAGCTCACCATCATACTGAAGCATACCAGCATAACGGATTTTAGGAACTCGAACTCTATCGAATTTATCAAATTCTGCATACTCAAATGCCTTAGCAGCCATGACCATACGATCTGCTCGGAAGTTGAATGTTACAACAGCATCACCATCAACTATTGGGCCCACAGGCTTTCCACTGTCGTCAACAATTACAAAAGGAGGTAGATACTGGTCATTGGCATTTGGTTCTGCTCTCAATGTCTTGATAGCTTCAACAGCATTCTTAAATTTATAGGGGGCTTCACCAAGAACTTGGGCATCCCATCCTCGTTTTACAACTGACCAGTCATTCTGTACAATACAAAACATCAATCATATAAACATACTTTATTGTATGGTTAAATTCATAAGTCAACTTCACAACCATATCAAGTACAAATATTTGAAGATGAACCTTTCATCCATAAGGTCAACTAAACGGTTAATGATCCACATGATAAGGGAAGGATAGCCAACATGTAAAGATGACCTGGAATTCTAATCCAGGTGCTACTGCAAATGGGGGCCAAAAAAGAAAACAAAGATGCGGCTACAATTAATACTTTGGCTACACATAATCCCATTGAGGGATGGAATAGAATAACTAGCTACCAGAGAATTTCATTGCCATTCTACTCTTAGAAGTTTGGAGGCACAATTGTTCTATACATGATTCACCAAATCGATCTCATAGAGATTATTTGGCCCTAAATGTGAATGAATAATATCCATATTATTTGTTCACATGAACTAAAAAAAGGTTCAGTGGACAGATAGACAGTTCAGTAGACAAGTAATGATCATGGGAAACACACACAAAACGGCAGTAAATCAATTATAGACATAAATAAGGATTTTGATCATATAAAGCACTAGGATGCAGAGAATCAGGTTCGAAAAACTAATTTAACGATCCGCACATAATAGAAAAACAACTGATCCAAACAAAGGAAATTGTTCCAATCATGCATGTTAAAAGACATTAATAGTTGCATTCTATTCCACACCTCATAACGATCCATGGTGACGTACATGCGACCTCCACCAGATGCAATCTGTGCATCCACACCTTTCTCACGTAACTTTGCAAGGTCCTCTTCAAGTGTTTCAGCAAATTTCACACTTGAACCATCCAGAACATCACGACCATCAGTAAGAACATGAAGACGGATCCTCTTAGCACCATGCTCAACAACTCCTTTAAGCAACAACTACACCAACAGAAGAAAACCAATTTCAAAACAAACTCAAAATTTGAAAACCCAATCAAAACAATGGTGAATAAACAGCAGCACTGAGCTTAAATACCCCACCTGAACTTGATCGAGCCGAGAATGGACTCCACCATCACTCAACAACCCAATGAGATGCAAAGTTCCGGTCTCAAACACTTCCTTGATGTACTTGAAGCCTTCTCCTTGGTAAATCTTTCCAGATTCAAGAGCTGAATCCACAAGCTTTGCACTAGATTCATTCAAAAACAAACAAAACTATCAGTATCCATTAATCCCCGCATAGCTAGAAACAACAACAAACCCGAAAACGAGTGCCATCACAACTCACCCCTGTGCAAAAATACGGCCAGCACCAAGAGCGTTGTGACCGACCTCACTGTTGCCCATATCATCCTCTGTAGGAAGGCCCACAGCAGTTCCATGAGCTCTAACTAATCTCCACTTGTCCGGAACACCCTATCATCACATCATCAAACAAACACACACTCAATACACATCGAAAATCCAATCATCACCATCCAAGTTCCAAAACCAGATCCGATCTTAGCAAAAACAAAGCAAACCATACATTCTTAAGCGAATCCATAGTAGGAGTCTCCGCCACGTGGATACAGTTATACTGATCGGGCTTGGCCTCGCCCCAACCGTCCAACACGATCAGCGCGATGACCTTCCCCTTCGGCAGCTTCGGGTGATCCGCCAATTTCCATGAGCCTCCGGCGCTGCCCATTTTTCCTTTCTCAGTCTCTAAACCCAAAGAAAAATGAAATCTATAAGCCACAAGATTTTTCAATCCGAACAAAGAAATCTCTATCGGTCAGATATTAATAAAATCGAAGCAAAATATCGGAGACCAGAATTAAACAAGGGGAGCACGAACCTCACAAAATCGCAAAAATGGCGGAAGCAAAGCGAACAGTTATGTGCGGAAGAGAAACGTCGAGATAGAGAGAGAATCGAACACTCTAAAACCACCACTATATATATAAATAAACTCGTAAAACCCAGAGGATGGTAAACCGGAGAATCTACGCCGTTGATTTTGGTTTGGTTTGATTTGTCGTGGGGAAAAAGAACTACTGCCTGATATTTTGATTCGGTGGATAATGGTGTACGGTATTAGAGTGAGATTCTTCCATCTGGACCGTTTGACGTGTCGAGTAGGGAAGAAATGGATGGTTGAGGAGAAACACGGGGGGCACGTGACGTCAAAAACAGCGGCGTGGTAATGCACGTGATGGGTTCAACCAGAAAAGTAATACAAAGGGCCAGAAGCGGCGTTCTGTACCTACCGTTTTGGCTTTCTGCGTTTCTTTGGAGAGAAAGTTGGGTTGAATAACGTGGCTGCCACAGAACGAATATTCCACAATATGCTATTTCCTTTTCTGGTAATCTGGATATTTCAGATATTACGGCCGACAAAATTTTTTGTTCCGAAAATACTCCTAACGAAGTTTTTATTGTATAAATTTGGTCTATGCATTTTGGTCAAATTTCACTTTTGCTTCATGGCTTACTATTTAGGTCTAACGATTCTACGTGTTGGAGCTTCACTGCAGGATAAAATTAAATAGTGGTTCAAAAGTTTTTCTTGATGAATTTCTTTAGAAAATGTTTAACGAGATCACACTATATAATTTTTATTTTTATCATTTTCGATCTTTCGATTAATCATTTAAAACAAGTAGAATACCGCAAACGACTACAGACACACTAACATATGATATACGACTATGGAACTTACTTTATTAATGAAAATAGAAGTTTTTAAAAATACAATGACCAAGAAGCTACTAGCACTTCGGCTACATTATATTTGAAATCACATGCACCCTAATTTTCTATGGATTTGACCCTTGTGTGGCCTTCTACATGCGTGCCTAAATTTAATAACTTGAATAAAATTAAAAAATTAAAAAATTATAATGCCGAGGTCGTTTTCTGGGTTTTGAATTACATGTTAGTAAATGAGTCAAATGACAAGTGAAGGGCATGCGTGCATGTTGTTTAAGAGATGAGATTCAACTGCTCATATGGTTTAAATAGCCACATAGAACTTGAAAGGCTAATTTCTTTAATAATAGAAAGTCAGAAATCATAATTTCCCTTTATATTTTATGAGTTGCAACGAATAATATTATGCATGCTTTGATCTTAAGTGGGAAGAATGCACTTAAATGATCTCATTCAAATATCTTAAACAATTAAATGATTAAATATGTATTTTTATGTTGAACTGAAGATTAACAAATTATTTTTATGACAAAGCATGCCCATAAAGCAAATGGGAGGAAATAATTCTAGGCGGCCTAGGATTTGTAGCCAAAGTAACATACCGAAATAATTTTAATATACTTTAGGAGAAATGCTAACAACTTTCTCCTTTCAACATTAAGTCTTCATTAATTTATTTATTATCTCATGGAGCGATGTATTTTTCTAATTGGTGACGTGTATATTATAAGTCACCTTTTTAAAGAGTGTCTCTATCAAAAATCATCCAAGTCGGAGATCGTTTGATCAGTGAACTTATTTCAACTAAATTATGGTTTTGATAATAATGGGACCGGCCATCTATGTAGGATGAAAATGAAGGGATAAATTGGAAAAGACGAGAAGAGCCTGATGATAGCATTGCTCACTTAAGTAGTAGAACACATCTTTTCTTTTATTATATTGGTTAATTCAATCGAAAGTGTTTGAGGGGGAGGTGATATTATATAAGCTCAACCTGGGTACCTAGATCAATTTGGTCTTGCATTCGTCGGTTAGCTCCATTTATTAGCTCATTAAGGGGTCTTATGTGGGATTGGCTTCACAAGTCAAGCTTTGTTGTTCTTCTTTAGGGGCTAATGATCAATGGCTCATAATATGCATGCACCTAATGATCTCATTCCAAAGAATTATAAACAATTAATAATAATATGTAAAAAATAATGTATTTTTGTTCTCAGTGAACTATCATCAATTGTCACTAAATTATGACTTATTCGACACTTAACTCACTGTATTTTCAACAATATCACTTAACTCACTCAATTTTACATCCGTCTTCCACTTAACTCACTGCGGTTAATTGTACCGTTAGAAGCCGTTAAAATTGAGGGTATATTTGTCAAAACACTTTAAAATCATTTTTAACTTTAAAAAACTACATTTATTATACTTTTTTTCAATTTTTTTTTTAATTTCTGAAAAAAATTCTAATAAAAAATAATTTTTTTAACTTAAATATAATTTGAAAAAAAAATTGTCTTTTTAAAAAAAAGTTAGAAATGCATTTATTTAGTGTTTAGACAAATATACCTCAATTTACATTTATTAGACTTTTTTCAATTTTTTAAATTTCTAAGATTTCTAATAAAAATGATTTTTTTTAACTTAAATATAGTTTGAAAAAAAAATTGCCTTTTTTTTAAAAAAAATGTTAGAAATGTTTTTTTTTAGTGTTTAGACAAATATACTCTCAATTTTAATAGCTTTTAACGGCATAATTAAACACAGTGAGTTAAGTGAAAGACGGATGTAAAACTGAGTGAGTTAAGTGATATTGTTGAAAATACAGTGAGTTAAGTGTCGAATAAATCATAAATAAGTGATCATTGATGATGTTTTCCCTTTTGTTCTCTGCCGAAGATCATTAACGATCCATTTTTATGACAAAAGCATTCCCATAAAGCAAAGGGGAGGAAAAATCGGTTCAACTATACAATGCTAGCTAGGTGGCTTTGAATGGTTGCAACCGTCCAAGCCCCTGAAGTAGCTAGTTTTAGATCGTTGAAACAACTTTTGCAGGATGCATGAATGTCTTCCAGTGCTAATTGATTTCTGATTACCATGCACTACAAGAAAAATGGTCTACGACAACATCATATTTACAACATATTATAAATGCTCGTTGTTGCTTATAGTTTTCCACAACGGGCAAACAATGCAAATGACGCATGTTGTTAATTTAGTTATTGACAACTCACCTTACACATTGTTATTTGTAAGTTGTCAATTAAAACATTAACAAGTATGAATGCGCGTTATTAAATATTTTCAAAATAACAACGTACGTCGAATGCTGTTAAAACTTTGAGATAAAAGATACCAGAAAAATAGCAGAACAATTGTGCTCAACATAAAGCACCTGTGGACTACAGTCACCACAAACTCAACTCGATCTTTCTCAAAGAAAAAAAGAAAAAAAGAAAAAATATATATAAAAAAATCAGCCCTCTGAATCCATCAAAGATCCCAAACGTATAAAATCCTGGGCTTGAAGAATTGAACTCTGAAGCTCTCAACTCTCATTCTCTCAAACGGCTTCGCCCTCACCAGCCTAAACCCTAAACCGTAAGAAACGATGTCATGGCTTCCCTCCGCCGTCGCTCTCAATTGCATCGACGACTTCGCCATGAAGCAAGACCACTTCTCCGACGTCGCCGCCGTCAAGCACCTCCCGCTCACCCACTTGGCCTACGGCATGATCGACTCCGCCTCGGCTGTGGTCCTCCAATCATTCGCTTACCTCCCACGCGCCGCCCAGCGTCGGCTACGTCCTTACCAGCTCATCCTCTGCCTCGGCTCCGGCGACTGCGCCACTGACTCCACTTTCACTGCCGACCTCGGTTGTCAATCTTCGATGGCCGGATTTCCGACGTTTACGGCTACGAAGGTACTTCGTTCTTTCTTCATATTAGGTGTTCCACTGTTTTGCACCTTCAATTTCATTGTCTTGGTTCCTATTGCATTCTAATCAGCACAACATGTTGTTTAGCTTGAAAATTGTTTGAAGAACTCAGCTTTTAGCCTCACAGCTGCAAAACACTGTTATTCATTTGCTTCTTCATGTTTGCTTGTTCCTCCTAAATTGGCATATTGTCGAACACTAGGTGTGCATTGAAAATAAAGATGATTCATGCCAGATAGTGAAATTGATATAAAAATTTGATTAAAGGATGTGAGTATGAGACATTGCAGTCTTACTATATACAACTGTGGATAGTATAATGAATGTTCATGAGAATTAGATAAAAGTGGTTTTGAGAGTGAATTTGAAATACTTTGATTTTAGCTGTATTGGGAATGATCCTCTGAGAGTGATGGTCTAATGGATGGTGTATCAGGTATTCCTTTCTGTAAACTACTACACACACTAATCTATACATGCATTACAGCAGGAGCATCATGCTTGATCTTAAGTATTATCTTCTAAATAGTAAGTTGAATTTCTATGCAATGATTCTAATTAAATTAATACAAAGGCTGAAGATTATTGCCCTGAAACTCTTAAGGAAGCTAGCTAGCTACCATTATGGTACTGTTTAATTACTGAACCACTTTCTTAATTCCTTGACTAATCATGCTTTTATATGTTTGTTAGAATTTGGAATAAGTCTTGTATTATTTATTAATAGTCTATTTGGTTATTATACTAAGAAGATTTCATACAGTTTATCGGAGCTGGTCTGCACTTACAGAATAGAAGATTTTGGTTTGATTCGTACAACTCTAGCAAAATTGTGGTTGATTATTATGTTGCTGAAATGCTTTCATGTAGGTAGCTAAGATTGTGTCTGTACTGCTTGTAATTTGTGGCAACGTTTGATGTGTCGGTTTGTGTAATTTGCATAATGATCGATCAGATTGATGTTAATGTGGTTGTGTATATGCAGATGATGCGAAATGTGGTATGCCGACATGGATCTGCAAGGGGCTTACTTATTTTCTTATTTGTAGGCCTGGTTTACTTCTATCTCTAAGGTTGGTTTGTTGCCTTAAAGTAATCTTCAACTTAATTATTACTATACAGTGCTTTGAATTTATGCCCTTCTTTTATGTGATCATGTTCAGCCTCTTGATCTGTTGGAAATGGTAAAGGCAATCAAAGGTATTGTCTAGCAGAATGTTTTTGATAGAAAGCTGCAAGTAGTCAAGCAGTTAGCTGCTATCGTTACTCCATTATTGGTAATTGGATAGTCGGGTAAAACTATAAATGTTGAGTAAAGAACACAGGTTCAAAGATATTGGTATTAGTTTCCTGACTGTTGGACAATGCTTTCATGTTTTCAGTATCTATCGCGCAGGCATAGCTTTAGATATTACAGGTTTCGTTGGCCAAACCAGCTGCTAGGATTCTTGAAGTTACTGGAAAAACTGCACAGAGCATTAGAACCCGATAGGATCTATTGAACTTCCTCTTAATTTATGATATTTGTAGTCACAACAATGCTTGTTTTGTCAATTACCAATGATCCACAAAGGATTCAGTACTTTGTCTTGCATTTTTTGTAAGGAATATATGTATTAGACAATATGGTACTCTTAATGAAATGTATATTTTTCTTTTACATGGTTAGTCTTCTAATATTGGCATGAGAATGTGCTCAAGTAATGGTGAATGTTTACGGAGTTATCAAGAAAGGTAAGGGAAAGAACCCAGCAAATTGGGTGCAATAATATATATTGAAACATTATAACAATGTATTCAATAATATGACAACATACCATGTATGTTGTCGAAAATTGAAGACAACATGCTGAGAGTGTTGTTAAAACTTACAACATGCACTTGAAACGTTGTTGAAAATTTATGACAACGTGCAAAGCTCATTGTTGAATAATTACAACAACGTGCTTCGCCTCTTTTTGACAACATGCAAAGCGCAATGTTAAGGACTCGTGGACTTTTAATGACTCTGGCATCTACAACATGCGCCAAACGTTGTCAAAAGTGATTGACAACGTGAATTGCAAGTTGTTAAACATGTTTTTTTCTTGTAGTGATGTATGACCCTTTGGCGATGTACGTACTTGATTGGAGCAAGTTTACAATAGATATTGCCCCAAAGAGCATACTGGAAATCAAGATGGTAAAGCTGTTTCGCGCATATAGATACCTGAAATTACAGAAGAGGGCGTTGCAAATGAGAAGAGCTTCTGAGCTGCACCGGCCTGCCAAGCCTTTTGAGGAAGCCGTTTGATGTTGTTTCATATTGTTGCTTCACTCAATATGGCTAATATAAGGAGGCTTAACGTTATATTTCCAGAGAAAGTTACTCCATCGAGCATAAAGGAGTGAATCACCTGCCGTTTCAGTAGTGCGTATATCTGCAGCACTAATGCAATTTAATTTAATTGGCAAACTGAATGTTGCAACAGCAAAGATTCTAAAAGCTATGATATACAGTAAAGCCATGAAGAATACTGATTAATGATGAAAGTAATAAATAAACATTGCAACAGCAACCAGGCAAATACATAAATAAATACATGCATCTGTACAGTAAAGCCATGAAGAATACTGATTAATGATGAAAGTAATAAATAAACATTGCAACAGCAACCAGGCAAATACATAAATAAATACATGCATCTGTTTTTGTTTCTGTACAGAAAATCAAAAGGATGTTCAATCCTATTGATATAATTTCCATTACAGATTGACAAATATATATTCTTATCGGTCGATTTATTCGCCAAAATGATCAACATACACCCCTCTCATAGCTCTCAGAGTGTCTCACAAAGAGATAAGATATTGAGACGAATGCACAATTTCTTCGGTCATGCCTGCAGGCACGGTTCTACCCCGCTAGGATTAAGTTAATTTACAGTGTCCACTTTCATCACTAAGAATTGGCATTATTTGGTATCAGCACAGCGGACATGTGTGACCGGTCTTCACCCACCGAGCAGAGCGATGTCCATGAAAATTATGTAAGCAGGGCAAGGGAGTAATCAGTTTATCATCGCCACCTCCTTCTATTGCTTTACCATCTCCATACCATAGTGAGCGACGTATAGGAAAGCGCACTTCAAACATTTGGAGGTGGTTAAGGTCATGACTCATGAGCATGTTTAACTTCTTGTAGATTCTTTATCTTTCGAGAATTCGAGTTACCACCATTGAGTGTTCTATTATCTATAATTGATTGGCCAACTCCTTATGGCTCTGAACCGGTTCTCGTCGTCCATTACACCACCTATAAATCTTCTAGATAAGCAAAAATGCAAAATAGACAGTCAGTTCTGTTCATTCAACTATTCCTCAGTCAAACTTAAATACCGTCGGTCAGAGCCCAAACCATGAGGCCCATCATTAATTGTCTATTGCACTTGTTTAGAGATAACAAAATAATTTGTCTGGTTGGGTCCTTATCGGGTACTCCCGCTCTGGTCGGAAGAAATCGGGTATCGGACAATGAAATCTCCGATCTTTAATTTTTCAAATTTGAGACATGTTAGAGACGATACGGTGATTCTTTTTATATGCTCATAAATACACCAATGGTCGAGATCAATTTTTGTTTTATTGATTTTGGTACTTGTGATTGTCATGTATTTGATATAAATGAGTTAGTGATATGGTTTCGTACGGTAATATATTTCTCTATTACGTTTGGTACTTATATTTGTTATGCTTATTTCTGATGCAATAAGACTATTAACATGATGATCGTGGGAGATGAAAAATTGATCTGGTCGAAATTAGAATGAACATGTGTATGGTTGAAAATGGGAATATGTTCCCGGGGAGTCAAGAGGGTTTGGGGCATATTCCCTGTTAATTAAGGATATGAATGAGAAATCTCTGCTGAATTGTATTAACTGGGATTGGGATGGAGATGGAGGTTGAGAATGAAGCCGCTAATGAGGATGGGATTGTAGTCTTTATCCTCGACCTAACCCGTTCTTCTCCATACTTCTTGTTTGCAAAAGGAGGGTCGAATACAATCCACGAGAAGCTGTACGTTGGATCAGTATAGGGAGGCCTAACAAAACCAAACAATGAAATGTAATAAACCCTAGCTAGGATTCCCAACTTTCGATCATCTATCAACACATCTTCGATTTTTCAAAAAAAAAAAAAAAAAAAAATCAACACATCTTCGATTGTTGATCCACCACTCATAGTCGCAATCATTCCAAAACTCATCCAGTGACGTTTAAGATAGAAGGCCGTTCCGATAGAGCAACCTCTCAACCACCAACCCCTGAATATCTTTTGGCTCCAGTCATGAACTGGACCCCATGACAAATGATCAAATATGATCGATCAGCACTCAATACTCGCTAGCAAGTCCTAAGATAAAGCTTTCTCATTAGATGGAACCATCATCCATGCCACCCAACACGAAGTTCACGAACTCCTCCTCGAACATCAGTCTCTCCACCAAGGCCATATGAACCATAGTTGGAACAATTTGAGAATGAAATTGTTTTGTCAACATAACATGCAACCTTATTGATATACTCCTATACTACGTCTTTTATTTTTTGTTGGATTAATGTCTAGGCCCAACTACACGTACTATATATTTGAGCAATAGTGTTGGGTATTGTTCTTCCGGCGGGTTTCAACCATTTCAGACATTGTTAATCCATGATAGTTTGAATTGTTTATATAGCGTACCTTTGCAGTACCATTAACTACCGAGTATTTCCATTGTATACAATTGGGCAATTAGCTAGAGATGGACATCTTTATAGGTTATAAACTTATAACAGTTAAGATTGTTTTAACATTTTGATTGGATCTATTCTTATGTTATTATAATTAATTACCTCGATTAGATCAGAATTTTTTTTTTTATAAGTAATTTGTTGAACTAAATCTCAACAATCTTTGATCATAGATCGGATCCCATTATAGTTTTGAAGATTCAACAACCCCATGAACCATCCATTATTTAAAAGACCAACAAAATTCCAGTACGAACTTTTTCATTATATACCAAATTTCAACGTTCAACAACTCTTTGAACTGAAAAACTTAAAATGAAAGTATATACGAACTTGAAGGCTATACCAAAGCTATGATATAGTACGAACGAGTTTGTTGCTTTTTCTCAATTGGACATAAATATATACATCCCCACTTAAAGCCTGGTTTTTTATATAAAAGGAAAAAACCAAGCAGCTCCATTGATTTTTTCCGAATTTTTTAGAGAGAGAGAGAGAGAGAGAGAGAGAGAGAGAGAAGAAACAAAACAGAAGCGTATGTGGGGAAGACTGAGGACACACAATTCAAGATCATGAAAATGAAAGAGAAGGAAAGATGTGAATCCACCAAGGGGAAAATGGTGGTTGAGACTCAAATATCTAACGTCTAGAAGACGACGAACTGTACATCTGGTCAAGGAGGATGACAAACGCCATGGCCACCGACGTGTCGAGATCGGGCTGTACGACGAGGCGGAAGACGTCGACTCCCAACGCCACTCCACCCACCGCCGCCTCCTTCCTCTTGATCTCCGCCACCTTCCTCCTCTTGCCGTCGTACACGGCGCAGCACCTCTGCGCGTACGACCCTTCTACCTGGTACAACACCGACTTCTTGTTGTTCACTTGCGCCAAGTACTTGTTGTTTAGCATGTTCACGTTCTTCCTCACGCAGAACAGCGGATTCTCCGCCGTCTCTCCGTCGTAAATCATCCAGTTATCCCCAAAGCTCAGCCTCTGATTAAACATAACACAATAACGTCTCCTTAGTAAACGATAAATGTTATATCGTTAGATTGCCGAAGATATAACATGCATGATAGATATGTGACAAGAGAACATATGTATACCTTGCGGCGGATGGTGAGGAGAGGCTTGCCGTAGGCGTCCATGAGGACGATCTCGCCTTTACGGCCGGACAAGTAGTTGTCCACCCTAAAGACGAGATTTCCGTTGGTGTCAAACACCGTAAACCCGTTGCAATTCAACAGCAACGACTTCTTCCACACCGTCAGCACCGTGGCCTCTTCGGATCCTGAAACCCTCAGCCTCTGCTCAGCCTCGTAGGCGGCGACATTGGCCGTGGCTACTGCAGCACCGTTTGGGTATACTTTTGTCATCTCAAAACTTGAAAGTTTGGAAATGTTAAGAGTGCTAGCTAGTGATGAGTTTTTGAAGGTGTTGATGGAATAAGTCAGAGAGATGTAGGTGGGAGTATATATATACATATGGAGGAGGTGGATTCGGAGTTGAATTTAGGCCGAGTTGGTATGGGTCAGGGTCTGGGTTTTGCGTGGTCCAGAATGAACAAGAGTGTAAAACTATATCTAAAAAATAAAAAATAAAAGAGTGTAAAACAAGGGTTGAAGAACTTTGAGGAGATCGATGGCGCACCAAGAGAGCATCGTAATTATTATTAAACTAATGAGATAGAAAGTCATACCGGCGAGTGCGCCACCGGGTGTGACGTCGTACACGTAATGATGATTAATAAATGGACGGAAAGGGGAACAAGATTAACATGATAGGTTGGCTGTGCACCGTTTGATGCAATCTGATAAGGATCGAATATATTTCTTTTTCTTTACAATTAGGTCTATCTTTACTTCTAATCCAATGCAAAATTATTTCGATTAATTAATTACGGCTTAAAGTTTGAGTAAGAAAGTAAGTGAAATAAAGGCATGTGGTCGAATGGGTAAGAACCACCGGGTGTAGAATTCTTAAATCAGGGTTCGAACTCAATCTATATTTATTAGAGTTAATGTATTGTTTGGTTCGCGGAAAAGAAATCAATTCCTTATAAAATTTTATAGAAAAGGAAAATAAATTTCCCATTAGCTTTCCTTTTCGCCATTTGGAAACATTGGGAAAATAACGGAAAAATATATGTTTGTTTTCATTTTAGTGTTTGGTTTGTGTAAAGAAATAAAACTAAATCATACTAATATTCTATTTATATCCTCGTATATTAAAACACAATTCATAAACTTTCCAAATGAAATTGTCAATAACAATTTTCAACAAGGATACAAATGTATTTTTATGATATAATTAATGCACATTTAATGCTGAAAAAGTGGGAGGGAAAATAAATCATTTGGAGGATGAGAGGATTCATTTTTTCCCATATTTTCATTTCTTAAAAGGAAGTTGTTTCTTTCCTTGTGCACACCAAGCTCAGGAAATGAATACATTACATTTCATTTCCTAAGCCCTCAATTCCGTGAATCAAACGAGTCCTAAATCTCAATCTATATTGTTGGTCCAGAAGAGGACGCGTTCTGACATGATTTTAATATAATTAATGATATTTCTAAAAAAAAAGAATAAGCAAAATGATTTTAATATTTTTTTGTTTGTTTGTTAACACTAAATGACTTAAAAAAATTAATTAAATTCTCTCATTTCTTTAGAGCTTTGATTGTGAAGATTGTTGAGGAGTTATATATATATATACACACACACAAAAACAAATTTACAAGTTAAAATCAAAATTGTTTACTTAAGAATAAGAGACTAGTACAGCCAAATCAGAGGCGGCCCTGAGGGTGTGCAGGTAGTGTCGCCGCACAAGACCTTCGAAAATGGGAGGCCTCCGACTTTGAGTTTCAAATATATATATATATACTTATATATAGGTATAGTGAATATAATATATTTAGTTCCTTCTGAAAACGGTAAAGTATGTGTAGTCCAGTTGATAGGTTGGCAAAGGCGCGGGGGTCTTCGTTTTTTTGTCACAAGTTCGAGTCCCAGGCTCTGTATGTTAATCTTCCTTTCTTCTTTTCTATTACACTCTATTCATTTTTTTAAGTCATTATACAATGAACATAAAATTTTGATCAAATTTTCGCACCAGTCATCTGAATTTTCAGGACTGACCCTGCGCCAAATCAAAGGGTACTAGGAACTATTTTAAGAAATCTATTCTAGTTCATCTCGTCTTTATAGAAAGCAACACACCATAAGTTAATTAAGATTTAAATCTTGTGGTTGAGGACCGATTTGAGGTAAAGAAGAGAGACAGGTGTCACATAGAGCCCTCATTTCCACAAGATATTTCCTAGGCTTGTTCATTTGTAAATTGTCATCTTTGATTAAGTTTAATTCCCTCTTAATGATAGAGGTAATTAGTTTAATTAGATGATAGGGATGCCATTGGTTGGGGCGGTTTGGGAGACTCGCTTGAGTGATTTAAGAAGTGGCAGACTTCGGACTTTTTCTGCCATTGGAATGATTTGTTTATTATTTTGAATGAGTAAAGATAATATTGAAAAAAATTGGAGATTCAATAGATAATTTGATAATGTCATAGCTTGGTTTTTGTATGTATATAGGTCAGAATCTAAATCTCCCCATGCTAAACGATCAATGGTCCCGAAATTTTATTTGAAAGAGAAAAGAAAATCTAATATGCTTCCAGATGGCTTCGTTGTTTTCTTCATGGAGTTTGTCCTACCTAGCTCCTTCAGACTATTCCAGTCTAGTCCTGGTCTAGAATAAAGATAGAAGATATAAACAAGCTAAGGCTGAAAACAAATGACGAAAGAGTTTGATTAAAGCCGTTTGCGTACAGTTACATGCCTTTTTTTATATATATAACATAAGAAATAAATAAGGTTATCATCATATGATTGTGTATAATTAACGATTATGAAATTTTCTTGGCAACATCCTCAATCGTGTTATATTACTCTTTTTACTTAATAATAGGACTTTGTATTGTAAAACATAATATGTAATGCAATTCTACAAGTGTTGGTGAAGGCAAAATGCTCGATGAAATATTTCAAAAAAACTAAGACTATTGATCAAGTAAGAAAACTAAGTTATTGTGTATGCTTCTATATCTCTAATTTAACTACTAACAATTTAATTTTATTATCATCGTGTAAATTGCGGGTAATGCGGCATATATTTCCAATTACCTTGGAATTGTCACATTGAAGAGTAGATGAAAAGACTATGCAGCATGTGACATGTCTCTTCAATTTCCATTAACAAGTCTTTGCAAAGCTGGAAATTTGGATTGGTCCTCATCACACTCATAGAGTACGGGGACCCCTAGCATGTTCCGTGGACCGACCTGAAACCCCCTCCTAAAAGTGCGGCCTAACAAATTTGTCCAAAACAAATTTCATTCCATTCATTAAGAAATGGAACAGTGACACCTTCACCACCAGAACCAGATCATTAGCTAATACTATGATATGATTGACATGGATGTGAAGATCCGCAGATATAGAAGCATTACCATTCCCTACGAAAACAAAGAGTGACACCCTCACTAGATCACTTGGCTAGCATATAAGCAAAGATTCAGTGATGCACAAGCAATCCCACTCCATATATACCAAAAGCATAGTGACGCCCTCGCTACATCATCAACTACGATATCTATAAAGATTCAGACTCGAGACCACATATTTAACAGTACTGAACGTTGGTTCTCCATCATGCAGTTTAATAAATAGAATAGTTTATTTTTTTCCTTTCACTGCAAAGACATGTTTGTAAAAATGTTAAGATGGAGTCAAACTTTAGAGCAATTTGCTTGATGTCAAGTATGAGACAATTTTAGCCGCCAGGAAATAAAAACTACTCCCAAACTTTTAGTTTATAATGAGTTTAGAATCACCATCTGCGACTGCTTGTATTTTGAGATTCCTTTTTTAGAAGCAAGCAACAATCCTTCCCATAGAGCCAGGGGATTCCATTTCTAGAAGCAAGCATCAATCCTTGCCACAGAGCCAGAGCTTCAATGACAGGGAACTTTATCTTTTCGGGCAGCGAGGAGCCAAGGATAGACACCCCATTATGATCTCGGATAACAAAATCCAGAGTTGAACTAATAAAACCAATATAATCTAGATGATCGAAGAATTTTTACTATTTGTATATCACTCTTTTTTTTTTTTTTTTTTTTTTTTTTAATAAACAGAAGGGTCGTCATTTATATATATTTTATTAAACAAGAAAAAGAGAATAATACAACTAACAAGAAGGAGACATAAAACCACCTTGTTCGGTAAGGTTGGTCGAATTGTCTAGTATAGAACTCTCATCAGTTTGCGGCCGGTAAGTTTGACTGTTTGAGGGGCATTTAATGGGTTCGTGCGCCTGCGACTGGAGATTGGTCTGGCTTTACTGGGATACTCTCGTGAATCTTGGTCTGAATACTGATTGCGTGGGTGTGTTACTAACTCGCTAACATAATCGAGGTGACTTGCTAACTCACTCCCAATTAAAAAAAAAAAAAGGAGACATAAGGACCTAACTTCTCAAAAAATAAACAAGAAAAGATATAATAAAATAAAAGACAAACATGTAACCCAGACCAACAAAAGCGAAAATTAGGAAGCAGAAAACGTTAATACTAGCACGATTAAAATTTGTGGACATCTGCTATAGAATCGTCCCCACGTCCGTTCTATATTCCTATCAGTTCCACAGTTTAGAAAACTTCCGGTGGTTATTGGATTCCACTTTCGTCTTAAAGAAGCCGAAAACGTGTCACAGAAAGTAAACATTCGAACTCTGCGGTCTAGTTAGTAATCGTATGAACAGCTTGAACCACAAGCCAAACAGAAACTGTGGCTGTGGCCTGTGGGATTCATTACTCGACAGTAGAACCGTGTTCATAATGAGCGCACTTGATTTTTCTACTCAATTAAGAAATGAATGCTATGGATAGAAAGCAAAAAGGTGTAATGTAGGTGGAGCCCGGGAGGTAGACTCAGGTTCATCCTGAAAGAGACCTGCACAGAAGTGGTGGGAGCGAGTTAAAAAGACCCCCAAATTCCAATTCCAATTCCAATTCCAATTCCAATTCCCACTCCCACCAACTCTCACTATCTCGCTTGCCTTACTTTACTGACCTAAACATGAACCAATTCCATTCGAATTCGTTTCCCAATTTATCTCAACAACCAACGAGCATTACCCTTCTTCTCCTGATTCTAAACACATTTTCAGCTGCTCTTTTTTTCCATGTGTATGCACTAGGTACATTATAGGACACCTTTTCTATATTCCTATAGTTCTACGCCCATGAATAACTACTTGAACACCGTCCCAAAATGCGTTGTCTCACCACACTCTATGTGAGGATAGATTCTATATGCAGTGACCAAGTCTAAGACGTGTGGCTAACGAGTAATTCTGCTGTACAATAGGTTAATTGTACACATTTATGTGTCTATTTTTCTTGTCACGTGTTAGGTAGCACGATGAGAGACAGCTATACTGTTCTAACGAGGCCTTGATTTCTACATCGATGCCGAATTCCGAAAGTTCAACCGTCATGTATCATAAATGCTCGCTGGACTGTCTCATAATTCTAGGCTTTTTCAGTTCTAGGTCAAGGGAAGAACCTAAAGAAAAATAGATCTCTGGTTGTATTTGGCAAAGGCCTATTGTCACAATAATAGTACTATTTGACGGTAATATGTGCACCACAGAAAAAGAAATCGGGAATTTTATACACTTTGTGATACTGGAGAAGAGTCACCAGGGAAAAATATCTAGCCGACCATACACAATCTAGTCAGAACTGCCTCGTTTTTCATATGGGTCCAAAATTGCCGTACATTGTTTAGCCGACTATACAGAACATAGCCACAGCGTGCAGCTAAACTAAAACCGACAACGATTCGGGAAAAAGCTTATGGCAGAGGAGTCAAAAGATGAACACAGAGACAATGTCAGATTTCATTCTCTTAGGAGTGACTGAGGGTTTTTCTTAAGCCTAATGAGTCACTTTCAGTCCATTGCTATGAAATGTGAAAGGAAATTACTACCGATAACCAAAGAAAGTGCCATCTACAGATTCCTAAACAGTTTTAGCACTGTTAACATCTATATACAATAAAACTTCGAGCACAAACACGCACTAGACTCGCACACAAAATTACACGAGCGGCATAGCTAGCCTTGGACTCACACACTCTTAAACCAGTTAGCCTGTCAACATCTATATACAAGAAACTTCAAGCACAAACACGCACTCGACTCGCACACAAAATTACACGAGCGGCATAGCTAGCCTTGGACTCACACACTCTTAAACCAGTTAGCACTGTCAACATCTATATACAAGAAACTTCAAGCACAAACACGCACTAGACTCGCACACAAAACTACACGTGCAGCATAACTGGCCTTGGACACACACACGTACCACTTCCTGCATAGGTGACAACTTGAACACAAGTACAGGACTCGCTCTTCAATAGCTCTTCAAAACCCGTGTTATGTAGTCTGTTTGTTTAGTGTTGAATAAAGGACTATGGTTTTCTTCTAAAAAAAAAAAAAAATCCTGAGATTGGAGAAAGTATTTTCCATCATGGTTAACTAGTCCCAATTCAAAGAAAAAAAAAAACAAAAAAAGCAAAGTAGGAGTAGGACCATATGTTCTTAAGACCTGGACTTAAGATCAAATACAAACATATTGGTCAATATGTTCCAACAACCAAGCCAACAACAAGATAAAGTGAAAAACGTAACCAAGCCAACAACAAGATAAAGTGAAAAACGTAACCAAGCCAACAACATTGAAGAGATAGAGAGCCAGCCAGATAGATTCAAAATAAGCGTACTGCATCTTCTAAAGTTTGACTCGGCAAGAACAAGACAACTCCAAAAAAAAAAAAAAAGTTTTAACTTGGAAAATTGATTTTCGTTAGCATAAAGATTGGTACTCAGTGTAGTTCAATCAGGCAATAACAGTCATAATACAATAGTACTATCCCTACTATGTCATGCACACCACTATATAGATAACCACCATAGTTTAATCCCATCATTTCATCCTCAAGTAGAATTCCTTGTAATATACATTATGTGGAACAAAGACAAAAAATCTTCAACTTGAAAGATCCTCCTCATATTACTAGGCTGATTTGAAGTGTGTAGCAATGGAGGTTAGCCTATAGTGCAACACCTTCAGCTTGGAAGATCCTCCTCAAATCTATGCTGATTTGAAGTCTATGGCAATGGAGGTTAAGCTAAAATGTGCCCTATATCTTGTCAAGTTTCTGATACCTTAAGTGTACATGCGCAAGATACAGCTTCTTTAGAAACACTTTCAGACTAAGAGAGTTTGTGAGGAAGCACCTATATTTACAAAATCTGGCATTCTAGACACTGCAATATACTAACTGATAAGCATAAAAATGTACATCAATCAACATAGATGAAGTGAAGAGTTATATTTTCTTTTTCTGGTCTGGAGTGAAAAACAATCTTGAGAAGGATAATCGTAGGGAAAATATACAAACAGACATCTTGAAAATTTCAAATCAGAGGTAATCATGTCAAAGGAAATTGTAGTAGGGTATCAAACAACAAAAAGAAATGCCATATGTAAAGAGGGTCACATTTGAATTTGAACACTAAGACATCCAAGGTAAGACCGCAATAGACCAGAATGAGAAAAAAACATGAGCACCTCCAGCTCAAGGGAAGACAATTCCCCAATGGTGCAAAACTGAAAAGCATACCATATCCAATCATTCCAAAAGAATTCAGGAATTACTTCTTAGAATGTGCATACTACCTATGCCTATTAATCAATTGACAATAGACTGAACAGATTTAAATATCCAAAACAAAATGAGACACCAAGCTTAAATTTAGGCTGGCAATGCATTTCAATACAAGAATTAAAGGCATCAACTATTCATATAATCTCAGCATTACAAAAAGAGAGAGGATTTGGAATCAACTATAAATTAAAATTGAAGTGAATTCAAACCTACACGAGTTCAATATATGCCATGGGTGCATTGTCCCCTCGCCTCGGCAGTGTTCTGATAATTCTAGTATAACCACCATTTCTTTCCCCATATCTGTCTGGTACCTCGGCAAACAAGGCATGGACAATCTGCTTCTCATAAATGAATCCAAGAGCCTGCCTCCTCTTATGAAGAGACCCTTCTTTGGCCAATGTGATCATTTTGTCAACATACTTCCTCATGGCGCTTGCCCTTGCTCGAGTGGTTTTGATGCGACCATGCTTAAGTAGCTGAGTAGTGAGGCCTCGGAGAAGCGCCTTCCTTTGGTCGGGAGGCCTGTTGAGCTTAGGCACTTTCCTTCCATGTCTCATTGCATAAACCCGGCCACCATTATCAATAATGGTAAAGTTATGTTCAAAACTCGTGTTATCTGCGAGAAGACAAATAAAGGAGTTCAAGGTCTTGCATTATTAGTGACATAGACACCAAACAATGGAAAAAATGCCGCACAGTTTATGATATAGAGGCTATTCTTGCAGACATCTCAGCAGCATGAACCAACTAACAAGCTACACAAAACAAACAATGGGAGTACCCAGGCATTCGGGTTTTAATGTCTATGAAAATTGAACAAAAAGGAGGTTACTTTGCAAGAATATGACGTATTACTGAATGCTGAAATAATGCTAAAAGATACATAATTTCATTAGCAGTAATGCACCCAATTGCCTCCACCTCCATTATTATGTGCTGAAATGAAAACTGGGATGAAATAATATTAAAAGATACATAATTTCATTACCATTACTACACCCAATTGCCTCCACCTCCTCTACTTCATCACTAACAGAGAATTTAACAGCAGAAGTAAAGGAAATGATGGGAAAACAGAGAGCAGTACCTGAGAGACCGAGAGGGTTGAAGGGAGAGAGACCCGTGAAGGACCCAAAATACTTCTGGGGTTTAGGAACAGACTGACTGAGGCTGAGGCCCAGGCGTAGACCTCGATGCCCACAATGTGTTGGAGACGAAGAAGAAGCAGCAACCGTAGACGGTGATGGAAGTGCTGACCTCAGCGACGCCATGCTCCATCTACTCCCAGCATCCACTGTTCCGGTTGCTGTTGCCAATGCCATTGTCATCGCCATTCCCAAATCATACACTCTTTTGCTCCTCTGCTTCTTCTTCTTTGTTTCTCGGTCCTTATCTTTGAACCATGAATTTGATGGGTTCTGGATAAGGGTATATTGGCTTTGGAAATGGGTCAAAAGGAACTGAGGCAGGCCTGATCTTTAAGGCCCAATGTCACTGTTTCACTTTGGGCTGGCCCAATAAAAAATCTATCAGGCTTGTAAAGGAACTAATGGAGAGGCAAATATTAGGGTGATCAAACTTTGCTCATAAGAGACCTACTCATGTAAGAGACAGTTTTTAAGAGACTATGAGGAAGAAATGAATCTAATGGCTGAAAATGAAATGTACAATTTTTAGTTGTTATAACTTTAGTTTTTAAATTTCATACGTGTAGTTGAGATGCATTTGTCATTCACAGTCTTTTAGAACTATCCCTTAAGTAAGTAATCTCATATCTTCTTCAATGATCTCAAGCAACTTTAAATACTTTTAATTTTTTCAAGGCTCAACTCAGACTCAGCTCGGCTTCATTGATTACTTTCAGTTTCATCAAACTTAGTTCCACTCGACTCTATTGTCTAACTAGCTCAATTTTCATCTACGCACACTTGTTTCAGTCTAATTTGACTCATTTGTATGAATATATGCAAGTTGGTTTATAAAAATACGATATAATCGAGTCACATTTATCACATTTATCGGTGTAAAAAAAGTTCACTTTAAATTAATTTATTTTACGCTGAATTTTTTTTCTCTTTATTTACGAGATCACCTAATATTCTCAAATACTTTCTAAGCTCATAAACTAAGAGGATCGTGTCAAAATATTTCCTCCTTATGACCACAGAGAATATATTGAAATTTAAATGAGCCGAACTTAGATGGTACGAAGCCGTTTTAAGACGTTATCTCTCTATTTGGTATTAAATAAAGTGAAATTTACATACTTCGATGAAGGAGCAGTGGTCCCTACAGTGACTGTAGCAACAGCGAAGAGGACGGAGGGGAAAGAGATCCACAGCCACAGCTCCATCACTCTCAAAGCTTACCTCTCAGTCTCACAGAGTTTAAGGAGAGAAAAGAGAGAGAGAGAGAGAGAGAGGAACAGTTCTGAGCAGCGACACTCGGAAAAGACAATACGGCTCCGTCTTCTCCGTTGGAGGATCACTGCAAGGTTCCCTTTCTCTCTTTTGCTTTAACCAAAAGCGTCTACTTTTTAAGTGAAGTTCATAATTATTATGTTCGTTAGTTTAAATAATAATTAGTTGCTTAATTAAGTAACAGTATGTGTGTGTGTGAGAGAGAGAGAGAGAGAGAGGGAGAAAGAGACGAAGATAAAAAGCTGAGCAAAAGTTGAAACGAGGTGGAGAAAAGCCATCGAAGAATGAGAGTAGTCTGCGCTGCCACTCAACACTCACTCTTACCTGCTCAACTTCCTCAGTACCAACCCCCCTCACTTTCTTCTTCAACTACCAGTAACGGTAATTTAACGGCCAGATGGGGAACTGCGGAACTAGGGAGGAAAATGCTGTGGTGAATGCTCAAGGTGGGTGCTTCAAAGCCCAGATCTTTGTTACAATTGGTGTTGTGGGTTTTGAGCTAATTTTTCTAAAGATTGGATTTTTGATTATTGGATACAGTAGTTCAGCAGCTGAGCTCGTTGCCGTCGTCGGTGAAGAGCGAGAAGGTTAAGCAGAATCACAGCCGTTCGATTTCAGATCTGAGTGATCCTTCCACTCCACGCAACTTCGAGGACGCGCGCAAGAATGCCGTGCTCTACACCCACGTCATCGCCTTCACGCTCTACGAGCTCGAGACCATCACCAAGAGCTTCAGGTCCGACTACATCTTGGGCGAGGGAGGCTTCGGCACTGTGTACAAGGGCTACATTGACGAGAATGTGAGGGTGGGGCTCAAATCTCTGCCGGTGGCCGTGAAAGTGCTCAACAAAGAGGGCCTTCAGGGCCACCGGGAGTGGCTGACCGAGGTCAACTTCCTCGGCCAGCTCCGCCACCCTAATCTGGTCAAATTGATCGGGTATTGCTGTGAGGACGATCACAGATTGCTTGTGTATGAGTTCATGTTCCGAGGGAGCCTTGAAAATCACTTGTTCAAGAGTATGTTGCAATTAGTTTTCGAATTTTGCTACTTAATTTGCTATGGTTTGTTTACCTAATCGAAATTTCGGGGATCATTTTTAGAGGCGACTGTTCCACTGTCGTGGTCGAGAAGAATGCTGATTGCTCTCGGAGCTGCCAAGGGACTTGCTTTTCTTCACAATGCTGAAAGGCCGGTCATCTATAGAGACTTCAAAACTTCTAATATCTTACTGGACTCTGTAAGTGGTGTTCTTCAAAGTTCTGATATTTGTTCTTAATGTTGACATGCAAACTCATTGTCATTCCTGGTTTTCTTTGCAGGATTATACAGCGAAGCTATCTGATTTCGGGCTAGCTAAAGCTGGACCCCAAGGGGATGAGACCCATGTGTCAACTAGAGTGATGGGTACCTATGGCTATGCTGCCCCTGAGTATGTAATGACTGGTATGACTTTCTCCTATATTGGATTTGCTCGACTTGCATCCATTTGATTGATAGCGTAGTTGGAGTATAATGAATACTCTTTTAACTTAAAGCTTAGTTGAGTGGGAAACAAATCTACGCTTTTGTCTTGTATGGAGGAGGAACCAATTAGTTCCACTAAATTCTAGAATTTGACTGCTTCCTATTGAATAAAGAAATTTGAATGTATGTACCAGATGGGTGCTTAAGTTGTGAGGATTGTGATATTTAGTGTCACTGGTTTTAGTATCATTTGAGGAATGCTCTACCATAATCAACTTCTTGTGTTCGATCTCTGCCTTAATACATGTTTGCTAAGATTGAGTCTACTGATTTGGTTTGTTTTGAAACCGTCTTTCTTCCTTTTACTGGTTAGACTTTTAGAGTTTTAGAATAGGAAGGCTTGCACCGGGTCTGGTACTACCAAAGCAGGGTCTTGGGAGCGTAGAGCTAGAGCATATATGGAGCGGCTCTTGATGAACATGAGTCAAGTGTGCTTGATGGCTCAAGAGGGTTTCACCATTATACAAGTGGATTGTATTTTAGGCTATAACCTCTTTCACGAGTACATATGCTGAATAAAGTAAATACCATATTGAGTCATCAGTAGAGTGCATAAAGACATACTTTTCTTGGTATTTTACTTGAGCTTCTATTGCAACGGGAAATTGAATTCACAGATACTTAGCCGCTGCAATGGACTTTTAGTTCCAACTTTTCAGTGCTGATGATAAATTAGATTCAAAGGCTTAGGTCATACTGTTTGATTTATGAGGTAAAATCCATCTGTAGTGATCAAGTGTCCCATCAGTTGATGATTAGTACTGCTAGATTCCAAATACTTGTAATTGCATTTTACTATTGAAGTGACGAGTGATACTCTTCCATTGAAATTTTCAGTGTTGCTCTGTTTATCTACCCCTTTATCTTTTCTGTAACTCATAGATCAGAAGTAATTCCACCAATAGTCCTCTCTTTTAGTTAAAAGTATAGACAAGTGAAGTAACACTGAAATATGCTGCATTGTGTCTAGTTTTCTTGCTTGTATTGTCGCAGCTAGTTCTATTTTGCATGCATCAATGCTTTTCTTCCGCTTTTCTGAATGAAATCTATATGAATGAACAGGCCACCTGACGGCGAAGAGTGATGTATACAGCTTTGGAGTCGTTCTTCTTGAGCTTCTGACAGGAAGGCGATCGGTTGACAAGACAAGACCAAGCAAGGAGCAGAACTTGGTAGATTGGGCACGACCAAAACTGAACGACAAGAGAAAGTTGCTACAAATAATCGACCCTAGGTTGGATCAGTACTCAACCAGGGCAGCACAGAAAGCTTGCAGCCTGGCATACTATTGCCTCAGCCAAAACCCCAAAGCAAGGCCCTTAATGAGTGATGTAGTAGAGACTTTGGAACCACTACAAACTTGTAACGATCCAAGTGAATCATCCTTGGGGGGACCATTTGCCATGAGCAGACTTCCTGATTATCGAATGCGTCAAAGGTTTTCTAACAACGTAGGTCCAGGTGCTATTTGTCGATCTCCAAACCCAAATATTTCTCCTGGAGGTCCTGCAGCATGCAGAGTTAGATGAGAATGTATCTTTTATGTATACTTGTTTGTATGCTATCTCCCCCAACCTTTTTTGCAATGACAAAATTTGCTGGTTATATTATGGGTGCATATGTCTCATTGTTTTTGGTTTCATAGTGTTCCTCTAGTCAATAATTTTGGTTTTCTGACTCTGCTTGTATTCAGATTTTGGCATGAAAATTGCTATCTAAAAAACCCCATGTTAACATCTAGTTACAGAGCCGTCATTGTTAGTGTTTCCGTTCACCTATATATTTCCAAAGCTTGGATCACACCATATTCTGATATTCACCCTCAGTGTGCTTAGTCTCGCTTTCACAGTCATTGTTAGCCTCGCTTGCATGAGAGTGGCTTGTGCATCGTTAGCCATACTTCACATAGGCTAGGCATCGTTAAGCTGCTTGCATGAGCACTTCTACAGGTGTAGACTGATAGACGCGAGACATTAGCCTCACTTGTCATGAACATCGTCACATTACTTGCCCTCGCATCGTTAATCTCACTTACATAGACACCATTCACTTTTAACCGCCTGAATCCAAGTTTCAAAGGGAATTGATGAGAATAGCTTACGATTGGTAAATAATGTGGCTCAAAACTACATGCCTATTAACCTTTTGAACCCATAAATACAATCGGCCGGGTCGGGTACTCTTGACTCAAACATGATTAGCCTACCCTGGAAGTAACCCAGATTCCATTTTAAAGTCATTTTCTAAACCAGGCAAATATAAGAAAATCTGTCAGAGCCAAAATAAAATATCCATTCATTGACCCCCTTCCCTCTTCATCAAATCTCTTCCACTCTACTTTCAACCACACAAAATCTCCATTCCTAATAACTGCTTTCTTCTCTGTCTCTCTGGAGTAGTGTAGATACTGTACACCATTTGTGTCTGCATATAGGTTTTGCTAAGGTTGCAAAACATGAATGACTACGATTTCATAATCCGTAGCACCATCAAATCAGTTGTAGCCATAGTCCTCTTCATGGCGCTATTGACCATTAGTAGTAGTACTACTACTACTTCTGCAGGTAAGCAAAATTCGGAACCGTATTTTACTCTACTGTATATTCTTGCCACAGACACAAAACCATTAACATCACTTTGATCATGTCACTGTTTCAGTATCTCATGATGTTCTTGAGTTTATTCCAATGAAGAATTCAATCTCCATTGAAGTAGTGGACGTTGTTAGAGCTCACGATGAAGCAGGAAGACGGAGGCTGGAGCCCTACCAACTATGCTTGGCTTGCAAGTGCTGCGCCGGCACAACATGCTCCACCATGCCTTGCTGTTTCGGCATAGACTGCCAGCTTCCCGGGAAGCCCTTTGGGGTTTGCGCCTTTGTTCCAAAGATCTGCAACTGTACCAACTGTACAAGTAGTAGTAGTAGTCCTTGAAGTCATGTCACGTCTGTTGGATCCATCTTCCTCTTCGATTTCGATCTTGGAGGTGAAAGGAAGACGAAGAAGGCTAACAGAATTTGAAAACTATTGGGTAGAGCCGATCGAGCTGGTGGGCTTTAGCTAGAATACAAATGATGACAACCTTGCGGTGTCAGAGATTAGTAGTAGTACCATAGAGAAAATATTCGATGTTTTACAAATCTTTTGGGGCGTCCTTCGTCTTGTATAAAAATATTGTTCACATCACGTGGGATACTATATATTGCTGGAAATTATGTACATGCAACCTCACTATATCATACTAGTTGATCTTGAATAATGTTAGTTGTTCAACAGATCGATGAAGTTATTGATTTAATTAAGTAATGGTTTATAGCTCAACAAGTTGCTTATTTGTTAATTAATTTGATTTGTATTGTATATGAATTTGTTAGAGGTCATGTAAATAAATTTGAGGTCCTAGCTAGTTTCATATGTGGGTGCAACCCTTCCGTATCTTCAGGGGTTGTATCGATGTCTTTGCTCAACGGACATTAAACAACTCTTGCGCGCATGGTGTGACCTATATATCTACACGTACTACTACTAGTAACGAGGATTTATGAACCAATAAATTCGTTGATAACTCTAATTAAGTAGAAGATGGACTTAAGATCTAAATCATAGCTATTGAGGCTGTGATTTTAATAATATCCAAAACCAACAAATTCTAACCCTAAATCTCTCAAAATGAAGTTTGTGGTCGGCTTGATCCACTAACTCGATATTGACTCTCTTAACACTAATTTTAGTGTCCTTCTGTGTCGTTCATGATTGTGTTGAAGTCTAAATTAAAGCTGTTATCAAATGGGGGTGAAGGATTTGTCAAGTGTCATCTACCGACGGAAATTATTTATTAAACATGTAACATATGTCAGGTCATGTTATTCATGCTGTTAATTTTTGCATTCGTGTCTATTATTAACAGTTTGACATGACATGAACGTGATATGTGAAAACAGATCGCCACCCCTTACTACTTTGAACAGAAGTCCAACATAATAGGGATGATGAACATTTTTAAGTCATCCACTAACTTAAAGGATAAACTACGAATTGGCTGATGAACTCCTCAATTATGGAATGCTTACTTTTCCTCGTCTATTCTATTCCTAGTCAGTTTTCAAGTTGCTTTCAATACCAACTTAATTTGTGAAGAGAACGGACAAAAAGTGGACTTTGCTGCCACTAACTTCGTCACCACTCATTTTACATTAACAAATACAAAACACTAACAGTATCCTACGGAGAACTTAAACAACTTAATCGAAAACCAAGAGTACGTTCTCACATATTATAGCCTAATGCGAATTAAAGCTGGAATTAACATCATTATCCCTCAATGCGTCTCTAATTATCCCCATTTTTTATTCTGGCCCATGGGTCTTCTTAATTACTCCAAAGAAGAAGGGTAATATATGCTTCACACACTCTTCCACCACAATAATGGGGAGAAAACAAAGCATGTATTTAAGAAAAATTAACCTAATGTGGGGAAATAAAAGCACTGATGCTTAGTTAAGTGGCTCGATAGAGGAATAATTTTACTTTTATATTCTTAATACAATTGTCACCTTCTTATATAAAGGCTTGTCATCCTCTACATGTTCTACATCCCATAGAAAAAACTAAAGATATATTACGAATTATCCACTACGGAATCAGAACATCTTGTTAATCGCTATCCAGACTGCACCATTATTGCTCAGCAGTCAGCATACCTTTATTTTATCCAACTTTGCTGTTTTTGCTTGATTTGAAGAATACTATGATCTAACTCAAATACCTGACTGAAAGCTTTTAGTTGCATTGTGTTGATGAAAATTAGGCCACACACATGCCTATCGATTCGTATTTGCATCTGTACTTTTTTAATGTTAGAAGACTTGATCCAAACCCTAACCTTTTTGTGTGTGCTTCTGTCATACCACTACTACTATTCCACTACAGCGGGCGTGACTCCATGAATTCGATCTGGTCTTGATTGAGACAAAAGTTTGATTCTGATGAAATGCCACAACCCACATCGAACAGATAGAGCAACGTGTCAAGATTTGAATATTGTAAATTCTAAGTATGCATGGTTCATCTTTCAGGATTGTGCTAGCTAATAAACTACTTATCATGGATTGTGAAGATAAGTAGATGATCCATATTAAAAACAAAACAAACGCAAAGGATAAGTAGCATGGAACATAGATTCTGATAGATCAATGCGCAACTACGTTCTATCGTTGATTCAAATTCCTATTTCAAAAAGAGGGAAAACACGCATGGAACATAGATTGTGAAAGATGTACGATGGCTCTAATGTCCATCTTAGTTGATTTCATTTGGTCAGTTATTAGCTTGAAAAAAACCCAGGTATCGACATCTTTATTTTAATGACCGCTAAGTCGCGATCGCTACAGAATACATGCATTGGAAGGGGTACGATCATTTTGCTTTCTTATTCCTCGGTGAATTCTTGAGAACATCTATAGCAACTAATGAGGTCGATCGATCATTCTCTATTTTAGATCCCATTAGAGGCAATTTATGATACATTGGATATTAAATAAAGTGTCATCGGAGACGGAAATTTTAAGGAGCATCTTCAATCTATACAACTTATTCACACATACGTATGATTAGGTCGTGGTTAATATGTACGCAAAACACAAAATACTTCTTTGATCTTGCGATAACCTCAACCATATGTCATCTTTGGACTTCTCCAAATTCTTGTATTTATATAGAACCTATTTGCCAAGATTGACATTATGAATAGAAGACTAACCTTTTCAAAACAAGTAACTTTGTTATTTTGACGATGGTGAAATAATGGTCAATTCAGTAAAGAAAAGCCATCGAGGCATCGACCATCTTCTTTTCATGCGAGTTAGCGAGTATATATACATATGGTAAAATATTGATGCTTTAAGCCTTTAATCCAAAGCATGCATTAGTGGACGGGAACTCATTGGAGAGAAGCCAAATTCCTGCATATGGGCTCCAATAGATGGCTGCTTGTCACCAAATTCTATCTGGCCTCCTTTTGTTTTAAAGAGCGTCGGCTTCCATAGTAGAAGCTGTACATGTAAATTATCTAATATTGCTCTTATTGTTTTACACGTACGTAAGTCAAGAACTAAAACTAATGATTTCAGAAAGGTAGTATTGTTTTGGAGGGAGAATATATATGTGAATCCCTCTCCTTAAACAAATTTGTGAGTGCTTAATGCTTTAGTGACTCGATCAAAACCAGGGGCACTAAGCAAGTTGCTTATAATTAACAATATACAGAACCACTACGTATATAGAATTGTCATGCACTAATGGTATTATATTAGCAAAACCTTAGCAAAACGAAGAGAACTCGTAAATTCCTTCAACTGTTTCATTCCAATCTTACACTCCTCTTGCTTAATCAGACAAATTTTTTGTGGCTTTATTGTCCGCTAATTACTTTCTGTTCTGCATTTTTTATGGTCAGTTTACACCGACAGATCAAATTATAAGAAATTTGAGAATCATGACAGACAGCAAGAGAACAAGTTAATCCTCTTGGTTTCCAACTAAAACCCACAGGTACTAATTGTTAGCTACCTTTGAATATTAGTCACAGTATGAAAAACCCTAATTTATATAATAGAATATCCCAAGTTGAAATATAGAACTCCGACGTTTTGGATCTAAGTTTCGATATGTAGACAAATGGAATCACATGCATGCATGAAGTTTGAATTACCTGCGGCTAGCTAACTCATTGTTTAAATGTTCATGATGTTTTAAACTAAGCTAGATTGTATAGACTGTACAGTGATCATGACTTTAAAGCAACTTACGAGACAGTTTGTCTTCCTGAGGTAAGCGCCTTTCTGGTGCAAATAATGCTTATAATTAAAGTTAAAGGAAACACGATGCTGATGATGTTCACTGTTGGATTCACAAAGCCAGAAATATAGAATGATTACTGTGCCTAGCTGCTCGACCATGCACTTATTGTGCCCCCAAAAAGAAGTGCCATTGCAAATTTGCAAGTAGATAAGTACTTAGAGACACGTAAAAGCACAGCATACTTAACAAAAAACTCATGATCAATGCTAGATAAATTTGACAAATTATGTCGTCAGAGATTTTCACTCAATTAAAACTACATATCACATCATGAGGGCAGCTCAAACTCTCATTTATGAATATTGCTTCCAATTCCAGAGTTTTATCTTAAATAATGCAGTAAAACTGTTTGTTGAAATGCTTAGAAGAGATAAATAGTCTTATAATAAGTAACGGTGGCTAGACATCGTAGTTTCTCCAACATATTGCCCCCAATGCAACATCGACTTCAATTGAAACTTTCCAGCTCCTGTGATTACTCCATAAACCTGAATTATATCCCCTAATTCCACCGATCTTTCTATTTTAGAAGGGTTCGACAAAAACTGTTCAATAAAATGCCTCAAAGAGACGACTAGTTTATCATCTCCCCACAAAGACAACTCTCCTCCTTCCCCCACTGTTAAAACACGTTACTGCAATCTATCGTACAGGCTAGGGCAGATTTTATATTTCAGGCGTAGGATGGTCACCACTGAGGTCAGAGGTCTACCAATTGTGTTTAAAAATGAAGCAAAAGAAAATAACAAAGAGGGAACCAGGGGCTCGTTGAATACTAATTATAGTATATATAAAGCTATAGCTATGGTAATGGGGACCTACGTAAGAATTTTGTGTTAACCACTGAGCTGGACAAACATAGACACACATAGCTTTCTCTCAGTTTCCACCTACTTACGTCCTCCTCTCTCATAGTATATTAGTATATACCAAATTCCATATGTATATAACTAGTCTCGCCCCAGCTAGAATCCTTAGGTACCTCAGCTCAAACCATTCTCACCACCACTCTCTCTCTCTCTCTCTCTCTCTCTCTCTCTCTCTCTCTTTCACAGGACCTTTCGGATCATACTGTGTAGAACAAGCTAGCCATGTCGAAGATTCATCCAGCTGCAGAGAATAGATACCAATATCAAGATCGTGGGGTTCACCATCATCAGGTGGAAGATGCTCATGATGTAAACCCATCTGTGCTCACTGTATGGAAGAGATCTAGCATGAGTTTCCAGGGAACTGATGGATTTACAGTTTTCGATAAACAAGGAATATTGACTTTCCGAGTTGACAACTATTCCAGGAAGAACTGCGGCGTTCGGAAAGGGCTCGTCCTCATGGACGGAGCTGGAAGAGCCTTGCTCACTCTCAAACCCCAGGTAATTATTGGTCTTCTACGTATACATATGCTAGCCTTCTTGCACATGCGATATCGTTATCGTGTACAGATGGTTTTTCTTTTATTATGCAAATGAATCTGACACGAGAAAAAATTATGTATACGAATACCTAAGCTAATCAAGTCCATTTTTGTATGAACAGGTACTGAGTATGCAAGACCAATGGAACGCATATCGAGGAGACTATGGATGTGCAAAGAGTCCCAAGTCCAGTAGAGTATTCACCATGAGAAATACCGGGTCTGGTCTTTTTGGCCGCGGCAATAAAAGTGAAGCTACAGCCGAGGTGTTCATGGGATCCGAAACTACGAGCCCTACACCGGATTTCAGAATCGAGGGTTGTTTTCGGAGGCGAAATTGCAAAATCAGGAGCAGCAGTGGACAACTGGTGGCCAATGTAGCTAGGAAAAGAGTAAACAACAGAGTCATGCTTGGGGAGGATGTGTTTAGCTTGGTGGTACAACCAGGGTTCGACCGTGATCTTATCATGGCCTTTGTAATAGTCTTGGACCGCATTTGTGGGAAGCCTTCAACCCCAGTTTTATGTTCTTGATTGATTGTCATTTGAGTGATGTACAAAAATAAAGCCACATAAAGAAGATACAAACTAAGGAGTAGAGCCAATTAGGGCCATTACTACTCCAATTTTCTTGTACTTAAATAAGAACCGAGTAGTTTGCGCTCGTCTTTTTCCTTGTTTCTATTATTTCCATTTTTAGTTTCCTTCGTTTTTGGCTGCCATCTTGATTGAGTTACAGTAACACACATCTGATTTATTGAAAACATTTTGATGGGACAACACATGCTGATCTCTCTCTCTTATTCGTGGTGTGAGCAGCACATGATCAGTAATCGTGAGAGGACGACAGTAAACGATCGTCCCAGCCAAATCAGTGGTTGTGAGAGGACGAAACGTAGACGATCGTCCCAGCCAAATCGACACTGTCGGTATAGCCTTGCAAAAATACTTCGTCGACTACTAGCACCATGTGTAAGAGAGAAGCCACAGGACATGTTAACAGCAAGCAGGTGGCGTACTGGCGTTACAGTGCAGCACCACATGTTATTAAGAATTGTACATGCCAGGTTTATGCGTAGACATTTGTTTCAAGAAGATCTGCACAGCAGAAAAAATTATATTGCATCGATCTGTAACCACACTAAACTTCTATTAATGTGAAAAATAAGGGCATGAACTTGCAAACTCCAAAAAGCTCATGTCATTCCAGCTAACAAACCAGTATTCCTCAAGTTCTAGGTTTGGAATTGAATTCCAAAATAGTAATCTAAACAAACAAAAAGATAAGTACATAACAATACGACTCAGGAATCACATGTAATCTAGGATCTGGAATCAAAGCATGTGAATATATCAACCCAAGTGGGCGGTCATCTCTGATGTTAGTACTACTTGGTAAAACTGCCAAAATAACAGGTGCAGCCAATGCCCTATCCATGTATCATCGCCTCAGAGATCAACATCAATCACCAGTGACATAAGACTTGCCTTCATAATACTTTTTCTCACTAGCTGCCTTCTTCTCATTTCGTTTCTGCAGCCAAAAAACAAAATCCAAAAATTATAAGTATGTTGTAGGGTGTGGAAGGAAAAAAGCAAGGATATCAACTAGAAGCAAAGCAGCTAAAACTATATTTGTTTAAGCATATGGACACAAATGCTAGTTTACTGTGCTTTTATAATTATCATGTTGGCAGTTTAAATCATATCTTATCTGTGTTATGAAGTTCAAAAGGTTCAGGAATTAGAGAGGAACCTGATATGCTTCATGATTAGATACAATCCTCCTAATTATTGTGGAAGTTGTAATATCAAGCGGGCTTTCCAAAACTTTAAAGATACCCATACTGATTGGAACTTCATATGGATTGCCTGTCTCCTGTAAGAGAACAATAAAGAACAGTAAGTAACTAACAAAAGCATCTTGGTACCTCCATATAAAGCAATGAAATATCTTTTTGTTGGTGAAAAGTGATGGTAAAATATAACATCACCAATAGCAATTTGTTTTGTCATTTACCTTCTCAAAATTGTTATTCTCAGCTACTGTCCCGTGGACAACTAAAGAGATGTTGAAAGTAGTGATCTGCAGTCAAAAAATGTTCCAAGACAATTATATAATGTAAGTATGGAAACTGTTGTAAGTACCCAAGTTGACAAATCCATGGAAAAGTACTAAAATGCACAATGTATTGGCACCCAATTTCAATTAACAGATATATCCAGAACTCTTCATTATATTCATGAAAGGTGGCATTAATATGGAAGTCATCATTGAAGGCTAGGAGTGAATTACATCGGGTCCTATACCCAACATCCTACTAAGGAACTTTTACCAAGGAAAGATATCACACCAGAAGGACATCAAAAGAATACAGGAAAAGAATGAAAACTGACTAAGTTCATTATAAACCAAAGTCTCTACAAATGAGAAGAAAAGCTTACCACATCTTTTGTAATTTCCCATGGAGCACCAATTATAACCTCATCCACATAGCGGCAACCCAAAACACTTAGGCTTCTTTCATGAAGGTTCATGATGGGGCGATGTGCACCTCTACTAGCACTGCAGTGCAGTTAACAAAAATAAAGTTATTACCAAATATATTGTAGAGTTCAAAACCAGTATCAACTACAAAGAAACTATTCTGACTTGTGGATAAATCATGATTGGAGGTCGTAATAACAAAAAGAAGGGTAGATGAGACAGTAAAGAGGAAACTGATAAAAAAATAGACGAAGAAAATCAAATTTCATGAAAGAAATCTTTACTTGCTCGGCTGATATTTTCAGAACAGTTTATAGGCATCTGTCACAACCACAACCATTGTGCTACTCAAAACCCATTTGATGAGCTAGCGCAATGGCTAAAAAATGACACCTGGCTTGCTTGGTTTTCATGTGAAAGAGATGATATCCAAACATTCAGACACGTACACAAAAAAAGGTAAAAACCTCTACACATACAAATGACTCATCAATACGAGTCAATTCTAAGTAACGGTCAAGTGTTATAGGCATCTAAAGCAGTCCCAGTGACTAAAGAATTATTAATTTATCGTTGCTGAAAGTTATAGAAACTAACATGTGAAGGTTTTACAATTTCAACTAAATGTAAGAAATAAACCTGGTACCTCTCTAGAAACATATATATGGGCAAATGACTAAAAAGCTATATATACATGGATATGTTATACATTGTAAAATGGAAGCTTTCATAAAGAGTGAGAAAGCAGGAAATGAGACCTGACAGTTTGATCGGTGTGTATTCCAACAAGAAGAAAATCCCCAAGCTCTCGAGCAAGCCTCAAGATCTGTATGGAAAAGAAACGCACAAGTATCTATATAAGTAAGTTTTCACCCTCCTAATCGTTTATTGCATAAAAGTTCATTAGGGAAAGCAATACTAGATGAGAGGAGAAAGGAACAAACTTCACTGAAATCTAAAGCATAGTTAATAGGAACAGAATAGTACCATACTGGACAGAATTTAAAAAAGGGTTTCATTTCGTCATTCACAGAAAATTGGAACAGGTATAATATATATGTGTGTGCGAGCGCGCGCAGAGAGAGAGAGAGAGAACTTAAAAAAGGGTTTCATTTCGTCATTCACATTACCTCGACGTGTCCAGCATGAAAAAGATCAAATGCTCCATCTATATATATAATGCGCGCATCCGACTGAGGTCCCTGCAGTCAAAGCCATAAACAATTCATCAATAACTGTCGAAGTCCATCTCACCAGTCATCCAATTACAACTAAAAGAGTGTAGTACTTTTCCATTAGAAAACTGAACAATTCTACGAGATGTTGGCAGGAAGTGAGACACACGAGTTCCACTACCCGACCCACCATCTTCAAGCTTCTGACCGTGACCATGGCTGAACTGTCTTTGCAAGGAAGAATGGTTGCGGTTCTCAGTAACTGACCTCTCTCTCACACACAGAAGCATACGACCTGCATATCCCCACCAAATTTAGACTACCAAATGCCAACTACATTCATTCGCATTCCATGCTAGAATTGAATTACAACAAGCATAACGATCAACAGAAAGTGACCGAGATTCATTAAAATGAAAACACACCAACAATGTCAGTGCTGGAGACCCCTTCGGTCCGTTTGATCTGCTTGTAGCGCCCAGCTTTCTTAGCGAGGGCATAAGCGTCGGTTCCGTCAGGAAGAACACATGGGTCATCCCCATGAATGATATAGTCTATATCATACTCATCAAACAACTTCTTCATAAACTCTTCAGTTATAGCATATGGTGCATCCGGAATAACCTCATCAACCCATTTCACAGCTTTAACCATAATCATCCTATAACACAATAATTACGATTGTAATAAGCTAAAATTCACTAATAATTACAATGCAAATAAGCTATAAGCAAAGAAAGAACAGAAGGAAAAAAAAAAAAAAAAGTTGGCACCTTTCGTTGAGAGGGGTTACAGGGGGGCCTTTATTGACGATGATTTCGTCGTCGCTGACGACTCCGACGACCAATTGGTCGCCGAGAGCACGCGCCTGTCGGAGCGCGTTGCAGTGGCCGTAGTGCATCATATCAAAGCAGCCGTCCATGTAGACTCGGACGGGTCTGTTCTTCTTCCTCCTCCATCGAATTGGAAGAGGGAGGTGGGGCCCGCGGTCGGAGGAGCCGAGCATGGAGACTCCGACGCCGATCCCGACGGCCACAACCACACCGCCAACGAGACACGTGGCGACGAACCGCGCCCAGCTGCGTGCATTCTCAGACTGACCCGCATCGAAACCCATTTGCTGTCTCTATCTCTCACTAAATTCGGAAGCTTTTGTTAAGTTTTCCAAATCAAGGAGAGAGCTTTAACATTCAAAAGCTGAAACGAAGAAGAAAGATTGCATTTTTGGGTTCCCCTCACTTTTCTCTTTCTCGCTGTAATTCGATCCCTCCACCTGCTTTTGCTTTTTTGTTCGCTCCGCGTTTTCGTGAGGCGGGTGATAGCTGGGCTTGGGCCACCCGTCCGCATCGCAATTTCAACATCCTTCTATATCTTACCTCTAGCCGTCTAGTCGACCTATAAATAAACAGTTTGTCCAAAAAAAAAAACAAAAAAAAATATTGGGTTTGGAGTTCAGTAGCAATCAACTTCAACCCACCCTGATCTAACAATCTGTATGGTGAATTAACCGATTCACTAATTCAATTCGTTTAATATAGTGAATATTTTTAAATTTTAAATAATAATATTGAATTTTTTATCTGTGATACTTCATAAAACTTTAATAAAATATTTAATCAAAAGTATTTCCGAATGTTGAATTAAATAACCCAAGTATTTCTTAAAACAATACACCAGGGTAAGCAAAATATAAATTTATAATATGTATATAACCCTTCCACTAAGGGATCATTTTCTTTGGTCATTTTAAATGATCCTTCGTGGGACGCATTTTCGATCATATATTATCATCTCGACTATTAAGTGCTTAAGACTTTATGAATAGATCATTCTTGTAAATTTCAGCCAAATTAATGATCATTAAGGTATCGAACTAGATTAAATCAATGCACGAACCGAATCTGTCCAATCTGAACCGTTCGTGTTCATAATTGTAAATCGCAGTTGCGAATGCCTTAATGATTATCAATTTGGCTGAAAAATTGTAGAGACAATATACTCATATATACCTAAAAATTAAACAGTTAACATATGAATATGTGATCGAAAAGTGGGTCTAATGAGTGATCTCTTCAAATGGCCAAAAAATGGATCCCTTACTAGAAAGGCCCCGTGCGCGCGGTGTGTATGTGTGTGTGTGTCTATATATATATGAAGTCATTCCACTAAGAGAGATCTCATTTTTGTATCATTTTATGGGATCCACTTTTTAATCACATATCGGCATTCTGACTGTTCAGTTTTTAGAACTCCATGAATAGATCATTTATGTAAATTATCAACCAAATTAGTGACTAAAAATGTATTAAAATATATTAAATCAATAGACGAGCTAGATCTGTCCAACTTAAACCGTTCATGTTTTAATTATAAATCACAGTTATGAATGTCTTAACAATTATCAATTTGGCTGAAAAACATTTTTACTCATATAGACCTAAAAACTGAACAGTCGAGATGCCAATATGTGATAAAAAAGTTGGTCTAATAAGTGATCTTTTTAAAATGGCCGAAAAATGGATCCCTCACTCCGTGTGTGTGTGTGTGTGTGTTCTAGAGTGAACCTCCTCAAACTTGACGTTTGAGAATTTTCACTTATTTTCACAACTATACAACCTAAATCAATGATTTTCATATGTTGACTCTTTAGTTTTCTATGCAAAAATTGTGTGTACGAAAAATTAACCAAATTCATAATCATCTGGTCATTGAAAATGTGAAAACAAATGTAGTCTGTTATATAAAATTGAAACGAACATGGTGCTAATCAAATGGTTAAATGTTTTTTTGCTTATTTTTTGTAGGATTATTTGTGTATATGTAACATGGAGGTTGAGTAGTTTAGATTATTAAAATACAAGCTAAAAATATAAGCATCATCATATTCAAGTTTAAGAAGGACCGGATCATTAATGAATTAGATCAACTTATATTATTATTTGATCCGTTAAATAAACAGATTAACAGATTCAGACCATTACATGTTCAAGAGATCAAATTTTCAATTCAAATATGTAAAGTAATCACAAATCCAGAATGGATCATATCAAAACCTGGCCCAATTGACAGTTCTACCATTACCAATTCAACGGATTAAACTTTCAATTTAAATATGTCCAGTAACCACAAATTTGGACTGGATCAATATCAAAACCCGGCCTCATTGACAAGTCTAATTCCGTCACCTTTTGTCACATTTTCAAACAACAATATTTATGCTTATCTCTAATAACTGAGGGTTATATTGGACCCGAGGCTAATTCAAGAATCGCATTTTTTCAGACAACCATAATTTCATTACTAAAACGTGTTTCTGTTTGAGTACCAAAGTGTCGAATTATTTTTATAACTCATCTGCTGTATATTATCCAAAATAAAAACAAAAATCAAGTGAAAATTGTGGGTTTGACTCATAGGCTATCGAACTATAGACCCGGGCTTAAAGTCCTGCGGGAAGTGTTGGTGGCGTGGACTTCACTCCAGTTTACTCTCTCTTTTTCGTTTTATTACATTTCAAAATCCGTTATTCCACCGCTACTCCTCCCCTTTTCTCCTATTTGCCGACGACGACCTGAAACAAAACAAACCCACCGAGATCGAGGCGGTCCCTTTTGCCAATGGCTTCCACGGAGGGTCTGGTCCCCATAACCAGGGCTTTTCTCGCTTCTTATTACGACACCTACAATTTCCCTCCTCTCTCCGACGACATCCCCCGCCTTTCCTCCGAGATTCGCTCCCTCACCGCCGATTTGCTCTCCAACTCTCCCGCCACTCCAGGTACTCTAAATGACACCAATTTCGAGAATTACTGTTCCGATTTCTGTTAAAGTATTGATCTTTGCTTGCGAATTTGAACTGTGAGTGAATCAATGAGTGTGATTTTATAGGAGAAGAGAGATTAGTAATGGATGAGTTAGCGAGTCCGCCGCCGCATAAAGTGGATGAGAATATGTGGAAGAATCGGGAGCATATGGAAGAGATAGTCTTTTTACTTGACAGACCTCATTGGCCTCAATCGGTGAGCGTTGATGTGAATGTTAGGTTGGTGTTACCTTTGATTTTGTCTGTTTGCTTCTGACTATTGGTGGTATGAGCAGCTTCAAGAGCCTTCGAGTCCTGAGGATGCTCAGCTTGCTACTGTTTTCACTCGCCTGCATCATAAGTTCAATACGACCTTGAAGTCATTGGAATCGTTTCAAGCTAAGAACTCTGAGCGTGTGTTCAATACAGGTTTGTTTGATCTCTGTTGTTAATGTTGAGGTTTTGGAGTTGGGATGGTTTTGTAATCGGGTTGTGAATATGTTTGCAGTTATGACTTACATTCCTCAAGATTTTCGGGGAAGGCTTATTAGACTGCAGAGGGAGCGATCTGAGAGGAATAAGCAAGCGGAGATTGATGCTATGATTAGTTCTGGGGCAAGTGTACGTGATCGTTATGCTCTCTTGTGGAAACAACAAATGGAGAGGTGAGACTCCTCGCTTTTTTATTTTTGTTTACCGAGTCTGGTTGCTGGCTGTGATCCACCTTACATACTAGTTGTTCACGGCCCTTCCAGGAGGAGACTGTTGGCACAGCTTGGTTCTGCTACTGGTGTCTACAAAACCCTTGTCAAGTACTTGGTTGGGGTTCCACAGGTATGCTCTTGTGGCATCTGCCTGCCGCTTTTATTTTGGCTGGTTTGGTCATTACTCTATCCTTGTTTGGACCTTTATTTTTAGTTCCTATTTTGTCCATTGCAATAGTTACCTGTTCTTAATGTGTGATTGGCACTTCACGAGTTGGTGTGCCAACTATTAGCGTTCCCTTTGTGGTTCCCTCATGTTGTCCATGTATCTATCTAGTGAGAGGGTGATTTTTGATGCAGTTTCAGAGTGTACATTCTTCTGAGACATATTTTAAATGCTTTACCTTGGCAATATTACGTATTTAGACTCTGATCATTTGTAACTGTTCTGGCACACTTGCTTTTCGGTGCAGGTTTTACTAGATTTTGTTCGCCAAATAAATGATGATGATGGGTAAGTTCTTTTTTTTTTTTTTTTTTTCGCGGGGGGGGGGGGGGGGGGGGGGGGGGGGGGGGGGTGGGTGGGTTTATAGCATCTTCGATAGTAACATAATGGCTTACTGCATCCTTTATTAATAGGCCCATGGAAGAGCAACGGCAGCGTTATGGACCACCTTTGTACAGCCTTACAACTATGGTGCTTCTTATACGTCTGGCTATTTTGCTGTCTTGGGGGCGGTTTGAAACTAGAAAATTGTGAGACACTTTGCATAATTTTTATCTCTAGTTTTTCTATCCAAACCATATTGGTATTTATCTTTCCTGTTGCACTTTCGTTTGCGTTGACTTTTTGTTTCATATAATGAGCAGAAACAAGCAAGAGGTAGCTGTCTTGGAACAAGCTGTTGACGTCTACACCACTGAGTTTGAAAGGTTTATTAGGTTTATCAGGTATTAATGCTATTTCCTCTGTTGACTTGGTAACATTAGTTGATGTTATTATTTATGGTAATGATTCTTTTCACCATATCTTCTTAAAAAAAGCATATTACTTTCAAAGTTTCAATTTATCTACCCTTTCCTTTTAGCTAGCGTTTGATTATTTCTTTACACCTTTCATCCCATAAATGCGTAAAAGTGAAAATTGACAAATAGATTTCATGGTATGCTGCTTCTGATCATGCATCATTTAAGTTTGCATGAACTGAGATAGCTAAATGCCAAAATGAAGCTGTGTTGTCTTCGTGGGCCGCAAATCTGACTTCAAATGTACTGCCCACTGCCGCTAGACTGTCAGCTGCTTATTTCTATATCAATTAATGTAATATGCATTTTTTTCAGTGAGGTTTTTGCGAATTCGCCCTTCTTTATTTCAGCAGAGGTTGCCGGTGCATTAGATGGAGGGTTAGATTCTGTTCTTTTTCTTTCTTTCCCTTTCTTTTTCTCCTCATCATACTTCACTTCTCTATATTCAAAATATGTATATACATATATAATATATAATATTTATTCGCTTCCTGTACAGGAATAATGATGATTACAAAGAGACAACTGTTCCTGCCGGTAAAACACATGAGGTATGTTTCATATCTGTTGGACTCCTTTAATTTTGGGTGGATGCTACTAATAGTCATTCAGATCAGCATCACCCTTTATCTAGTCCAGATGTGATTGAGGGATCAGTTTGAATGTGTGACTGAAAGCCCAAGCAACTGGGTAATGTATTATTTGATTTATGATTTGGTGTTTGTAAAAAAAAAAAAAAAAAGCTAAAAGTTTTCAATTCTAGTACATTGAGAGCAAGGAAAATCTGAAAACTTGTTTATCTAAACTGAGTAATGTGTTATAAGATTTACTCAAGCTTAGTATAGTAGGTAGTGAAGAAACTTAGTAAGTAATATAGGTTCAGAAACAACCTTCTTAACTAGCTGGTTTGTGGTATAGAAACAATCCTGCAATCATCTTATTCAGTTTCTCTGTCAAATATTATTGCAATACTGCTTCAAACTTATGGCATTTTGTAATTTCATCACTCTTATAGGTTTCTCTGTCTGTGGACTCGATAAATTCGTATATTGCTTGGGATTTTTCGCTTGTGCAAGGGAAGATAAACTTGGTATTGTTCCTAAATTTCATTTCATTACTCGGTGAATGTGTCTTCTTCTTTCATAGCCTGACGAAGTATTCTTTCATCTGTGATGTGAATGCTCTGGCCTTCTTTGTTTCCTGTAGTTCTCCGTTGTGTAACTCGTGCTATTTTCTTGTATGCCTTGTTTGTTTGGAATGAGATTGGTAATGAGTCCGATAAAAGTTATTGATGAAATGGCAAATTTTAAACTGTATGAAGATTGTGTGAGGTTGTTGGGTTGGAATATTCACTTTCTGGTCATTGTTCGACCCTAGGTTGCCATTCTGAGTACTATGAGGTTGAATATAGCAAAAAAGTGCTCGCTTTTCAGATTCTCCAGGAAATATGGCTGCGTGGTTGTATAATGATATCCTTGTGAAGATTATCTTTTTATTCATCTCTTTATTCTGACAGGATCACCCTTGTTTTGAACAGATGCCTTTTAGTTATTTTCTGAGATAATATTTACTTCTGATATAACATTATGAATGATATATGTTATTCGTCTTGTGAAGGACCTTTAGAAATTACCCAAACCCCTATATTTGATAGTACTTTAGTAGTTCTTGAATGTATATTATCTTTGAGTTCAGACCATTGATAATGAGATATGCTGTATAATATCAATATGTGTTCCAATATTAAAATAACTCTTATATACTTCTTTATGAGAAATTTCTGAAGATTGATGTCTGTGGTCAGGATATCGGATTTAGTGTGGAGTATACAAATGCGTCTGGGGTTAAATCTGTAAGATGAGCCATGATTACATGAATGTTATTATGTACCGCGTTCATTGCTTTATTGGTTTTAACTGAATTGCTTTCTTGCAACTACCTTGCGGCATTGACGGTTACTGCAGCTCATTTTACCTTACAAACGTTACGAGTCTGACCAAGTAAGTTTAATATTTCTTCTCATAAGTTGTCTTACGAGTCTCTTGACTTTCTGTACCCAAAAAGTAGTCTCTTGATGAAAGTTATATTGTAGGGGAATTTCTGCACGTGCGAGGCTGGAAACTACAAACTCGTTTGGGACAATTCATATTCAAGTTTCTTTAAGAAGGTATGCTGACGTGTTTGGTTCTATGTTCTGTTTATGTTTCACTTTCCCACTTGTCTTGTCATATCATCGCTTTGAAAAATCACTGGACCATTTGGGATTTGACGATTGAAATTATGGTAATACCGCTAATAAAAATGTAAATCTCTGGAAATTTCCTCTAGACACAACTGGATTATTTTAATGCCACTTGTGTCAGCTCACGGCTCAATCGACCTATTTTGCTTACACTCAAACATTTTTTTTTGTTAGTAATCCCATATATTATCACTAGATATACCGGCTTGAAGCTATTTCAATTTCCCCATCTCTACTGATGATAATCGTCTGAAAATAATTGAAACTCGAAGTCTCTGGCCTAAATTCCTTTGTTATGGTGCCTGCGATTCCTATTCTGGGCTGATCATATCAGAACTTTCCAACTTTTCTTGTTTTGTGGAATATAGGTGCTGCGCTATAAGGTAGATTGTATACCTCCAGTTGTTGAAACGGTACCTCCTGTTGAAGTTGAAGAATGAGGATATTTAACACCACCTCAACTTGAAGAGGATGTTTTAGCCTCATCTGATAGATGCTATCAGCATTTATTTTCTGTTGCTTTAAATTGTATCATGTTATTCATTGTTCTTTGCGTTGCATCTCCCAAGGTTGGTTGTCCATATTGATATCCATCTTATCAGGGATGCTTTTGTTAATTGATGTTACAGAATGTTGTATTATACCCTTTGTATATTTGACTGATTACCTCAATGTATTCTTGAACAATGCCTATCAAAGTATCATTAGCTCATAAGCCTGTGAATCTCATCCTGAATTACATGGAATCAACCTTCAATGGCTGAAACAAAAGATGACTAGATCACATTAGGAATTAGCCAAGTAGTTTAGTAACCACAGCAGCCACGTTTATTCAGTTGGTCTTTGCACAATTCATCACATAGATTATATTCTATCTACTCAAAGAGCATCAATTCATCACAGAGATTATATTCTATCCGCTCAAAGAGCATCTCTGTTATAGTTCTTGTTAACGGTCGATTATCTAACAAATTTTGTTGAACCATCTAATTGTGAACATCACTGTAGAACACATCAACTACATCCCATTATGGGCACAATGTGATGGTAGAAACAGCTGAATTATAGAACTAAGCAGAGGAAGCAACACCAACGCAACGTAAACTTTTCATAAAAAGTTAGTGGGGAGAAGGGTACAGGGCTAGAGATGTTGTTAACTATAACGTTAGTAAATTTCCACGCACATTATCTGTCTTTTGATATCGCTTCAGTACTGAAATTCGGGTTTGAACTCCTACATTCTTCTCTCGCAGTTTTTTTTTTTCCCGTCTCTTTGTCTGAATCTCTGCGCTTGCAAATATTCTAGGTCCAGTTTGAGCCTCGTCCAGTTTACCTCTATCCCTTCATTTGCACCGATGCTGCATTCTCATGCTGCTTATGCATTACAGATAGAGTTGATATTCACCGATCCCATTACTCCTTTAGCTGGCTATATTCATTATTGGTGTCCTCTAAATTCTTCCTTCGATCCAAAAAGTTCTTCTATGTCTTTTGATAATGATCCAAGTTCTGAAATTTGCGCCTGTAATCCCTCATTGTCCCTCTCAGCTGTTGTACTATAGTTTCTTTTTTCTCAATCTACACTTCTGTGTCTATTTTTCTGACCTCGAGAACTCTTTACAATTTATGGAAAGCGTGCAATGCTCACGTTCACCACAGCCAACATTCATGGAGCCAAACGTTGGTTCCAAGTTCCAACTCGGGCAGTCTCTTCAGCAACCTCTTAGTGAAGTATATAATATCAAAAAGGGTGAGCAAAAACCATTAGTTCATAACACAGTGCAAGTCAGTTTCTTTGCAATGTACTGTTTTTCAACTCCATGACAGTGAGTAGCATCGGACACTTTCTCGAACTACTAGTGAAAATGACACTAAAGCTTTGTGCTACCTATTCATGTAAGCAAATCCTTGCAGCGTGTGCCTTTCGGATAAACTAAAGCCTTGTTCTTCTCCTTCAATCAAATTGGCATAACTACCAGCTTCCGGTGTTTCAAATTGAACCAAATTGCAATAATCTTTCAAGGAAATCAGGCCGCTAGCGTAACTCAAGACATTAGTATAGAACCCATTCCCGAATGCCACGCGATTTATGGAAAAGCAATTGAGGTCCAAAAAGAACATATATGCCTGGCTTTTGAAAAACATGCCATGCTTCCATTCACCACATGTAATATCCCTCAATCCAAAGTTCCAAAGTAAATTATGAAACATTTTGCAATTTAGGGTGTAATCTTGCGTCCATTCTTTTCTGTCATAATCTTTTAACACCCATATCTCAATATCCGTCGTCCGACCTACTGATGATGAAGTATACGCCAGGGCCATAGATCCTCTTAGAGTAAGCAAGTGTAAGTCGAAGAAGTCCAGTGCTTGTTCGAGCTTTGTAACAGGGGATGAGAAGTACAATAGAACTCTTCTTTCTTGAAGTCGAAAGAAATTATATGGCATGTTCCTTCACTTCCTTCTCTTATGAAATTACCAGTAATCAACCAATGCATGTCTCCAAGCGCGCATACATTCTTCACAAAGCTTAAATCATGATCTAAATTACCAGGAGGAACTGAGGGTATCTCTCGCCATGAGCTTGTGCCTAATACAAGAACTTGGGATATAAGGCAGCTCTCTTTACCGCTACCATTAGAAACTCTGGAAACACGAACAATCTTGTGGGTGTTGGTCATATTATCAAATCCCATACCATACCAATCACGGTCTACATGAGAAAACTTAACATACTTGGTAACTTCATTCCTAGGGAGCCTTAGAACTTCTCCCTTAGGATTGAACAAGAAGCAAACTCCAAGGCCGTGATCATATTTATTTCGAAAGCAAAACAAGTTGCAGAAAACAAAATCTATGGTGTAAGGCGTGTAGTCCCAGGCTGATGATGTGGAGACATTAATTGCATATTTTCCTTTCGTCAAGGCCCTGCCATCGTACTTCAGTGGTTGCAAGAACCCTATAACTGGACTACTCTCATGAGCAAACCGCCGAGCAAAAGACATGAGTTGAGGCACTTGAGCAACATTGCTGGGGGTGATGAGTAAACGCTTGTGCAGTGTAACAAAAAAGAAGTCATCAACTATCTTTGACAAGGCCTTAGAGACGCATCGAATGCCATAGAGTGACTCGGCCGGCAATCTCAGAAGGATGGTGATCAGGATATCCAAGGGGCAATTCTAATAGGGCCATCACCACATCAGCTTAGCATTGTTTGCTGCTCTTGGAAGTTTCCATCCTTTTTTTATAATAATGCAAATCCTCTTTCCTCATTGGTGTATGAAACCCAAATCCTATAGAAAGCAAATTTTAGGAATCGGCTTGGGACTTCGTGTCCGTATTGGAATACGTGAGCTTGCTTGTTTCTTCATAATGTTTTCTATTATTTGTTATTTGGTATGAACCAATCATCCCAGAAACAGCATACTAGGATCAGCAGCATATAAAAATCAAAAGAGAGAAGATACTCATGGACCATGTGCGGTTTGCTAATAAATATTTCTTCAGCAAAAGTCATCCATAAAAAATAGTAAAATAGACATCCATTTTGTTGACAAAAAAGCTGAGAATGGGGGCATGGGGCAGTTTGGAGGTACGTGGTTCGGCAGATTGGAGGTGGTCATGGGAGTACTTTTGTTAGAGCAAGTCCACATGTAGTTAAGAAATGTCAAAATCGAAAAGTGAATGGGTCGACCAGTCAAGAAACTATTCACTACTACCGAACATGGGTTTCCACCTGTTCTGTTTCTTGACCGATCAAATTTACTATTTATTAAATTATTTAATTAATTAATTTATTATAAATTGAGATATATTTGATATAAATATATGGTAATGATGGACATTATAGATAACCTATCAATAAAATTAGGGTGCAGCTATTGTCACCCTACGAACTACTTTATTCACCCTACGACTTTCTAATTTATTAAAAGACCAAAATATCCTAAAATAAAATTACAATAAAGGATAATATCTTATTAAAAATTACAATTTATTTTCTTATTCCCTATAGGACACATACTTAAACTTGAAGCTTAATTGTTTCAATCATCATTAAACCCTAACACTTTCTTTTTTAGCACTCATCATCTTCAATCGTTCTCATGTTATGTTAACAACTACGCCTCAAAAATATTAACGCTAATGGAGTCTGAAAACACCTACTTGGAGCCTAAAAATGATGTAATCACGTTTTTGTTTTCTTTTCTTCAAGTTGGATTCTCTTGCTAGATGAAAAACATACATACGCATCAGCATACCTATTAGAATTCTTCTCCAGGTAATTATCATAGAATTGAGTGGACTTGAATATTGATTTCTTGAAGAACATATATCCTAAGATCTAGTTGGAATGCCCTCGTCTTTGCTTCTTGTATAATGAGTTTTGCTAAGGTCCCTGAGGAGGTCGATCATTTAAGCTTAATTATGAGGATTTCTTGCATTCTAAAAAAACGGAAGAGCATGTACGATGAATAAAGCAAACTTGAAATTAAAAAAAGGGTTAAATATTGTTTAGTCCTTGAGTTTTTGACCGTAAAACACTTCAGTCCCTGACCTTCTAATTTCACACGTTTAGTCCCTGTACTTCAAAATGGCAGACCAATAGGTCATTGCCGTCTAAAAGTCACGGCAAAATATCTATTATGCCCTTAGTTTATTTTTTTAATTAATTAATTATTTTATTTTTTTTGGAAAAGGAATTTTTTCCCCTTTCTTTCTTTCTGTTTTTTTTTCTGTTTTTTTTCCTTTCTTTCTTTCTATTTGAAAAAAAAAAGAATAAATAAAATAAAGAAAAAAGAATTTAAAAAACAAAGAGAGAAAGAAATAAATTTATTAAAAAAAAAACACTGAGGGCATAATAGATATTTCACTGCAACTTTTAGAATGCAAGGACCTATTGGTCTGAATTTTGAAGTACAGAGACTAAAAGTGTGAAATTAGAAGGTCGGGGACTGAAGTGTTTTATGATAAAAAACTCAATGACTAAACAGTATTTAGCCCTTAAAAAGATATATATAGGGTGAGAAGAGCATATATAGGGAAAATGGTATTTTGGGTACTATAAATGGGTGAACAAAGTAAACTTGAAATTAAAAAAATATATATGGGGTGAGAAGAGCATGTAGGGTGAACAAAGTGGTTCGTAAGGTGGCAATAGCCGCACCCTAAAATTATTAATATTTAAGTGAATAAATTTTTTTAAGTATTTATAGAGAATTTATTACAATTTTAAGAATTTTTTATATTATAACTTGTCATATCATTTATTAGCAGTTTGTTTTATTACCTTTCCAAATATGTTAATTAAGTGTCATTGGATTGAAAGCATAATTAAAACTAATTGTCAGCATTATAGGTATTTATAGGGAAATTTTCAGGTTTTTTTTACAATTTTTTTCCTTACCTTTTTGTTACTGTTATATACATATATAGATGGACTAATTATACACCGTCAGATCTCTCCATTAATTGAAGTCCACGGTCCAGATTTAATGACAGTTGGTTTCAACTTTCTAAAGCACCCAATGGCTAGCCTCCACGTGCAATCATGCTATCCCATTCAATCATGCAATCATGCTACACGACAAAGTCACCCACTTCTTCTTGTTGGGCTGAGGTGGTAGCCGGCCAGCTTTGGTTAAGAAAAATGTCACCCTGCTGCCCTTTTTCTTCGCCTAGGTCACCAGAAGTCATGAACAAGTCGGTCAACAATCAACCGGTGGAAGCCTTTTTTTTTTTTTTTCTCCCATGGAGGTCACCACCTCACTAATCCCATGTGGAGGCCGGTCAAAACACAAATGGTGGAAATACTCTTAATGTCATGGTAAGTCAAAACATGTCAAACTTTGAAGGTCAAACAATACAAATAACTTCGGTGATGGCTCAACGCCTAAACGAAAGGTACATAGGGCATGAAATTTGTAAAGTAGTTTACTGACCATATATAGCACCCTGTTGTAGTATAAATGTATTATACTATAAGTGTCTATATCATGTAATAAATACTTAAGTGTATAAATAGGTACTTGAGTGTATAAACATAGACACTTGAGTGTATGAAGACTTATGTGACATGTTTTACCAAGAGGCAACAAACATGGCAGATTTCATCATTGAGATTGTTATCATTTTGGTTTTCTCTTTGAGCATTCACACTACAATGTATTCCTATAAATACCTTCTTGAATGAGATGAATAAACACACTTGAATCTCCCTTCTTTCTACAACATTAGTCGCTCTCTCTCTCTTAATTTAGTTTGTCCTTAAACACGTTATCAGCACTAAGTTGCTCTAGAATTAGAATCGAAAATTGACAAGAGTAGAGTTCATCATCAAACCAAGTCATTTTTCCAAACCTACACAAAACCCCCAAAACCCCCAAAACCCCCAAACCCTAGCTCATATCAAAGCTCTTGATTCCAGAAGCCCAGAACCGGACTCAGAACCGCCGGAACAGGCCTGAACCGGCTACCGGAAGTTTTGTACACCAACCGGACCGCTGCTGAGTCCTGCCAAGAGCTGTCGAGACCTGCCGACATCACATGTTGAGATCTGCCAAGCAGCTGCCCTCAGCTGCCGAGAGCAGCTGCTGAGACCTACCGAGCAGCTACCGAGAGCACCTGTCGAGACCTGCCGAGCAGCTGCCGACAGATCTATAGGGCAAGTTTCTGACGACTTTTTCGGCCACTTTTCAGACATTTTTCCGGCGACTTTTCAGACTATTTTCTCGATTTTTTCCAGCGATCCTTCTGATCACCTCCAACAACTTTTTCCGGCCAAATTTTCCGGCAACACTATTTCATTACTGAAAGTTCCCGTTTTTGAGTTTTTATTCTTTTTTTTTCTCCTTTTTCCCTTTTCTCGGGAACTTACAATCAAAAGCGAAATTATAGAAATTCACGTCAAACGAACTAAGAGCGTTCGTAATCAATGAACTAAAAGTGTTCATAATGATTCAGACTAAAAGCGTCCGCAAACATCAAATCATGACCATATTAAACATAATTGTTTCAGTCTAATCTAAATATTCTTGGAAATTGATTTCTTGATAGCATAGCTCAGAAATCTTATCATTTTTCGTGGAAGTTTAAACTCCGAAACTAATATTTTCTTCTTATCTTCAAGGATGTCGAATGAACCTAGACTCGATTTTCAAATCCTTGACTCAACAGGTTCGGATTACCATAGTTGGAAAATCGACGTTGAGAACCATCTCACATCGAAAGGGATATTGCCAATCATCCATGCACCAGACGCGAGCCTTGTGTTCCCACGAACACCCATAAAGCATGCACAAGCAATCATCTTGATGCTACGCCATATGGACAAAGCACTCAGATTAGAGTACATGTCCATCAAAGATGAAAGGATCTATGAGGAGCGCTAGAATAGCGCTTTAACAATATCCAAGATTCCCTCCTCCCTAACTTGAAGGTTCAGTGGAACGATGTACGCTTCTCCGACTTCAAGTCTATTGCTGAATACAATTCAGAAGCTCTTCGCCTCAAAGCCATGTTGAGGTTCTGTCAAAAACCCCTCACAGAAGAAGAGCTAATTGAGAAAACTCTCTCCACCTTCCCCGTTGCAGCAATTTTGCTATCAAAGCAATATCACACTGAAGTAAATGTTGGAGGAATTACGAGGTTCAATGAGCTCATTAATGTTTTGTCGGTAGCTGAAAAGCACGACAGCATCCTCGTCAAGAATTATAATTCAAGACCCATTGGAATCAAGAGCGTTCGTGAGGCAAATTATAATGCACCCAAGAGAGGGCGCAAGGAGCGGTACCCTAATAATAGGGGACATGTGTACCCTAATAATAGGGGACATGAAGGACGAACATGTCTATATAACCGTCCCAATAAAGAAGGAAACCGCAACTTTAGAGCGGGCACACGTGATGGTAACTCCACACGTGGAAGAGGGAGATATGGTAACACCGGCTGTGGAAATAGCACCATGAGCCGTGGAGGTCGCACCATGCGCCGTGGTAGTAGCAGCAACTCTCCTAAAGAATATCCACAACGTGCATAACCTGCACAACTTGCACCTCAAATGAAGGGAGGTAACCACAATGACATGTGTTATAGATGTGGATCAATCGAGCATTTGTTTAAGCAACGTCATGCAAGTACCCAACTAGCTACACGCTACAAGGAGTATAGGGAAGCAAGAGAGCAAGAAGCCAACCTTGCAGAAGATGAAGATGTCAATCTCACCATTGAGGACTTCAAAGCTGTAAATGAAGAGCACGAGGATGCCATAGACTTTGATTAAAATAGTCCTTTTTCTATTTTCCAAGAATGACAAATGTGTCTTAGTCAATAAATAACAATTGTATTAACTCATTCTCATGTGGCGTACCCAATGAAGTATGATGTCTAGGAAAGTAATTGAGATCGGGGTATTTAAGCGAGTCTCGCTCCACCAACATCTCTCTACTTTCCTGGTCATATTTTATTAGAATTACCAAACGGATTGAGTGACAACAATTTGTCTAAAGTTTGATTTTATTTTGGAATAGATTTTGAAAAACTTTGATGTAATCATTGGCTATTTTCCCTATCAATAAAGTATCGCATTATCATTCAATGTCATGGACATGTGTTAATATTCCGAACTTTATTCTTTTTCAGTATGTTTTCCGGAGAATTGGAATGCCTTCTTGATAGTGGCACCACACATACTATATTGCGACATATGAAAGTATTTTTATGGATGACGCATAGTCGATCTTAAGTAACTACGATGGTAGGACCATCACAATTGATTCATGGTCGAGGACCAGCTCAATTTTTGTTGCTAAATGGCACAAATATTAATATCGGCGAAGCTCTATATGCTCCGAGGGCTGGATGAATCCTATTAAGCTTTAAAGACATAAGAGCCAATAATTTTCATGTGGAAACACATTGTGAGAATGGACAAGAGTTCCTTTGCATCACCTCTAATAATACGGAAATACATGAGTATTAGAGAAACTTATGTGTCGCTCTAGTGGATTGTAAGCAACCACTATTAGAGTCATTGAATCCAACCATGTCATGAATGAAAATTTATGGGATCCTGCCACATACAGGCTTTGGCACGACCGTTTGGGACATCTATGTCGTGATATAATGCTCCGTATATTAAAAACTTCCCACGGACATCCATTCTTCAAAATGAAAAAAAGTACAAAGCAAACATTGGTCCAAAGAGTTACTTCTAAAGCATATCATTCGTTTTGCAAAGCTTGCTCTTTAGTAAAGGTAGGATCGAGACCATCCTATGCAAAGGACACTAAAGAAAATATATCATTCTTACAAAGAATACAAGGTGATATTTGTGGACCTATCCAACCAACTTGCGGACCATTTAGATATTTTATGTTGTTGGTTGATGCATCAACACGTTGGTCACATGTCATGCTCTTATCCACAAGAAATGCTGCATTTGCTAAACTCCTAGCATAAATCGTTAACTTAAGGGCTCACCACCCTGATCATCCTATTAAGTCAATTCGTCTTGACAATGCTGGAGAGTTTACATCAAAACTTTTGATGATTATTGTATGTCCATTGGGATTGAGGTTGAACAGCCTATCCCTCATGTACACACCCAAAATTGTCTCGCAGAAGCTGCCATGAAAAGACTTCAAATAGTTGCTGAGGCATTGGTTATGTGCACCAATCTCCCTATTTCTGCTTGGGGCTATGCAATATTGCATGCAGCTATGCTTATTCGTCTGAGACCCACTGCCACCCAACCCTTTTCTGCGTCCCAGATGGTGACTGGGTATGAGCTTGATGTCTCACACTTACGCATATTTGGGTGTGCAGTCTATGTGTCAATTGCTCCACCACACCGCACCAAAATGGGCCCTCAAAGACGCTTAGGCCTTTATGTTGGATATGATTCTCCAACCATTATCCGCTACATAGAACCCTTGACAGGTGATCTATTTACGGCCAGATTTGTAGATTGTCACTTTGATGAGACAGTTTTCCCGTCAATAGGGGGAGACATGAACACTAAATATTTGAAATCCGAATTTGAGATGAAAGATCTTGGGAAAACACAGTTTTGTCTCGGAATAGAACTCGAGCACCGTAATGATGGGATTATGATCCATCAGTCAGCATATACTCAAAAGTTACTAAGGCGCTTTAATGAAGATAAAGCAAAGCCTGTGAGTACTCCCATGATCAACCGTAGTCTTGAGCCCAGGAAAGATTCGTTTCGTCCAAGGGATGAGGACGAAGATTTATTAGAGGCTGAAATACCATATCTAAGTGCGATAAGCACATTATTGTATTTAGCTCAATGCATAAGACTGGATATCTCATTCGTAGTAAACTTGTTAGCTCAACATAGTTCTACACCAACACGCAGTCATTGGATTGGTATAAAGACAATCTTTCGATACCTAAAAGGTACGATTGATATGGACCTGTTTTATCCCTACAGAGAGAAAAGAAATGTAAACGCCGGCAACACTATCTATAGTGACCGAAGTTCTCCTCCTCCCCTCCATCAAAATGATAATGATGTTTTGATGGGCTTTGCTGATGCAGGGTATCTCTCTGACCCTCACAAAGGTCGCTCCCAAACAGACCCTTATGTCTTTACCATAGGAAGCACCGCGATATCTTGGAGATCTACAAAACAGACCCTTGTTACCCTACATGAAGCCGTGCGTGAATGCATATGGCTAAGGTCTGTAAATAGACACATTCGAGGAACTTGTGGTTTGAAATTTACCACAAATGAACCTACATGTATTTAAGAGGATAATGCAGCTTGTATTAAGCAAATGAAATTAGGTTTCATCAAGGGCGACAATACCAAGCATATATCGCTGAAATTCTTCTACAGTCAGCAACAACAAACACTTTTGAACATTGAAGTAAATCAAATCCGATCAGAAGATAATGTAGCTGGCTTATTTACTAAGTCATTACCAAAATCCCCTTTCGAAAAACATGTAAAGATCATCGGATTGAGAAGGATATCCGAACTCCCACGATCTTCAAGGGGAATCTAAATCAGGGGGAGTATCCAGAAACATACTCCACACTCACCATGTGTTGTGCTCTTTTTCTCCTTCGACTAAGGTTGTTTTTTCCCACAGGGTTTTATTACTTGGCAATGTTTTTAATGAGGCAACTTCGATGTGCACCCCCAACACAATATTATTGACATGAAATATCCAAGGGGGAGTGTTGTAGTATAAATGTATTATACTCTAAGTGTCTATATCATGTAATAAATACTTGAGTGTATAAATAGATACTTGAGTGTATAAACATATGTACTTGAGTGTATGAAGACTTATGTGACATGCTTTACCAAGAGGCAACAAGCATGGCAAATTTCATCATTGAGATTGTTATCATTTTGGTTTTCTCTTTGAGCATTCACACTACAATGTATTCCTATAAATACCCTCTTGAATGAGATGAATAAACACACTTGAATCTCCCTTCTTTCTACAACATTACTCTCTCTCTCTCTGTTAATTTAGTTTGTCCTTAAACACACTCTGGTTTGTTCACTTTTTTTTAATATTTTTTTAGGGAGTTTCTATTCATACCTCCTAAATTTTTATTTGCACCTCTACTGAATTTTTTTCTCAAAATTTTCTAATTTTGTCCCTAATTGGTGTTTCTTTCTACACCCTCCTTTCTTTTCAATTTGCACTAGCCCTTTCTACCTTCAACAACCACTTTGAAACTACTGTCGTCAAGACCAGATTGTGTGGCCCTTATTACCTTTAATCCTCTATCATGGCTGCTAAGAAGAAACTGGTTCCCTTTCCTTCTATTAAAAAAGAAAAGAAAAGAAAAAAATTAGTTTTGTACTGTGGTGTTCAAAATGAAAATGTTTGATTGAAACTTGATGGGACAAATTGAAAATTTAACTAGAGAATTAGAAATGATGATAAGTCGGTTGGTCCTCTAGAGATGACTGGTGCATTTAATTAATTGGTCTTTGACAACTTGCACAAAAATGAAATTGGGTAGCTGGTGTGTGAAATGAAGACCAACATGCCAACATATCTCCACCTCCTCAACTCATTATCACGTTGTTCCTCCATCCTTGCCAACTCCCACGTCCTTCTTACCTTCCTGAAAACTTTCAACCATTTTCATCTATCTACTCCATTGCTCCTATCCTTCATTCTTGTCTTTATTGGTCTTTTTATTTTCCTTAAGGGTAAAATAAGATTTAAAAAATTACTAAAAAATAGGGAGGTCAACGTGAGAGGTATGAATAGAAGCCACCATTTTTTTTACTCACTTGTTTATTGGACTAATGCACATCTATGTAGAAAAATCAACCCTGGTCTTATAGAGGCATTTATGACCCGAAGCATTTATGACCTGCCACTTGGGCTAACCCCAAGAACTTTTGTACGTATTTCTCTATATACAAAGGTCAAGATCTTAGTCTGCTAGCTGTTCTATAGAATACCAATTACCATCCATTGACAAATCCTCATAGAGATGGTATTCGATGTACTCAAAGACTATCTCTGTTATAGTTCTCGATCATTAATGGTAGATCATCGAACAAATTTTGTTGAACTGTACGTCTCATTAAGAACATAGCGTCTGTAGAATACTTGAACAGTATCATAATATTACTGTAATATTAGACACAATTAGAGAGAAGAAACAGCTCGTAAAAGAATTAAGCAGCAAGGAATCTATACAAATTTCTAATATAATTCAAACTTCAGTAAGTATCCCACCAATTGTTATGGCAGTCAAGGAATTGAAAGTTTGAAACACATCTTATATCCAAAAGGAATACCAGCAAATTCTACAATGTTCAGAGAGTATGCCATGCACTTATTAACCAACTTCCATGGGTCCAACCACGAGATCCAACTCAGGCACTGCCTTTAGCAACCTCATGACGAAGTATATCTAAGCACGTGCCTCCCAGATAAATTAAAGCCTTGTTCTTCTCTTTCAATCAATTTGCCATAACTTTCCAGGCATCCATAATCTGATGGTTCGCCTTCAACCAAATTCCCATATTCTTTTAAGGAAACCAAGCTCCTAGTATAACTCAAGATGGTAGGATAATCTCCGTCCTCGTATGTTATGCAAGTCAAGGAAAAACAATTGAGATCGAAAAAGACTGTACAGGTAGATGCATTGAAAAATATGCCGTGCTCCCATTCTCGGCAAGATCCATGAAAACATTTGCTATTTATGATGAAATCTCGTGTCCACTCTTTTTTATCATAATCTTTTAACACCCATATCTCAATGTCCATTGTCCCACCTTGTGATGCAGACTAATACACAGGGCCATAGATCCTCTCAGGGTAAGCAAGTGCAAGTTGAAGTACAAGTTCGAGTGCACCTTCGAGCTTTGTAATATGGGATGAGGAGTCCAATAGAACTCCTCTCTCTTGAAGTCAAAAGAAATTATGTGGCATGTTCCTTCACTTCCTTTCATTGTGAAATTGCCAGTAATTAACCAATGCATATCTCCATTGGCACATACATTTTTCACAATGTTTGAATAACGCTCATTAGCATTTAAGTCACCGGGGGGAACCGAAGGTATCTCTTGCCATGAGCTTTCGCCTAATACAAGAACTTGGGTAACAAGACAGTCGGGTGTATAGCTACCATTAAAAACTCTGGAGACACGAACCATCTTGTATTTATTTTGTTAGATTATCAAATCCCATACCATACCAATCCACGGTTACATTGAAATACTTACCATACTTTGTAATGTCACTCATTGGAAGTCTTAGAACTTCTCCTCCCCTAAGAGGATTGACTAAGAAGCGACCAATTCCCCAAGATTTTCTCCAGAAAAACAAGTTGCAGAAACCAAAATCTATTTTGTAATGTGAGTCCTCGGAGTTGTATATTTTCCTTGCGGTGACACTAATTTCATGTTGGCCTTTTGTCAAGGCCCTGTAGCCATCGTATTTGACTGGTTGCAGGGATGCTAAAACTTCAATACCCCCAGGCTCCGGATGATATTTTCGACCATTAAAAAGCATGAGTTGAGGCACTTGTAGATGCGCGTGCAGTCTAGGAAAAGAGGGGTCATCAACAATGTTTAACAAGGCCTTAGACACGCATCGGATGCAGAGAGGATGTTAATGAGGATATCCAAGGGCAATTCTAATAGGTGCATCGCCTTGAGCTCTGCATTATTGCTGCTTTTCATTCTCTATGCCTTCGCCATCTCCAAGTTTCACAGGCTACTGTTGGAAGTTTCCGGCCTTCTTTATATTGATCAGGATATGAAACCTGGAGAAAGCAAATTAAGGTTCAGAAATTCTCTTGGGACCTCAATGACCCTATTGGACCAGGATATATTATGAAGTTTCAAGCTCTGTGTGTATAAATTTGAGTTTTAGCTATATTTTGCTAGAGAATTTAGCTTGTTTAGGTATTATGATGGAGTAAAATTTAATCTTAAAATTTGCTAAATTTTAAATTTAATCTGAAATAAGTATCAAGAGCTCAGGAGGACATCAACGGTTGTATGACATATGTGTTATAGAAACGCAACCTTGTACTCCATTCAAGTTTATTTCTGGTGTCCATCGAGTATTCCTACTCATTCTAGGTTTCCTTTATTACCATCACGATTTATTCTAGTAGAAATAGGGTAATAGCTCAAGAAGCTGATCAGGATACCTTTACATAGTAAGTAAAAGGTGTGGCATATAGGGGGTGAAACAAAAGCTGTCTACATCACGCGACGATGCGATTTCAAGGTAATAGTGAAAAAAACCAAATCATCCTTTCTAGTTAAAACACAAATTTATTGGACTAGTCCTAGAGATCCCAAATTTTTATGCTAAAATTGAATCCCAAATGAGATATCAATCGTGTCATCTGCCACTTCATCATGTCTAGATTGATAATTTCCTATGTGTATTTATACTGATTAATTTCTTATAATAAAAGACTAAAAGACACAAGAGTGATTATATTCAGACCTCCTAATTTGCTGGTTTGTGGTTTAGAAACAATCCTGCAATTATCTTATTCAGTTTGTCACGCCCCGAATTTTAGAATAACAATTCAAAATTCGAAACATGAAAATTCTACAACTCAAAATAATCAACCTGAAAATTTTTCTTTTCTTAACATACTCACCACACGCAATAAAATCAAACCGAATTTAGTCTCGGTTAATTATTACAACACAATCCAAATTAATGTAAAGCTCTAAATGAGCATACACACACCTCACCACTAAATAAATAACAAAACTGCTATAACACCTAAGCAGCACGATCACCTCCCTGGTTATCCTGACCTGCAGGAATATCCGCTACACCATTGAATAGTGTACCGGGATTGCAACAACACAAAACCCGGTAAGCTTATGAAAGCTTGTATGAGTAAAAGAATGAACTGTTACTTAATTTAATCTCATTTATTTCCACACTCAGTAACACTCAATTATTTCCACATATGCAATTAATAAACAATCTCAAACAACACCAATTCAATATATCATGACAACCCCACTCACAACTTTTCCCACAACTCTCATCATCGTATTTATAAAAATACGGTACTTGACAGACTAGAGCTCTAACTGAATCGTAGCCCGTCACCTGGCCTAGGTTATGGCATCAGACATATTTATCAATTATTGTATTTCATCAATATGCATACCTATATACATATTTAGAACATCCAATAATTTCACATACTCAACCAATCGTATCCCATCATCCACACTAGGATTAGAGCGTCCGATTACCCACACCGGTCATTATGTTAACCCTAAACCCATAAATGAACCCAACATATAACATCACATACTGAAATCAACCCAACCAAGATACATCATATTATTATGGAATTACACAATTGTAATAAAATCAACTCATCAATTCGACTCAATCATATCATAAATCAAACAATCCACTCAACAATATATATTTTCCACGTAAATATATATATACGTAATCATCCACTCAGGAATGACCACTAATACCATCTATAGTTCACACAAGAAAATTATGAAATTCATTTGTATAGTTAAAATTCATTTTACTTACCTATGGACCGTGGTAATTCAAGTCCATGAAATTTTAAAACAAATATTTAATCCGCAAATATTTTTCACACAATTACCAAAAATAAATAAATTAAAATGCTCGGTTCGTAATATGAACCACGTGAGTTTTACTCACCTCGAAACTCCCGCTGCGTCTTCAATATAATTATAAATTATAATTTATAATTAACGCCGAATAGCCCACGCAATTAAAATCCGTCAATCACCTAATCAAATGTGATTCGAATTTAGCCAACAAATTCAACTCATAATTTAACCACTAATTAACGGTCAGATTCTAATTTATATTAAAATCCGACGAGCGGTTTCTCACGAATCGCTCCCCTAATTACCGTTTTTCACATATACGAAGATCCAACGGTCGGATCTTCACCCATGACCACACAAAGCCTCTGGGACAGTCATATGATCATCATAACAAATTTACAAGTTCATCCAACGGCCATAATTTCACAGATCAAAAATCTAACGACCGAAATCGATCGAAATCACAAAATTCATAACTAATTCATACGATATCTGAAAAATGCGTATAATACGCCGAAATGATCGTATCGAAACATAGAATCATAAAATGGACAGAAACCAAATTTTAGACCTCCGGAGGTGGCCGGAAAAGGCCGCCGGAGTTAGGGACAGAGCCGCCACCGACCACCACCAATGGTGTCGGGGCCGAGCTTGTCCCCTTCGTTTCATCATTCTGAGCAAATTTCATAACTAGCACAAGACCTAAAAATGAACGGAAGGCGTCGAAATTACCGATTTACAGTCGGCGGCCGGAAAAAATGCTGAAACCGGTGAGCTTGAAAACCGACGTGAAAACTGCAACCTCAGGCCCCGATCCCTTCTGGAAACTTGTTCAGAACTTCCTTGCGAACTCAACAAGCTTGGAATCACAAGAAACGATCGTTTATAGCTAGAGATATCTTGATCGAAAGTTTTGGTATTTCGATCCGTTCGGGTCGAGCTCCGACGAACGTGAAAACGTTCGACCCAGTTCCGGTCCTTCTTGGTGCTTGTAGAGGAAGTTGAGGCGAGCTCAATGAGACAAGAATCAAGTGAAATGATGGAGTGTAGCTCGAGATATCGAGATCGAACCGAAAATGGACGTTTTCGGTTCGGGCTTCGCCGCCGCCGCCACAGGCTGCGCCGCCGTGTGAGACTGCCTCCGGGAGCTAGAGCAGCTCGAGATGAACGCCTGGGACTTGGTTTGAGGTCGAGAGGTGGTCTGTGGAGGGAGAACAATTAAGGAGAAGTTTTCCTCCCCTTTCGGCCGATTTCGTCTGTAAGAGAGAGAGAGAAACAGTTTTCTCCAGAAACGGAAGAAGAAGAAGAAGAAGAAGGAAGAAAAGGAAAAAAAAGAAACCGGTAGGGGAAAAAAAATTAGGGTTTCTAAAATTTTTCTATATATACAAGTTTCGGAAAACTTCGAAATTTGATAACTAATTCAGAAAAAATCCGATCTTCGTGTTCCGCACGTGCACGGACTCGTATCGACGAGCTCTACAACTTTCATGAAGGAAGTTTCTCCAAATTTCTAACGTAGAAAAAGTCGATTTCTCAACCCGAGTATTTCGAGCTTTTTGGTAAAATAAACGTTTCGAAACTTCTATAATTGTAAAAATGAATGATTATCGAACATAAATCGTGAAATCGTATAATAATCATTCGATACAATCACTCGGATTTAAAATGGAAATTGCGGGTATTACAATCTACCCCCCTTAAAGGAATTTCGTCCCGAAATTCACGTACCCAATTCCCCAAAAAGCTGTGGATACCTCGTCCTCATGTCAGACTCTAACTCCCATGATGCATCACCCTCATCATGATGACTCCACAACACCTTCACGAGATCAACCTCTTTCCTACGAAGTTTCTTTGTAGACCTATCCAAGATACGAACAGGTTCAACTACAAACGTCACATCCGGGTTCATTTCGATCGTACCGTGGTCAATCACGTGAGACTCATCTCGAACATACTTCCTGAGTAGAGACACATGGAAAACGTTGTGCACACCCGACATGCTAACAGGTAAAGCAAGACGATATGCCAAGTTACCAACCCTTTCTAGAATCTCAAAGGGTCCAACATACCTCGGTGCGAGTTTCCCCTTCTTGCCAAATCTCACCACACCTTTCATAGGTGAGACTTTCAAGAACACATGATCACCTGTCTCAAACTCCAACGGTCTCCTCTTCAAGTCAGCATAACTCTTCTGTCTACTCTGAGCGGTTCGGATTCTGTCCCGAATAGTAGTGACCTTCTCTGTAGTCTCCTGTACAATCTCAGGTCCGATGAGCCCTTTATCCCCTGCTTCCGCCCAACAGATAGGAGTCCTACATGGCCTACCATAAAGAGCCTCATATGGAGCCATACCGATACTAGAGTGATAGCTGTTGTTGTAGGCAAACTCTACCAATGGCAGATGATCCGCCCAACTACCCTTAAAATCCAGAACACAAGCTCTGAGCATGTCCTCCATCACCTGATTCACTCTCTCAGTCTGTCCATCTGTTTGTGGGTGAAATGCAGTGCTCATAGCAAGAGACGTACCAAATGCCTTGTGGAACCTACGCCAGAATTCCGATGTGAAACGAGCATCACGATCCGATACAATCGTCACATGCACTCCATGAAGCCTCACTATCTCGTTCACATATAACTTACACAATGCATCACCTGAGTACGTTTTTGCCACCGGAAGGAAGTGTGCTGATTTAGTCAACCGGTCAACAATCACCCAAATCGAGTCATAACTTTGCCTGGATCTGGGCAATCCAGTCACAAAGTCCATAAAGATGTCTTCCCATTTCCACACAGGAATCGATAAGGGGTTCAGCATTCCTGCTGGTCTCTGATGCTCTGCCTTCACCTGTTGACAGGTAAGACACTTCGTCACGTGTTCCGCCACATCCCTCTTCATACCATACCACCAAAACTGCCTTCGTAGATCCATATACATTTTAGTACCTCCTGGATGTATAGTATATCGAGACCTATGTGCTTCCCGCATGATCTCCTCCCTGAGGTTATCAACACTCGGTACATACAATCTCCCTCGAAATCTCAACCCTCCATCAGCCCCAATCATCCACTCAGAAGGACCCTCCACATCCGGGTCAGCAGTCATCTCAGAAATCCTCGCCTGAGCAAACTCATCAAGTGTCTGACCCTGAATGATCCTGGAGATCAAGGTGGGCTGTAAGGTGATACTACCGAGAAAGATTCCCTGTCCTGCTCCTGCGGGCATAAGGTCGAACTCAGATGCAGCTTCTAACATGCGCCACTCCCGCACCATAATCGATGCCATGATTACCCGCGGTTTCCTACTCAAAGCATCCGCCACCACATTCGCCTTTCCGGGATGATACTCCAAGGTGAAATCATAGTCCTTAATGAGCTCCATCCATCTCCTCTGCCTCATGTTCAATTCCTTCTGGGAGAATAGATACTTCAAACTCTTGTGATCAGAAAAGAGTTCAAATTTCTCACCATAAAGATAGTGCCTCCAAATCTTCAAGGCAAACACCACAGCTGCTAGCTCTAGATCATGAGTAGGGTAATTCCGCTCGTGTACCTTCAACTGTCTAGAACCATAAGCAACAACACTACCATTCTGCATCAACACACACCCCAAACCCTGATGAGATGCATCGCTGTAAATGACTAATCCACCACCACTAGTAGGAATAGTCAACACCGGAGCTGTAGTCAATCTAGTCTTCAGCTCAATGAACGCCTTCTCACACTTGTCCGACCATATGAACTGAGTGTCTTTCCTGGTCAATTTGGTCAAAACCGAGGCAATACCAGAAAACCCTTCAATGAAGCGCTTGTAATACCCGGCCAATCCAAGGAAGCTACGGATTTCTGTAACCGTAGTAGGGCGACTCCAACTCATCACTGCTTCAACCATCGAAAGAACCACAAAAACTCCATCCTTCGAGACCACATGACCAAGGAACTTGACTTCACTCTGCCAGAAGTCGCATTTCTCGAACTTGGCAAATAGTTTCTGCTCTCTCAATGTCTGCAGCACTATCCGCAGATGTCTCTCATGCTCCGCTGACGACCTTGAATAAATCAAGATGTCATCAACGAACACTACCACGAACTGATCCAAGTAAGGACTGAACGTACGGTTCATCAAGTCCATAAATGCTGCGGGGGCATTCGTGAGACCAAAAGGCATGACAAGAAACTCAAAATGTCCATACCTGGTCCTGAACGCCGTCTTTGGAATATCTTCCTCCTTCACCCTCAACTGGTGATATCCAGACCTCAAGTCAATCTTCGAGAATACAGTAGCTTCTCTAAGCTGATCGAACAAGTCATCAATCCTAGGTAAAGGGTACCTATTCTTGATGGTCACCTTGTTCAACTGTCGATAATCCACACATAGACGAAGTGAACTATCTTTCTTCTTCACAAACAACACTGGTGCGCCCCAAGGAGACACACTTGCCTGAATGAACCCTTGTGCAAGTAAGCCCTCAATCTGAACCTTCAACTCCTGAAGTTCAGCTGGAGCCATTCGATAAGGTGCTTTTGACACAGGTGAAGTACCTGGTATCACATCAATGGAGAAGTCCATTACCCTTTTCGGAGGTAACCCGGGGATCTCCTGAAACACATCTTCATACTCTGAAACTACAGGAATCCCTGTAATCTTTGAAGTACTACTCCCTGATTCAATATGGGCCAAAATCCCTATTCTCATGGTGATGTCAGACTTCAGGCAACGGTAATGAAACACCGGTTGTCCCGGAACATGGAAGGACACAATCATCCTAAAGCAATCAATAACAGCATGGTTCGGGCTCAACCAATCCATACCCAAAATCACATCATACGTGTGATCCGGAATCACAATCAAAGATGCAGAGAACTCTCTGCCACCAATCCCAATAGGGCAATCATCACAAAGCATGCTAAGCTCAAGAGACACACCGAGAGGTGACGTAACACACAATGATCTAGTCAGAGGTATAGCAATCAAACCCAAAACATCCACAACCGAACTAGATATGAAAGAGTGTGAGGCTCCCGTATCAAACAGTACTCTAGCAAGAAAGTGATAAACAGATAAGGTACCTTCCACTCCCGTGCCTGCCTGACCGATGGCAAAGACCCTAGCATGAGCAGGTGGTAACTGCCTCTGCTGGTTACCCTGCACTCTACCCTGAATCCGAGGACACTCCCTAGCCTGATGCCCTGCCTGTCCACAACTGTAGCATAACCTACCCCGTGGCTTCGTGCACGCACGAGAGATGTGGCCCGGCTCGCCACAGTTAAAGCACTTCACTGGAGCTGCTGGTGCTATCTGCCTGATAGGCATAGCCTGAACAGGAGGAGCTACTGCTGCCCTAGCTGGAGCCTGATGCTGAAACTGAGTCCTCTGTCTCTTCCAGAACCCACCCCTGAAGTCTCTAGCTCTACTGCTCCCTGCTATGGCCTTCCCCTTGCCCTGGAAGTCTCTCTCAGCAGACTCCTTCTCTCTACGAATCAGGTTCTGCTGCTCAATGATCTGTGCCTTAGCCAAGATCTCTCTCTTGGTCTTCAGCTCCAAGATAGCTACATCACGCTCAATCGAAGGACTCAACCCTCTCTGAAACTTCTTGGCCAAGTCCTCATCCTCCATCTGCCTCACATACTTGTACAATCTGGAGAACTCCGCATCATACTCAATTACGGTGATCTTCCCCTGTACAAGTGCAAGGAACTCTCGCTCCAACCTCTCCTTCACTGCTGGTGGAAAGTACTTCTCCCTGAACAGCCTCTCAAAGCCGTCCCAAGTCAAGGTAGACACCTCAATGCTCCTCTGAGTGACGTTCCACCACACCCTAGCCTCATCCTTCAGCATGAAAGCGGCTAGCTTCCTCTTATCGGTCTCAGTGCAATCAAGCAGATCGAAATAAGTCTGCAAATCCTCTATCCAACGATCCGCCACCATATAATCTGTGCCTCCTCCAAACTTGGTTGCTCCCAAGCGAGTAATTTCCCTTGCTAGCATCAGCAAGCGAGCAGGATTATCAACCACAGCTACAGGAGGAATAGGCTGATCCTCATAAGGTGCATCTTCCTCCGACTCGAATACTTCTTCGACTGGAGGGGCCCTACCCCTTCCTCGGCCTCTACCCCTGCCACGAGGTCTACCTCTACCCCGACCTCTGGCCTCGTTTCCCTCAATCTCCATTACCTAATAAGCATGATATACTTGATTAATACACGCATAACACTTAAACAAAGCATAAGTCAAATGCAAGTCCATATTAACCAAGTACTGATCATACATAACAATACTTAAATTTCCTAAAAGTACTAACGTTCCTAGCCAACCTAACGCACTCACATACCCAATGACATTGTCAATACCGAAGAGCACACGATGGGGATCCGCTGCAGACGGGCCATCACTCGGTAAGTATTGACATATCACCAAATATGTACCTTACGCTCTGATACCAAACTGTCACGCCCCGAATTTTAGAATAACAATTCAAAATTCGAAACATGAAAATTCTACAACTCAAAATAATCAACCTGAAAATTTTTCTTTTCTTAACATACTCACCACACGCAATAAAATCAAACCGAATTTAGTCTCGGTTAATTATTACAACACAATCCAAATTAATGTAAAGCTCTAAATGAGCATACACACACCTCACCACTAAATAAATAACAAAACTGCTATAACACCTAAGCAGCACGATCACCTCCCTGGTTATCCTGACCTGCAGGAATATCCGCTACACCATTGAATAGTGTACCGGGATTGCAACAACACAAAACCCGATAAGCTTATGAAAGCTTGTATGAGTAAAAGAATGAACTGTTACTTAATTTAATCTCATTTATTTCCACACTCAGTAACACTCAATTATTTCCACATATGCAATTAATAAACAATCTCAAACAACACCAATTCAATATATCATGACAACCCCACTCACAACCTTTCCCACAACTCTCATCATCGTATTTATAAAAATACGGTACTTGACAGACTAGAGCTCTAACTGAATCGTAGCCCGTCACCTGGCCTAGGTTATGGCATCCGACATATTTATCAATTATTGTATTTCATCAATATGCATACCTATATACATATTTAGAACATCCAATAATTTCACATACTCAACCAATCGTATCCCATCATCCACACTAGGATTAGAGCGTCCGATTACCCACACCGGTCATTATGTTAACCCTAAACCCATAAATGAACCCAACATATAACATCACATACTGAAATCAACCCAACCAAGATACATCATATTATTATGGAATTACACAATTGTAATAAAATCAACTCATCAATTCTACTCAATCATATCATAAATCAAACAATCCACTCAACAATATATATTTTCCACGTAAATATATATATACGTAATCATCCACTCAGGAATGACCACTAATACCATCTATAGTTCACACAAGAAAATTATGAAATTCATTTGTATAGTTAAAATTCATTTTACTTACCTATGGACCGTGGTAATTCAAGTCCATGAAATTTTAAAACAAATATTTAATCCGCAAATATTTTTCACACAATTACCAAAAATAAATAAATTAAAATGCTCGGTTCGTAATATGAACCACGTGAGTTTTACTCACCTCGAAACTCCCGCTGCGTCTTCAATATAATTATAAATTATAATTTATAATTAACGCCGAATAGCCCACGCAATTAAAATCCGTCAATCACCTAATCAAATGTGATTCGAATTTAGCCAACAAATTCAACTCATAATTTAACCACTAATTAACGGTCAGATTCTAATTTATATTAAAATCCGACGAGCGGTTTCTCACGAATCGCCCCCCTAATTACCGTTTTTCACATATACGAAGATCCAACGGTCGGATCTTCACCCATGACCACACAAAGCCTCTGGGACAGTCATATGATCATCATAAAAAATTTACAAGTTCATCCAACGGTCATAATTTCACAGATCAAAAATCTAACGACCGAAATCGATCGAAATCACAAAATTCATAACTAATTCATACGATATCCGAAAAATGCGTATAATACGCCGAAATGATCGTATCGAAACATAGAATCATAAAATGGACAGAAACCAAATTTTAGACCTCCGGAGGTGGCCGGAAAAGGCCGCCGGAGTTAGGGACAGAGCCGCCACCGACCACCACCAATGGTGTCGGGGCCGAGCTTGTCCCCTTCGTTTCATCATTCTGAGAAACTTTCATAACTAGCACAAGACCTAAAAATGAACGAAAGGCGTCGAAATTACCGATTTACAGTCAGCGGCCGGAAAAAATGCAGAAACCGGTGAGCTTGAAAACCGACGTGAAAACTGCAACCTCAGGCCCCGATTCCTTCTGGAAACTTGTTCAGAACTTCCTTGCGAACTCAACAAGCTTGGAATCACAAGAAACGATCGTGTATAGCTAGAGATATCTTGATCGAAAGTTTTGGTATTTCGATCCGTTCGGGTCGAGCTCCGACGAACGTGAAAACGTTCGACCCAGTTCCGGTCCTTCTTGGTGCTTGTAGAGGAAGTTGAGGCGAGCTCAATGAGATAAGAATCAAGTGAAATGATGGAGTGTAGCTCGAGATATCGAGATCGAACCGAAAATGGACGTTTTCGGTTCGGGCTTCGCCGCCGCCGCCACAGGCTGCACCGCCGTGTGAGACTGCCTCCGGGAGCTAGAGCAGCTCGAGATGAACGCCTGGGACTTGGTTTGAGGTCGAGAGGTGGTCTGTGGAGGGAGAACAATTAAGGAGAAGTTTTCCTCCCCTTTCGGCCGATTTCGTCTGTAAGAGAGAGAGAGAAACAGTTTTCTCCAGAAACGGAAGAAGAAGAAGAAGAAGGAAGAAAAGGAAAAAAAAAAGAAACCGGTAGGGGAAAAAAAATTAGGGTTTCTAAAATTTTTCTATATATACAAGCTTCGGAAAACTTCGAAATTCGATAACTAATTCAGAAAAAATCCGATCTTCGTGTTCCGCACGTGCACGGACTCGTATCGACGAGCTCTACAACTTTCATGAAGGAAGTTTCTCCAAATTTCGTACGTAGAAAAAGTCGATTTCTCAACCCGAGTATTTCGAGCTTTTCGTTAAAATAAACGTTTCGAAACTTCGATAATTGTAAAAATGAATGATTATCGAACATAAATCGTGAAATCGTATAATAATCATTTGATACAATCACTCGGATTTAAAATGGAAATTGCGGGTGTTACACAGTTTCTCTGTCAAATATTATTGCAATACTGCTCCAAACTTATGGCATTTTGTAATTTCATCACTCTTATAGGTTTCTCTGTCTGTGGACTCGATAAATTCGTATATTGCTTTGTATTTTTTCGTTTGTGCAAGGGAAGATAAACTTGGTATTGTTCCTAAATTTCATTTCTTTCCTCGGTGAATGTGTCTAGCCTGACGAAGTATTCTTTCATATGTGATGTGAATGCTCTGGCCTTCTTTGTTTCCTGTAGTTCTCCGTTGTGTAACTCATTCTATTTTCTTGTATGCCTTGTTTGTTTGGAATGAGATTGGTAACGAGTCCAATAAAAGTTATTGATGAAATGGCAAATTTTAAGTTGTATGAAGATTGTGCGAGGATGTTAGAGGTTGGAATATTCACTTTCTTTCTGAGAATGCAGAAGAGTGATTCGGCAGACAATCTCGAGAGGATGTTACTGCGGATATCCGAGGGCAATTCTAATAGGCCAATCACTTTCAGCTCTGCATTGTTGCTGCTCTTCATTCTCTGTGCCCTCGCCATGTCCAAGTTTCACAGGCTAGCCATCATTGATAGTTTCCAGGCTTCTTGATATTGCAATCTTCTTTATATTGATAAGGATATGAAACCTAGAGAAAGCAAATTAAGGTTGAGAAATCCACTTGGGACCCAATCACCCTGCTAGACCAGGATTATTATATGTTAAGAAGCTGTGTGTATATAAAGTAGACGCAACCTTGTACTCCATAAAATTTGATTTCTGGTGCGCATCTAGTAGAAATAGGCTAAGAGCTCAAGAAGCTGATCAGGATACCTTTACATGGTAGATTAAGTAAAAGGTGTGGCTCAGGGGGTGAAACAAAAGTGTCTACATCACACAAGGATATGATTTCAAGGTAATGCAGAAAAAATAAATCATCCTTTCTTGTTAAAACAAAATTGTGTATTTGGAGACATTGAGTAACTAAATACACATTAGTTGTAATTACACATTGATTAACTAAATACACATTAGTTATGATCAGAGTTAAAAGTGGACCACGTATCCAGCCCAGTAGTTCCCTCACTAAGACCTCAAAAAAGTAGTTCAAATAAAGCTATACATTAACAAATTATGGTTCAAGTAAAGGCATATGCTCGCTTTGCTGAATCAAGAGTATTTGATAGAAGCATAGCAATTGTCATGGGTCCAACTCCTCCAGGAACTGGGGTAATGGCTGACACCACCCGCACTGCTTCTTCATAGCAAACATCTCCTATGAGGCGATAACCTCGCTCACAGCTAGGGTCCTGCCAATAAATTGGGTTTAGTCAGGTGATTAGTTAGTGTCATTCAAAATGTTAATCGAAGTCAGTTTCTACTTGTACTATATAACAGTTCAATTGATTGTATGAATTCCACCTTTCACCATAAACCTGCAAAAGAAAAACTAAAAGTGCTCACATGCAAAGGATGCTATAGTTAAGTAGTCATAGAAAAGGTTTCCTTTCTATTTTGAACATCTAGACAATAAAAACACTGTAATCCTTACTTTTCTATTACATTACATTCTCATTCCTTTCCCTTCCTTTAAGACTTGACAGTTAAAATACTATTTTCTTTATTGCAACAAGTGACATTGGTAACCACTATTTCGAAACTGAAATTAGTAGTATCAAAATGTAGTGTGTATTTGACTCTAAACATTATAATCCACAAAGAATGTAGAGTGTTTACCTCAACTGGATTGGTCCCAACGTCGATGACAACTGCTCCAGGTTTTAGCCAATTACCACGGACAAGATTAGGCACTCCGGCAGCTGTGACCACAATGTCAGCTTCACAGGTGATATGTTCTGGGTTCTTTGTGAATGCATGCACGATGCTGACTGTTGCATGGTGCCTCTGCACAATATTTGTAGGCAAAACATCATCAATGTATAAATTCTTTTATTATTATTATTTTTTTCTCTATCATTTGGCAAGGAATGTGATATTACCTGCAAAAGCAACGACGCGGGCAATCCTACAATATTACTTCTGCCGATGACAGCAGCTTTCTTCCCAACTATTTCGACGCCAGACCTGAGCAACAACTCAATGCAACCCTTTGGAGTGCATGGAATAAACATAGGCTCCCTTCCTCTCATGGCAAGATTTCCCATATTAATTGGATGGAAGCCATCCACATCTTTCTCTGGACTCAGCACATCCATAATTTTTCTCTCATCCAAATGCTGTCCCAGACAGTTTGTTGTAAGTCATCCAAACAACAGCAGCAAGTTCTGACATGTAATGCATCAAACCTCAACTATTTAGTTGCCAGACATGCGATCTAAGAGACATACCTATCCACTAGGGTGTTCATGGGTTAGGTCTTAGGTCTTTGACCATGTCAGCTTGGGACTTAAAAAGCCTGAAAAACCAGCCTACGGGCCTGTAAACCCCAAATACCCAAACTTTCAACTGCATGGGTTCATACATTTTCCAGATACCATTTTACTAGAAAAGTTCAAAGATGTATAGAGAAACAGTTCCTACTAATAATGTGCAGCAGAAGTGAAAAAAGCTTGAAAAGTTGAAAGTGTAAAACACCTAAAATGATACTTATACCCTTCAAGGACATAAATTGCAATGGGGCAAGCATTTATCATAAGAAAAGAAATCACATGCAAACTAATCTTGAAATAAATAAGACTTTAAAAATAATTCAGAAAGCTTTTAATTGGTGGGTGGTTGTGTTAAGGACCTAAAGATTTAGGCTTCCAATAATGCGCATTCCTTTTAGTGAGTTTGGTTTAGTTAAGTGTCTATTAAGAACTACAAAATTTTATTACATCATTCTTAATCAAATTATCTGTCTAGTTGATTAAGTATTATAACAATTCAAGTTTTTCGACTCATATCCAGGAAATTATCTACTGCACTCGGGGAGGGAGGAAGGTGTTTAAGTCACAATTATCACTTCCAGATTGAAAATCAAGCAGCAGTTTCTGACATTCTTCCAATGAGGTAGAACATAAAAGAAATAAAAAACAATATCACAGGGAGGCCATTTGGAATGCAATTTATAACTTCAATTCTATATGCATATAACAAAGGATGAATAAATGAGTATTGGCACAGATTAAGAAATTACTTGTGGTAGAGGAAGTTGCACGAGAATACCATGAACAGAGGGATCCACATCAAACTTTGACAATGCTTTAAGAAGCTGATCTTTTGTACAATGCTCAGGCAGGTGAGCTACATTTGATTTGATTCCAACTTCTTCACAAGCCATCATCTTGTTCCGGACATAAGTCTCAGAGTCCTTTCTCTGACCAACCATAATTACACCCAACCCAGGCACCATTCCAATGCTCTCTTTCATCCTCCTTACCTCACTCCCTATTCTTGACCTAATATCGTCCGCAATAGACTTCCCATCAATAACAGCAGCAGTCTGCTCATGGGCTATGGTAAGCATAAGAAAAACAGGGACCCAAATAAATATCATCAAATTTGTCAAAAGGGTTTTCACCACACTATCACAGATTGATTTACCCAGAAGCAAAATCACCAAATATCACACATTATGATTAAAAAGCAGAAAGTTACAAAAGATTACAGCTTTATTAGAACTGGGATGTAGCTTACATATATTTTTTAACACCAATCAAATTGGTTAAGAATTGGATTTTCTCCGGACCATCACAACAGTAATTTACCCACATGCAAAATAATGAAATACTGCACACAATGTCACAGACTAAAATACCCAGAAGCAAAATCATCAAATATCACACATTATGATTCACAAAGTTGCAAAAGATTACAGCTTTATTAGTATATTCATATTTAAACACCAATCAAATTGGTCAAGAGCTGGGTTTTCTGCAGACCATCACATAGTGACACACCCAGAAGCAAAACAATGAAACACCACACAGTACATCAGCAAACGAAAGATTGAAAAAGCAGGAAACTTACAGCAATTGATAGGAAAATCAAAATGTGAAGAGGGTGGAGAAGGAGTCCAATCGTCAGGAATGTCTAGAGAGACAAGAGGAGGAGACACGATAATTGGGCGGGAGGATTGAACGTCGTCGTTTAAGGTGTTGAGGGCTCTGGTCCTCCGTGGGATTCTCATTCTGAGTCCATTGCGCCATGACATTGCCACTCTCGGCATCATTGTGGCTTTGCGCTCTCCCTTTCTCTCTGCCCCACTAAACTTGTAATATGTATTATTCTGAGCCTCCTCGCTTTGCGCTTCACCATTCCAACATTCACTTATCTACAGAGACCAGTCCCATTCGAGAGGCCCAAAATGATTTACCAATCCTCTTAACTTGGGCCTCTTCAGCAAAATAGAAACCGAAAAAGCCCATTGATACTTAACTTGCAACCCGGTGGTACGTGAATGATTTGAGATAATATATATACCCCGAGAGAGACATCATTTCAAAATCATGAACTAAACCGCTTTTTTGGACCGCTGATATGTGAGTCACATTGTTACCTCTTTTTTTTGGCGCGAAAGCAATCGGCGGTGTCGACAAGCATGTCATGAATTGATGTACATCTTCAGCCGTAAGGCACTAATCGCTATCATTTAGAAAGGGAACAGCTGGTTCCATGCAATCCGATTCAACAACCATGCGCAATTGCCACACCAACCTTTAGATCATAGAGCAAGGTACTTCTTAAATATTAAGATGCTCCATAACAATGTAAACCAAGACCCTTGATTTATAGAATAGTTCACTACATGTCCACGATATCAATGCATTCGTACTTGGAATGTAACATTTGTCATTAACGGATGTCTCAAATGTCTATGTGATCATGGAAAAAAAAAAATGCATTCGTACTTGGCAGAAGCATTGTTAAAATTATAGCAGCCATTAATTCTTTTGGCCTATTACAGTAGGTGGAGCTTTGGGACAATGCGTCGATACTCTTATGAATAACGAATTCCTTTTTAGACATAGCTATTTTTCAGAGTCTAACAATCCTCATTACACTATTTACTTTAGAGTTTAGAGCAAGACATTAGAAGTATCCAGACACTAGTACTTGGTAAGACACAGAAACTTTTAAAGTAATAACCTAATGGTACTTTTAGCTCCTAGCTAGTCACTTCATGCTTTGTAACAATGTTGCCAATGATCCGTGACCTAGCTAGCTATGATCGAACTCGCTAGTTCGCTACATGTCCATGATTACATTGATACTACTAGCTTTTGATTATGAAGAAATTCGTAATTATTAGTACTTTGGAATAACATTCCATACAACACAATATATTAAGGGACAAGTCAAAACGTTTATAGCACTCCGAACTTAAATTAATTAGTGTATCCTACTGTTTTGGCTCCAGTTTTTTTTGAGCTGGTCAACATTCTCTTTTCTTGCGTGGACGTGCCAACACCATTCGGCTGCGGTCGTCGGGGGTGTCCCTTGACCTGACTTCTTCTGAGCGATTGTGGACGAGGAGAGCACCAACCTCGTCGTGGGGTTCTTTGTGCCTCCTGGCGAGGACTTTTGCTGAGCCTTTTCAAAATCACAATCGATACTCGATGTTGTAGATCGAGCAGAGCAAAAACCACTGGGAAGTGAGGAGAACTTGCTAAAGCGTGACTCTAGCTTGGCTGGTTTGCGAGGGCGTTACCCTTGCTTGGCTGGTTCCGTAACCGTTGTGGTCGTGGTACTACAGTCGGCTCCTAAGGAGACTAGGACCAAAGCACTTTGACAGAGGGTTTGGTGGTACTGAAAGTTGGCTCCTAATGAGACTAGAACTTGGAGTGTGATCACCGATAAGAGAATGAGAGGAATTGCTCTTAGAGAGGTTGCTCTAGAGAGAACTTAGATCATCTTATAGATGTTTTGATGAGTGAATTTGTGAGATGATACTTGTTGTAGCCTCTATATATAGGCTTCCAAGCAACACTATTTGGCCTTTAAACAAATCATAGTGGGTTAGGTTTGAGCACACAAACACTTAGTGGATTTGTTAGGCAAAATTCACTAACACTTAGTGAATTTTGTTAGGTGAGAGCACTAACACTTCTTTATTCCTTTAATTTTTATCTCCACTAAGAATTCATATTTAACCTTCGACTTCTTCATATGAAATGATCCACCATGGATGTAGATTATTGTGGTAAAATTTCAGAATTTATTTCCATGTGGTTGGGCCGAAAATGCTACTGGACTCCTTACAGATCCAGTTTTCCAGTTTTGCTTATGCAGAAAATTGGACAGATTGTTTGAAGGTTTTCCACTCCGAACAAGCTCTAGCACTCTTCATAAGAAATGATCCTTGGGATGTCTGGAAAGTTTCAACTCATTTGAAGTTCGGATGGTTAGTCTGCCGCCCCTCCTTCCTTGTTTAGCTCGGTTTCTCCTAGCCGAAATAGGAAAATGTGTTAAAGTTGACTTTTCATTTCCACGCTTCCATAGTAGGCTTTATTTAGTCTCTAAATATATATTTCGAACTTGTCGACAATATATAGCTTGAGTCACTGACATTAGCTCGATTTCTCCAAGACGTGCCTTGTCAGGCTAAAATGCTCATTTTGGGTCCAAACACCTACAGAATGAGCTAATAGAATAGCCATTACTCTCACAATTTTAATACTTGAGAACACTGAACGTTAGTCTTAATCACTAGGAACCTTTTAAATATAAGGAGCATCTAGAGGTGTGAGCTATATATATGATCAATGTGTCAATATGCATGCTGTCAATTGCAATTTTTCTTCCGAACACCAGGAAGAAAGAAAATATCTTGCCAAAAAAAGGAAGAAAGAAAATAAAAAGACGGAGACAAAAGTGGAAGAAGAAAAGGAAGAAACAAACAAGAATGAAAACAGTGTTATGTACGTAGAAAGGGTGGACAGTTTGAATCTCCTGGTGAGAGATATTGTTGTGGAATCACTCTAATGTAATTTTCCCGCGTCCCATCTCCATCTCTATATCTCTTCTTTTTCAATGGAATATTGATTTCGCAATAATTTGCATGAATGTTTCATTATATGCCCACATATCACAGATCAACATCAAATCCAGAATATCTGAAAACTCTATACAAAAGACCAAGAGGGCCGACTAGGGTAGTACTGGATCGATCATTTTCTTCGAAAAAAAAATGAGGATCCGTTGCCGGGGAAGGACCGGACTGGGGACTGGATTGGACGTCTTGGAAGGGATGGCAATGGCGTATGTATATGTATGATTGCCTGCTCATTGCTTTTTTAGACCAGGAATAATAATACTAATGCTAAGACGTCGAACTGCTACTACTACAGCGGCAAGGTTTTTGGCCTAATGCTGCCAGCCACATTCTAAGTTTTAGGTTGATTTTAAAGGGTTGCCTTTGTTGTGTTGTTGAGGATCGAATGTTTGGTACAGCATTGTGCGTCTTTTTCCTATCAAATGCAGGTTATCGTTTCTGCATCAATATTTTTTAACCTAATGTGCATTGTTCGATCCATATATATCGATCAATCCATGTGATCTTGCACCTGCCCCAAGTAGTTCATTCCAGATGCTTTAACATGACACTAATTGCTTAATGCGCTGCCCATGATCCACAATACATTTATGTACCCAACAAACACTAGGGATCACTCAACTATAGAATAAGTCTGTGTAAATTTGATCAAAATGGGAAGTTGATCGACTTCAAATGAGCTCATGCTAAACGAGGTAGATAGTACTTAGATACTAGTCATACTACTAGTTAGGTTGGTTAATGGAGCATTACATATTCACGTAGGCTTCCATGTCTACATAAGTACATATGCATGTCATTAATGAATACTCCTATCTGGATATTTTGTTCAGGTTTCCGATTCGAATCCACCGAGGTGATTGATAGGACATATTTTTTGAATGGTTCATCCAATAATGCAAATTCGATCAATATATAATATGTTTAGTTTAAGAAAATTAATATTTATCGGCTAATTTGATGCGACTTTTTATATAATATATAATATAAGAATAAACTTGCATTAATATGGTCGTTACATTTATTTACATAAAATAAAATTAAAAGATGCGAGAAAACAACGACGTTCAATCGACAATGAACTTATCTAGATAGATTTGAAATAAATGACAATAATTCGATTCAAATCCGATGCTTATCGGATATAAATTGATCAACTCAATTAATACGACTATACATCAATTTGGATATGAATTTAAGTCAATCCGGTTCAATTATGATTCGTTGACATGACTCCCTCTGTGTATGGTGGTTCAAAGTTTGAATGAAAACGTGTCTTTCAATTTCCCAAACAGTGATTGTAAGCTTTTAGTCGGCTAGCAATTGTGAATCTAAAGCTAGCTGAATGAGTAAAGATCTATGTATGAAATAGTTTAACAAATCAAGTAAAACTGTTCATACGCAAAAGATGAATGAAAGTCTACTACTGTGGGGTAGATTAGGGCACATCCCATGTTACCCACAAAGAAAGATTTTTGCTTCAATTCAATTAAAACTACAATCTGCTTCCATAATTTACATACAGTACTCATATTTTATCTTAAATTATTTGATAGTTGTACAGTTGCACTGTTTACAGTTAACCCCGTCGTTATATACATTTTGCATATTGTTTTGTCTCTTTTTTGACGTGAGATTTTTATTTTTTAACATGTCCATAGACAACACTACACATTCTATTAAGCAATTGATCATTGTAAATACGATCGATGGTCTAATTTTTAATGCATACAGAGTTCCAAGATTCAAACTCGACGAAATCGAACTATGTTACATGTCAAATACACACACTTCAAACCGTAAGAAAGAAAATCATACCTAACATGATCATCGGAGATGGTCAGATAAGACCAATAGTCATCAACAAATATAGAGATGTCAGAATAGCCCACCCATATCTATACCGACCAAAAATAGACGACGGCATTCAGCTGCATATCACCTTTTCTCCTTTGAATGGTGTAAATTTTATGTCCGAAGAGGGAATACATGCTTTCACTGTGCGTGTAAATTGGGTAGTTAATGGTAAACCTTTAATACTAGCATATACAGTACTGGGCTGTAAAGAGGGTACATGTTGTTTTGGCAATATGTAGAAGAGAGTACATACTAGTTTTCACTGTCTTGGTTAATTTTCCAGAGGGAAGGGACCATAGTCACAGTACTGGAGTATTCACACAAGAGGGAGGGTCCTCAGTTTCAGAGTTGCAGGGAGGGTACTCGTCAGAACTATTATCCAAGAGGCAAGAACAGTCACCAATATTTTTGACACGAAGACGAACAAGAACAAAAACTTATAATGAGACATGGGGCTGTAGAAAGAACCAGAGAGAAAGGAAAAAGGGAAAAGCTGATGATCGATAATGACGATATGGATCCGAAGGGGAATTCAGAAATCTGAAAAGGACTAATGTGGTCGCCAGAGAGAGAGAGAGAGAGAGAGAGAGAGAGAGAGAGAGGGCTAGCTATAACTTGGCTCTGGTTCGATCTGGGAATGTGAGGTTAGTGATGATGCGTCTCTCTTTCACGTGTTGAAGTTTGTGACTTTGTCAGTGTAGCTCTGAAACAATTCTGGACTCAACTCAGAAATTACGAAAGAGAGACAAAGAACGACGACCTAAAACGACGAACAACTTTTTACATGCATATGCAGGTACCAAACCATGCATTAATATAAATATTAGTTACACTACTTGATTGAGGATCTACTATTTGATTATTACATTAACTATGTAAACTTTTTCAAACAAGTCAGCTTCTAGGGCTACTTTTTGGTAGTAGAACGTGCTTGCCTTTTTGTTCATTACCGTCCTGCTTCTCTAGCTTAGCTGCCACATTCTTTTTTGGGGAGAAAGAGTGAGGCCAGGGAACTTTGCTTAAAATAACAAGCGGTTTTATCTTAAGTATGATAGTAGTTCTTTGGATCCTATTTCTGTTTTGTTTCTTGTCGAATGGAGAATGAAACATTTTCAAATAATTACTAGCTGTAACGTGAAAAAGAACGCTATATATGTACTCAATAATGTCACCTGGAATCCTTTGGGATGATAGCAGTCGGAAAAACTGAAATCCAATATTTGAAGCCCGAATCTAAGATATAAGCACAATCAATGTGAATTGATAAAGCCGATGACTCCACTTGAACAATAATTATGGGTGAACTAAGGTGCCACGACCTAATTAAAAGAACTAGGCGGCCGGCCACTGTGCACTGCTTGGGCATAAGAGGTGGAAAAATCTAATATTTTTACATCATCTCTCAGACTACAAATTAGAAAAGAGAAGACATTCGCACAGGATAAGACATAAAATGGAAAACACAAAGACCAATAAATATAATTTCTGTTACTTAAAAATGAAATCTCATTTAGTTTTTTTTAATTAATCAATAAATTATGCCTCCCATTACACTTCCACTATTTTCATACCCATTACAACGAGTATGATATATCATATATTACACAGTTTCATACTAGCTCCTAATTTATAGTAGACAAATTAATGAATTATTAGCCAGTAAGGGATGCATGGTCAAACAAGGGACACATTGCTCTTCTGCTTGGTAGGTACAAAAGTAAATGTAAATAACTATGCAACAGATACTGATGCAAATAAAATAAGATCAAGAGGAAAAGGTTGATGAGTGATAATGCAGTTGAAAGCAAAATGTCAAACACTAGCCTTCATCTTTTCAAAAATCTCTCAACTCTCTGCCCTTTCGACAGCTACTTCTCTCTTCCTGCTCCCAGTTGGGTCGGGTCACGAGGCCAAAGCTTAGCTAGCTTCCTCCCAATGCAGCTTTATATATACTATATCATATATCTATCTCTATATAGTTATATACATTTCCTCTTCCATTCTAGCTTAGCCTTTCTATATTAATTTACTTCATCTTCATCACTGTGGAGCAGTTGAAGAAGTAAAACTGGAAAATGTTAGTTTTACAATATCAACGTACGAGGGGCTATATTTTCTTCGCTGTTAACGATGCTTAAAAAATAATGCAACTTTTAGGCTAGCTTAGGGTTTGGTTTCTCAGTCTGGTCTCGGAATTTGCATGACATGTTTTGCTTGGTAGTCTAATCCTCTAATTACTAAATTAGTTGATCTGATTAGCAACGATTCCCCATGTGATTAGTAAATATTGAGAAATGGAAAAGTGACTTTTGTGAGTCAAATACAAATCAAATGCACTGGAATTACGCGTCGTTTTCTTCCACCAAAAAGTAAACAAAAAAAAAATTGATGCAAATTATGTACCGTGTTTGTGTTAAATATTAATTAACTTGTAGTCTAATTTAACTGGTTAAACAACAATATACAAACTAATAGAGCCAGAGAGTCGATATGGCGGAAGGAACAACATGCATTCAATTCATAGTATTATTGGCAATTTGGCACGGATCAAACCATTAAGGGCTTGCGTGCGTTTTTGTGAACCTTTTGAAACATTCTTTTGTCACGATGAAAGTTTGGCAACATTCAAAGAACTAAGATGGTTATCTGGTTTGTCATGTATCGTGTCATCGTGAGGGGAGCTTTTCTTGTTTCTTCTGTCGTTCTAAAGTTCAATAATGAATGTAAAAAAAAGATTAGTAAGAAATATGCATATTGATCTTTTATTTATGTTAACTATATATATATATAGGGGCCGGTTTTGAAGAGGACGTCCGCAACCCATAAAAAGTGCCAATGTCCTCCATTTGGTGTCGAGAAGGCGGCGATGGCTGCACTGCGGTTGCCGGATGAACCCTCTGGACATCCCAGACCAGTTTGCAATCAGGTGGACTCGCTGGCTACCACTTTCCAGTCAACCTTGATCGGACTACCATTTTGCAATCGACCACGCTGCCCAGACCTCCAACCTCGATCTCTTGGCCTTCGTCTTCACTACAAACTGGTCTGGGATGCCCTTGGCCTCCGTCCAGCAAGAGGCGTGCAGCCATCAGAGCTTGATTGTGGAGAAATCCCAGACGTCGCACTTTTTTATGGGTTCCGGACGTCCTCTTCAGAACGCCTTGCTATTATATATATATATATATATATATAGTAAGTTAATGTAGTGGTACATTGACATTCTTTTGGTACTTGAAAATCTAAATTAAGTACTATATATGTTTTTTTTTTTAAATTAAGAATCAACAATAATTATACTACACTTATCATGACTAGCTTGTTTGGTAAAATTAGTTCTTTACACATGGGATCACTCGACTCAATCAAATCACATAAAATATCAATGACGAACAATTTTTTTCCATCCGAATGATTTGCATGGGGTATGTCTTTTTTATATTTTATTTATTTATTTTCAGGCAACAATATATGTGACTAATGTTAGTACCATTGACAAAATATTCATGATGTACAACATTGTTATATAAATTAGTTCACGTTCTAGTTTTATTGATAATATGGAAAGAAAACAAGTTTACGACAATGAAAAGCTACAAGGAATATTCAGTTGTAAACATGTTAGCATAAATTTTAATGATGTACGTTCTTGAGATTAGCATAAATGGTGAAGGAAAAAAAATTCAAGTTAAGACTAAACTAGATTAAACACTCGATTATTTTTATATTTTACGAATACAACCAGAGGGTCAATAACACTAAATTTGGATTGTTGCTGTCTGTCAATATTGCTTTGTATTTTACTTCTTATTTTGTTTCAAAATTTGGAGTTTAAATTCAAAGAGCCGCACCCATATTAGTGCATTTGCAATTTTTATTCCACTATTCACTTCACCCTCCTACCCCATCGCATTTACCTATCAATCTGACAGGATAATCAATATATTTCGATAGTCGTTGCACACTATCATAAGTACTTATACCCAAAAATTGCAAAACCTATCTTTCATAGATCACAATAGCTGCCTGCAAATTCAATGCCCTCTGTCAAACTCGAGGAAAAATAGAGACAATAGTCAAGCACGTTTTGTTTATGGCAAGTGTTAGAATTTATTGAAACCATTAAAAACTTATATGACCTATTAGCTTTAGCTAGGGCTAAGCTTTGTCCCAATATTGTGCTTATAGCAACAACGATGGTAGCAGTATATATTCTCGGGGACACTTGCTTCGTAATGGTCGTTCCCAACTCGAAACCACAACGAAAACGTCAAGCACTTGACGACGTTCCTCGCTCCAAAACACCCCCATCGCTCCAGATCTCTGCTCCTAATGTTTGCATATATCGCTAGGTTTAAACCCATCTTCAAGATATCGAGCTAGACAGAGCTCCAAGAAGCTTAAGCTCTGTATATAACAGTGAAATCCATAACCACACCATCCACAAAAGGACGCTTAGCTAATCGCCACCACCCCCACCACGAGCTTAAACCCTCTTCTCTCTCTCCCTTACCCCTTTCTTCCTCGGTTATGGAAAAGCTGGGATGCATCCAAAAGGCATAGCTTCGGCGTAGTTATATTATAAAATTCAGATAGACAGAGAATAATAAAGGTGGATAGAGGGATTCGATTAGATTACTACTTGGGAGCTCGTGTTGGGTCTGAGATTTGAGACTAGCCCTCTAAGGAATCCCAACGCCGCTGTCTCAGTGTTTACACCGTTATCTGTTTGGGACATTGCTCCATTCCTTCTCTGCTTAAAGCCTCTTCTTCGTCCTCTTTGATTCTTCATCTATGAGGCATTACATCGAACACCTCACACGCACTTTGATCTCCCCAAGAACCAGAACCAGAACACTTCATGGCTGCTTGTGCTATGCTGGGTGACAATGGCGACCATGTCAGCGGCAATGGAAGCAATAACAATAACAACAACAACAACAACAGCAGCAGTGCTAGCCACAGCCCGTTGAACTCCACCAGCCAAGGAAGCAGAGTAGTCGAGCAGCAGAACCCGGCTCGGTCGAAAATGGTGAGGAAGAGAATGGCTTCCGAGATTGAAGTGCAGCCCACCAACAACACCAACTCAATCAGAATTAGCAGCAGCAACAGTAATGTTGATAATTATATGAGAGTTTCGCGTAATCGGAGCGTTATGCTAAACCCAAACCCGACCCATGACAAAGTGAATATGGTCTCCAACTACTCCACCACTATGCTGAATCTACCAGTACCATCATCTTCCAACAATTTGACCACGCTCATGACGTCAGGAGGTGGTGGGGTTTTATCAACTGCTTCCGCTTCTTCTTCCTCTCCAAGCTGGGGTCCTATCGATCCCTTGTCGCTCCATCACCCGATTCACCAGACCCAGATCGCCGCCACCACTCCTCCTCCCGCCGTCTGCGGCTTTTCGGGGCTCCCTCTCTTCCCACCGGAAAGAACTGCTCCTCCGAATCATACTAGTACGACGGTTTCTAGTGTTATGGATCAAGACAGCTCCGCCACGGCGTGGATCGACGGCATCATAAAAGACCTCATCCACAGCTCCACCAACGTCTCCATTCCTCAGCTCATCCAGAACGTGAGAGAGATAATCTTCCCTTGCAATCCCAACCTCGCTTCGCTGCTCGAGTACCGCCTCCGCTCCATATCCGAGCCAGCTCCTCCGCCTCCGATCCCAATCTTCAACAGAAGAAGAGAGCAAGGTCCGGGGCTGCAGCTGAATCTCGACTCTAACTCCTCCGGCATAAATGACGTCACTGTTTTCCCGTCTTCAACTACCAGCGGCCATTCTGGTCACCACCATGTGATGAACCAGGAGTTGTTTTTGAACTGGGGAGACACCCCACCCCAACAACAGCAGCAACAACCCAACCCTACATCTTCCCCTACTTGCAACGAAAGCAACATCCAGGCTCAACACCACCACATTTCCCAGGCGGTTCAGCCACAACAACAAACACTCGATAAGCAGCAGCAACAAAACTCTCCATCCCCGGCCGCCGAGTCTACACAAACCACCACTGCACCACCACCCACTACAACTGCCCCAACGACGCCGTCCCCGGCGGTACTAATGCGAGAGAAGAAAGAAGAGATGCGGCAGCAGAAGCGAGACGAAGAGGGACTGCACCTGCTCACCTTACTCCTCCAATGCGCCGAAGCTGTGTCCGCAGATAATTTTGAAGAAGCAACCAAAATGTTACTCGAGATTTCCGAGCTCTCAACCCCTTACGGCACCTCCGCGCAGCGCGTCGCGGCGTACTTCTCCGAGGCCATGTCAGCGAGACTAGTCAGCTCCTGTCTCGGATTCTACGCCTCCCTCCCGGTCTCCGCGGCTCCCATCACCCATTCCCAGAAGCTCGTCTCCGCCTTCCAAGTCTTCAACGGAATCAGCCCCTTCGTGAAGTTCTCCCACTTCACGGCCAACCAAGCCATCCAGGAAGCGTTCGAAAGAGAAGACCAGGTGCACATAGTAGATCTCGACATAATGCAAGGCCTACAATGGCCGGGGCTGTTCCACATTCTCGCCTCCCGGCCCGGTGGGCCGCCCTACGTCCGCCTCACCGGTCTCGGAACCTCCATGGAGGCTCTAGAAGCCACCGGAAAACGCTTAACCGACTTCGCCGACAAGCTAGGGCTTCCGTTCGAGTTCTTTCCTGTGGCGGAGAAGGTAGGCAGTTTGGACCCTGACCGGCTCAACATAAGCAAAAGAGAGGCCGTCGCCGTCCACTGGCTGCAGCATTCTCTTTACGACATCACCGGCTCCGACGCCAACATGCTCTGGCTTCTGCAGAGGTAACGTCAATCTGACATTTTATATATACATTGAAAAATCACATCAAAATTGGGTGGCGTTGCATTGTGCTTTTTGGTGTTTTTGATCGATGTTGCATGCTAAAGTTTCAAGCTTTATTTAGCTAGCGCTGACTAATTAATAAACAATTAGTTCATGGGTTAATGCTAGATTGGCCTCCATTGTTGTTAATGTATCTTTTGGTTTGTCTCATTTCCTTATAGTAAACCCGTCGCTACATCTTTTTGCTTGTTGCGGCCTATATATAGCTGTAGCCAATCCCTTTTCTGTTTTACTCTAAGTTAAAGTATAGCTAAATAGTAGGCTGTCAAATTGTATATAGTAGAAGAACTTTGTGCATTATTGTGGGAGCTATTAGTTTCAGCTATTTGATATGATTGATTTGACTACAGATTGGCACCAAAAGTAGTGACGGTAGTGGAGCAGGACTTGAGTCACGCCGGTTCATTTCTAGGGAGGTTTGTGGAGGCCATACACTACTACTCGGCCTTGTTCGACTCTTTGGGTGCAAGCTACGGTGAAGAAAGCGAGGAGAGGCACGTCGTGGAGCAGCAGCTTTTGTCGAGGGAGATTCGGAATGTTCTAGCCGTGGGAGGTCCGTCGAGGAGTGGAGAAGTGAAGTTCCATAACTGGAGGGAGAAGTTCCAGCAGAGTGGGTTCAGGGGGATTTCTTTGGCGGGAAATGCAGCGACTCAGGCGACCTTGCTGCTTGGGATGTTCCCTTCTGATGGGTACACATTGGTGGAGGATAATGGGACTCTTAAGCTTGGTTGGAAAGACCTTTGTTTGCTTACTGCTTCGGCTTGGAGACCACCTTATCATGCTACTACCAACCCCAACCTTCACTACTGAGCTTCTGTTTGAATGTATTATTTGTAATGCGTTGCCCGGTTTTAATTTTTGTTTAGTTGAAATCCATCTATTAGGAGGTTTTTGGAAGAAAATTCGGTTTCGGGTTTCATCTGTTTGCGCTTGGCATTAAGATTAGTTAGGTGTTGAAATAAAGAGCTAAATAAAAGTATCTATACATAAGTACCAGCAACACAGAACCCTCTTTAATAAGCGGACCGGAGTGGGGGTCGGACTCGAAAATGGGTAATCACTCGCTCTTAAAACCAGCGTTGTTAAGACGAAAAAGTCGGATTAAAAAAGGGATACTTGCCATAGCCTTGAAGAGGTTGAAGGATTCCATGGCTGTCTTGATGGGATTGTAGAGTAGTTGCAACTAATGAGTGAAAAAGAGGAAATTGACAATGCTCAATTTTGGCAAGGCAAATTGAATTGATTTGTTTCACAGAACTGATACAGTATATAAAGGAAAAAATAGGGATTTGAATTCACCCAAGATAAACAAAAGCTCAAAAATAAAATACAATCTGAAAAGTCGAAGGAAGAATGATCGCTCTGAAAGGCACAAGACTAGCTTTCTCAGCGAACAGTCATTTATATCACGAATGGTAATTGAATCACATTGGACAAACAAACAATGCACCCTCGCAGTGTGTACAGAATTATTTGCTGCACGGCTTTTCCACTAAGCAAAAATTTTCTTCAAATAACTCCCTGGGACTTGGTTGTCCATCAAATCACCTTCCATCCCCCATCCGGTAACTCGAAGCTTAAGCTTCATCTGGGAGCTCCATCCTTCTGCTCTTCCAGAAAGAAAAATAAATTTTTAAGGTCCTTTTATTTACCAAAAAATTACAACTATGTGTTTGTGAAACTCAGCGCGGCTATTGCTTCCACAGAATCAAATATGCTTTGGAAGCCTGATAAAAAATTTCGGCACCCACGGAATAGATATCGACTGGTTAGTGCTTCTCAGTCCCCATGTTCTGGAGAATCTATAGCAGTAAACAAGGGCAATCAGCTCACTATGAATTCACGTTGCAGTCAGTTAAGAACTGATCGTCTCGGTTCAGAAATTTCTTCCAGAAAACCTTATATTTTGGGATCCCTAAATCAAGCCAAGGTTTCATCTTTCCATTGTAGTGCAGCACCGCAGCTTTTGTTACTGCAGACATATCTATATTATAGTCATTACCCAGTCCAGAGAGAGCCCATACACCATCAAGAGGATAAATCAAGTCCTTAAACGTTAGCACGCTTGCATACAGTGCAGCAGCTTCGTTTAGTTCCTCTTGCGTGCTCACCTGCCATTAAGATGCGCAAACAAATCAGAACTTTTGAATGGCTCACGAATAATAGGCTAGACAGAAGCACACAGATAAAAGTGAAGAATGGGGTCAAGCATTCACAAGTTTCCCTTTTCCGTTTCCTTTCCTACGTTTTATATATGGTTCAATACAAAGCATCATCAAAACCACAGGTAACTCAGAATAATTGCACTGATCATAGATATTAGGACAACTTGCAGTGATACTCACCTCATTTAAAAACCTTCGGTAAGTTTCAGTGAGATCAAGTTCTCTCCACTTAACCAGATCAATGACATTCAATCCAGACATCCAAGCACATGAGGTTTTATCAAAACTGTTCTCACCACCGTAGCTCTTCATAAGATTACTCAACTTCACAGTGCAGAACTGTACAGCAGCATTAACTTTTCCTTCCATGTTAAGGCTCCAAAGTGCAGACAAGTCCTGCTGTACAACAACATCTTCATCCAAAACCACAATTTTCTCCAAATTCGTGAATATCTCAGGAAGAAGATAGTGTGAATGAGAAAAAATAGATAAGTATTCCGTTCTAGCTTCGGCACCAATGCCAAAGGAAACACGGAACTCCACAGGCAATGCCAGGTATAATTTGCGGCTGTCAAGCTCCTCCAGGTTTAACACCTGAACTGTGGCTTCTTTATAAGTATTTCTAAAGAACCATAGTTTCATCGCAAAGTAATTCTGTTGATCCGTCAGCACATGAAAAACCAGTTTCCCACTTTCCTGAAACATTGCAAATTAGTTATTCAGTGTTTATCACCAGAAAGAAAGCAATTAACAGTCAAATACACGTGGAAGAATTTCTGAAACATACTTTTGCATGCATTACAGTTGAGTTGATTACAACTGATAATGCAAGTACATTGGTAGAGAATATGACATAGTGCTGCAATGCAGGATCATTGTATTTGCTCGCCAGAGACTCCTTATCATAAACGGGATTTCTGAAAAATTCCACAGTCAGTCTCATAGACAAGCAGTGGAGACTCTTAGGCATAGTCTGGACTGCAAGTTGGTAGAGGAAGACACTTTGTTTCATGTGGAAATTAGCTTCATCTGCAGTCATATCAAATATTTGTCTCAGCTTCTTGTCAACATTATGACATTCCACAGGGAAGGTTTTGGCTTTAGCTATCACAGCATGCATCCTCTCAAGCTTCTTCCCAATCCTGATAAAACAATTGGAATTGTGCTTAGTTTGTTGGTCAGTCAGAGACATTGGCAATACCCAACATCAGAAGAAATTTATGAAAACCAGTATGGGGCCTGCTAAAAAAAAATTGAAATATATGACTAGGCAGCAACAAAAAATGAATTATGAAATGTTGTGCACTATCTTTACCAGATGGATAAAACATGCAAACACTGACAGCAGATCTTAAAATATCGATTGCGACAGCCATAGATGTGTGATAGTAGGAATCATTACATGAATCTCATTGACGATGATCAGTGGGGAAATATGAAAATTTGCCATGACTTACTGTGATGGAAGATCAGCATCTGTAGTACTTTCACTAAGAACTTTCTCCAGCTCTTGAATGTTTTGTTTCATTTCACCAGAGAACTTGCGTTGAGATGGAAGTTTTGCAATGGTAGGAAAATATGCTCTTGCCACAAATAGTGAATCCTTCAATCTCTTCACCATAGAATCCTTCATTTCTTCTTTATGTTCTTGCCGCCAACGGCAGTAACTCCCAAATTTCAATTCACATGACTTTCCACTTTCATCAATACCACCTTTGGCATAATCAATCATTTCAACTTTTTCATCAACTTTAGAGTTCTGTAACAAAAAATTAAAATTAGTCAAAGCAGTAGAGAACAACTATGCAAGAACTAGAAATTGTTAGTGTGTGTAGATAGATAGATGGATAGAGAGAGAGAGAGAGAGAGAGAGAGAGAGAGCGAGAGAGCGAGAGAGAGAGAGAGAGAGAGAGAGAGAGAGAGAGAGAGAGAGAGAGAGAGAGAGAGAGAGAGAGAGAGAGAGAGAGAGAGAGAGAGAGAGAGAGAGAGAGAGAGGGAAATTGATTCATTTATACATTTTTTAGAGAAGGGGATTGTGGAACGTCCTGAGGCGGGGCTGGAAACCCTGTAAGTATTAAAATAAAATATAAGTCAATATCTATCAAGTGACAATCAAAGAGACCACCGGACAATATTGAGCTATAAACAGACCTTTTCCTCCTTCATTGTTCTGCATGGCAACCTGATTTTTGGTTTTATTTTCAGCTTTGTGTGAGATGTTCTTTAGTATTTCCTGGTAAAAAGGAATAAAAGGAAGAGAAAACAATTAGGTCACATGACTTTAGATGCCTGCATCACATCAATTTAAATCACTGAGCTTGTATGTCAACAATAAATATCAAACTGGAAAAAAAAATTTAACTGAATGCCCATCATGCTGTAGAGAATAAATATTACTAAAATGCTCTTCAAACATTTTGAGGCACAGCATATAATGGAAATTAAAAAATTATTAGAAATTTGTTGCAATCACCCTTAAATGCGAATAGATCAAAGTCAAGGAACTGATTCCCACATCAACACTTAACCCACACCACTGGCACCTCAGTACGTTGGTGCCCCCAAGATACAAATGCTTTAATATGGAAGCAACAACGGCAGAAGGGAAAGAGCAGTTAAACTTAAAAAGATCAGAAATGGAGAAATTTAGGTTTTGGAATGAAAGGGAGAATTCTTGAACTTGTGTGATAATATAAAAGATATAACAGTCACCACAAAACTTTAATTATTTTCTTTAAATGGCAACATTGAACTTATAGACGAATGCATTTCACACATCAACAATATATGTAGCATTTCAGACATCAAACCGATATGTAGAAAAGCAACAGAACCATTACATTTTCCTTAAAGTCATTAAAGTAGATGTGTCGGAGAATTAGGTAGCTTTCATATTTTGTTTACACTATGTCCAATAATCCTTCACTGCTTTTCACTCAGCATAAAAATGACAGGAGCACAATCCATGCATCATCTTGAACTGAACCTTGACACTTAACCTCCACCATTTGTTAAGGGATGAGAGGTCACTAGACCCAGCAACCATTGGTTGATTAATTATGTTAAAGGTAGCGCATACCTAAAAGTACAAAACACACAATAAAAACCTGCCATTTCTATAGGACCTGTTACCATGATGAATTAAAAGCGACACACACAGATGTTTCAGAGCTTGGTTTGTATTATAGTTGTGACGTGCCATGTTTTAGAACTTAAGGACTATCCTAACTCAAAGACCATGGTAGATGAGAAAGTCGAAGAATACCACAGGTGCAGGCGTTCAGCCAAAAATAAACAATATGCATAAATGCCCTTCACTTATCCCGCCTTACTAACCTGAAGCGAATTAACAAATTCCTGGAAATAGTTTCTCATGCATGAGGCCAACTTAAGAATATGCTACAGAAATTTAACACAAAAATCTGTCTACTTTTATCAATGAAAAGAAACACATATCAGTAAGTGTTATCTAGAATCTACTCGATGACTCAACTCCAACTTTATTTCCCATAACTAGTCGAGCATTGTGATCATTAAACATAACACTAACAAAATGCTAAATAGAAAGGCAAGCATATGACCATAAGAGCAATACGAAACGAACCTGAAAAATTGGTGGTGCAAGTTGTTTCACAAGCTTCTCTACACGCTTTACATGATCCTCCTGCAAGAAATCAAAGTATCTTTCATCTCCGATACAAAACAACAATCATACAAGCAATGTGTGTGTCTCCCTATGTGAATTGAACGAAAAACAGACGACTAGTATGATACCTCGGCTTGATTAGAATTGGTATTGATGATGATTGGTGTAGTATGCTGGAATCATAAAAACAAATAAAGATCAACACCAATAATGCCGGAATCAGAAATCAAATCCTAACCAAAACAAACCAGAAACTAAGTCCTTACTGTAGGAGAATTCGGCTGCTCCGAACCATAACCTGCACATTGCAAACACAAAAAGCAAAAGGTAACACAAATGAGAGAGAGAGATCCAGAACTAGAGTCACGAAATCGATTTCAAATCAGATCTGATACAAACAGAAGAAAACAGATCTAGGTGAGTGTGAACGGAGTAGAGGCTTCACTCACCTTGAAAGCCATTGTGAATACCGAGAAGGAAGAGAAGAGGAACAAGCATAGAAAGCAGAACAAGGCCTAAGACTCCGACCACCAAACCTTTCCATCTCTTCTTTCCGGCGTACGCCATCTCTCTCTCTCGCTCTCACCGCCGTCGCCTCCTAATCCGATATCATGCCACCGTCAATTCCACCATCCACGGCGACGATTCCAAAATCCACCGCAATTAACTTCCTCTTTGTCTTCTTCTTCCTCTGGCCCTTGCTCTGGTTCTCAAATGCGGCAAACTCTTGGCCGTGGAATCAAAAACCGACACGTCGTAAAAGGTGTGGTTCTCCGGCATGTATCATTCAGATTCTTCCAGTGTGGTTATGCAGCTCTCTCTTTCTCTCTCTCTATCTGAGAGTCTGTGTCACTGCGAATCAAATCAGCCTGGGCTGTACGGCATTCCCTAATTTGACACAAACTGTGGATTCTGTAGAAAAAGGTTGGGGCAGAGATTCACATACTCCTTTTATTCTTACCATCGCTCTGGTTAAAGGTCAGTAATTATTGCTCTCTCTCTCTCTCTCCGATTTTTTTTTTTATGTTATTAGTTTTTTATTATTATTATTATTATTATTATTATTATTATTTTTTACATTTTTTGAGTCAGATACTCAGATGAGTCAGATCCACTTCACATCTGTGGGAGGTTCTCACCAGTGACTTAGGCTCAACCTTTTTTTTTTTTTTTGCCCTTTTTTATTTATTTATTTTGTATCTTTCTCGTATATTTTTGGTGATACTTTTTCTATTTTAGGGTTCCTTCAGGATGCCCACCAGAAATAAAAATTCTGAATTTTTATTTTCATGGAGCTCTTAAATGATAAACCACTCTCTATCATTCTGTTATTTTCATAATAAATGAGATGGTCTTCTATCATTAAAACCCCATATATGTAGTGGGAGCTTACCTACAATATATTAATGAGATGGTAAATAGAGGGAAAAGACATAAAATGAATATATTTATGTTTTTGAGAAAGAAGTGTCAAAATTTTATGAGAGAATTTTAGGTAAGGCAGACGTGCTGTGTAATCAATACGCTCAGCCAATCATGATCCATACAGAGGGTAGTGAGAGATATTTTTGTGTATTTCATTTTAATAAAACAAAGGTAGTTTCAGAATACAGTTAGGAGACATAAAATATGTTTGACTGGACGACCATCCACGTGACACATTTACCTTGTATAAGAATTTCTCAAATTTAAATTCATGCAAAGTCACATTGTAATGGTAATTCAGTTTTTATTATTATGACGAAAATGAGTATCATATACAAAGGTCATTAGTACGGAACATTGGAAATATGCATTCATATAATAGTTAATCAGTGGTGCTTGTGAATTTAAGAACGAAGGATTGTCGGTTATCATTAAAATCAATTATAAATGTCCAGATCATAGAGTGAATTTGAGACGCATTTAATAGCTCACAATTCCACATAAGGGGAATGCTGCTCTTTTCATTCTAATCCCATAGATAAGAACATGAGTATGGTTAACGGCACTTGGCTTTTCTTCCTTGAGGGGCTGACGGTACTCAAAGTAGAAAGAAATGGAAAATCTGTTTCTGGAAAGTAATAAAGTGAAAAACTCATAGTAAAAATGTGATGCCACCTTTCAGGTCTTACTAAAACTTTTGAGGCACTCTCAAACATTGCAAAAGTAGTTGTATTACATATCTATTTGACAGTTCAAATGTAGAGGCTACAAATATTCTTTTCCTATATATATGGATACAGAAAATATCAAAAAATACATGTATGGATACAGAAGGGACAATTAGAAAAGATGAAATTATGAGGAACTGTGCTGCACTGACTGCTATTTCGGTTCTACTTTCGCAGAAACGGTGTATCCGCCACTGTATTCAAAGGCGCTAGTATTGTCAGTCACATCCTTCTTTGGCAAACCGTCGTTGTATGGATGTTTAGGAGCACTTTTTGAAGAATTAAAGTCAGTGGCAGATGAAGAGGCTGATGTTGAGTTTGTATTCATCCCATCATTCTGTAGAATGGTTTCAACAGCCTTGACAAGATCACTCATTGTTGGACGATCTGCAGCTGATTCTTCAACGCATTGCATGGCCAACTCCAAGAACCTCGCAAACCCTATTAGAGGTCCTGAGTTTCTAATGTTTCGATCTATTAACTCCCTCAACCCATAGTACTCTTCATCATCCTTGTTCATTATCATACGTACCTCGCGGACAATGTATTTTCCCTTCTCAATCGGTTGCTTTGCAGTTATCAATTCAAGCATAACCACTCCGAAACTGTATACATCGCTCTTCTCAGTTAACTGTTGAGTCATGTAGTATTCAGGATCCAGATATCCCTGCAAACAAATAGCAGCTTGCAATAAGAACTCAGGGATGTGTTACCCGGCTCTGGCTTACTTGAGGCTTATCGTAAATTTAGCAATTCAAATGAATATAATGGAGAAACAATAGAGTAAAAAGAAAAAGAAAAAATTGTTTGGAGTGAAATGGAGAAAGCATATTACACTTATATCATCTGTATGTGAATGAAAGCTTCCTACTTGGTGTTTACCAGTCATATTGATATAATAAGAAATGCTACTGTAAAACGTACCAGTGTGCCTTTGACCTGAGTTGAAACATGCCCTTTTGCACTGTCAGAAACCAACTTGGACAAGCCAAAATCTGCAACCTTTGCCGTTAAATGTTCATCCAATAGAATATTGGTGGTCTTAATATCTCTATGGATTATAGGAGGGTTTGCAAGCTCATGTAGGTATGCTAGTCCTCTTGCTGAGCCAAGAGTGATGCGGAGTCTTCTCTTCCAGTCGAGATGAATGCCAGATCTCCCTACAGCTCATATTTGCACAAAGTCCATCACTACATGATATAAATAGGTATTTGTCTATTTTCTATAGTCTATACTATCACTCGGGAATTAATCATGCTTTTATTGGCCTTGGTGGATGTACTACTTGAAAATATACATATGTATAAATTAGCTCATAAACACAGGTGAACTAGCTGAAACTCAACAAAGTGATGATTGCACACTGTACGTCTTCCATTGTCAACAAGTTATCTCCAAGCATATATTAGAAACCTAGAACTGACCTGACAAGCTTTCCCTAAGTGTTCCATTAGGCATATATTCGTAAACCAGCATCTGTTCTCCTTGTTCAAAACAAAACCCCACAAGACCGACAAGATTTTTGTGATGAACTCGTGAGAGCAATTCAATTTCAGTCTTGAACTCAAGACCACCCTGCATTGATCCTTGCTGAGCTCTTTTGATTGCCACAACCAGTCCATCAGCAAACATGCCCCTGTAAACCTATAGATAACCAACCAAAAAGGGAAAAAAAAAACAAGAACAGGTAGGTCCTACATCAGCAACTTGAAGCAGAATTTTATAGATGTCAATAGAATATTTGAATATTTACCTTGCCGTAGCCGCCGGATCCTATCTCATTATTGTCAGAGAAATTATTGGTGCACTTCTTAAGCTCCTCATAAGAAAACCATCTTGCTCCCTTTAACTGTGGTGCACCCCCACTATCTTTTCCGCTGGGTGCCCAAGAAGCTGAAAGATACAGAAGTGTAATGATATCAGCCAACATATTACTAATATTGTACCTTTGAAACATACTGATGCCAGAATTTCAGTCCAGCCAATTATTATCAAGAACAATGACTGACCAAATGGTCTGCTTAATCCAATGGCTCTTTCTGCACGTTTTTTTTGCCGAATGGCGTATATTCCGACTCCCACTAAGCCCAAAACCAGAAAGGTACAACCAATTGCTATCCCAATGACAACACCAGTGCTTACAGATTTCTTATGCGCGGCTGAAACAAGTTGAATTCTCTAGTCAGTTCACTTAATCCTCTAATGACCCAAACATATATATGTAGAAAAAATAGGATTCAAATTACCCCGGAAAGTATAAGGAGCTGGAATAAAAATATAGGGACCAAACTCAGCGGGTGGCTTGTAAGTTTGATTGCTCAGATCAAAACCAATCCTCAGAATCTCTGACCTATTAAAATAGGTTCCCATAGATGGAAAGAGTGCCAACTGTATTTGAAGATAGTCATCAATGTTGAAGAAGGGGTTCTCAAGAGCAACTGAACCAGGATTGAGGCCAAGTTTCGACCACAGGCTCATTTCTAGGGAGTGAAACTTATTTGCATCTGATAAATCCCTGAAAGTGGGTGCTCTAAAGTACAATGTTCCTTCAAACGGATATGCACACTGACAACTCTGAGGGCTGAGCTTCTGATCCTCGGGGCATTTAGCGTTTCCACAACTAATGGTAGTAGAATATATTGTAGTTTGCGGAATCTGACAATAAGAGAGACCAGTGGTTGTGTTGCACACAGGGTTCCCTACAAGTCTGGAATATGGAAAAGTGACAAATAAGAGGGATGGCCTGGTGAATATATAAATCATAGAAGAATCAGGATAACACCCATGAACTGACTTACATTAATGAATTTTTGTACTCATAACCTATAGTGACTTGGGAAATATCATTGTTCTGCAGATCAACAAAATTTAGTTGTGCACCGATGCTATCACCCAAGTTCAGTGTGTCGTTAAATGCATTATTTTTCAGTTTCCTGTAAAATAGAGAAACATGAGTGGACATTTTCCTAAAATGACAATAAAACTTCAGTAATATTTATTCATATATTGACTTACACTTGCTGTAGATCTTGTAGGCTGAAAAGCTTCTCTGGCACAGTACCTTGAAGTGGTCCATATTCTACAACCCTGGGTGCCATAAAATTAGAGAATTTCAACAAAATTTCCAATATCATTTTCAGACTTGCCTTCTTTAAGACTGGTTAAGAGACACAGAGACAGTTTTATGTGACCCCCTATGGACTTACAGAGTGGTGAGTACAGGTAAAGATGAGAGCCAACTTGGTGCTTCTGATGGGTCAAATGAGTTGTTACTAAGGTCTCTGAAAAGTAAACCATTATGATGTATCAGTACAGCTTGTCAAAAAACTGAAACTAGAAATGACAGCTTTACACCATCTACTCACACATAATTGAGGGAGTTCATTCCTGTCAAGTCGGGCAAAGGGCCTGTCAAATTGTTTAAGGCCAAATTTCTGGAAGAGAATATAAAGTCATGTAAAAACTGATTAGTCATAATTAAAACTGTGGTAAGAGAACATCAGAGCATTACAAAATTTATACTTACAATTCATTGACATTTGTAAGGTTGTTAATACTTTTTGGGACCGGTCCCGTCAGAGCATTTCTATCAAGCCGACTGTTGCATATAAGAATTTTTAAGTCCAACAATTGCCATGAAGCAGATACTTATATATGGAAGAGAAATCAGGTGTTTTTACTCACAGAGCCTCAAGAGTCTGAACTTGTCCTATTGTTGATGGAATAGTCCCACTTAATTTGTTTCCATCAAACAACCTGCAATTGAAGAATGAAAGGCAATTAGATGAATAAAAATACCGAAGATATTATTGGATCATGGAATCAACTTACATGTGTATCAGGACCATCTCAATGCTGAATAGATGCAAATAGATGAATATACAGAACAGAAAATGATAGATTGGATCATGGAATCAACTTACACATGTATCAGGACCATCTCAGAGCTGAATAGTGTGGCTGGAATTGAACCTGAAAGCTGGTTCTTGTTGAAATGGCTGTGTGTTCATAAATCAATTTAAAGTTTAAGCAATATGCTGTGGCATAATTCCAATTAAAATATACTAAATCACAATGGAGAAAGAGTAGGGAACAGGTAAGATACTCACAAATGTTTAGCTTTCACTAGTTGGTCCAAGCCTGGGGATGTCATGGATGAAACTGGGATAGGTCCAGTCAACTGATTTTCTGCAAGGTCCAGCCAGTAGAGTTTGGAGAGTTTACCCAAAGAAGCAGGTATTTCACCGGTCAAATTGTTTGTATTCAGAGCCCTGAGAAGCACCAAAGATTTATTAAGTTGAGAAAAGGATACTCATTTTGGTTTATGTACTAACAGTATGATTATCGTTCCAATTCTTACAAGAAGGTTAGCTCTCCAAGATTTCCCAATTCATCTGGAATACGGCCGGTGAATTTGCAGCCAGCTAGGATCCTAAAAGATAAAAGAGTCATGCACACTTATTCGACAAAATTTGCATTTCATATTTAAATTCAAAGGTGGAAGACCAAATGAAAATTGCTTGCTTATGTGTTCTTACAGAATATTTAACTTTTGCAGCTGCCCTAATTGTGGAGAGAGAGAACCAGTAAGTCCAGGGTTGAATGAAAGGTCCCTGCATTATTAACATGTTTCAGATTTCTATTAAAAAAGAAAAAATGATAAAGGATGCGATGCAAATCAAGATCTAGAAACATCAAGATTAACTGATATTGCAAAAGAAACATGTTTTGTGCATATGCTTGGATATTGATTGGGTTGCAGTTGTTCAATTCATTATGTGCTGGAAACATAATGCAGGTACTCTTTTGATACTCACAAGGATGTTAATTCAGTAAATGCTCCAATGTCGCCACTAAGATCGCCTACCAGGCCCATGCCTGATAATCTCCTGCACATAATAAAGGCAAAACAGGTGCTAGTTACTAATTTGTTCAAAAAAAGTGACCAGTGCATCAAAACATAAAGATGGCACAACACTCACATTGCAGTCACACTGGATTCCTGATTGCAGGTGATTCCTTCCCACCCACAGTAATCACTTGATGCGTCCCAGCTGGGTGGATAATTTCGCCACGCGGTCTTTAAGGATTGAAGCCCAGCAGCTGCAACAACACACACTTATAAATCAATCAGCTAGCTTTAAAAAAGGCAAGTTTATGCACGTCTAAGATCTTCATCTTAAAATCAACGTTTTGCCGAAACTTTAAGAACAATCAGCATCAGATGAGCTAATAACTAATTCAGAAGCAGAAACATGAAGATATGAACAACAAACAATGATAATCCAGTTTGCAAAAGTCAACGTTTAAAACAGAATCTCCCCTAGTTAGCAACATTACAAACTATACCAACCCCAAATTCCCACTAACATGAAAATATGTAGAACAAACAATGTTAAACCAGACCATACCGTCATCGGAGAACACCACTTGAATCCCAGAGCACAAAGCCAGAAACAGTAGCAACCTCATGGTTGCCATGGTGATGGAGCAAGCAAGAATCTTTCTTCTTCTTTTTTATTTTTTCCAATGGAGCAAGCAAAATCTAGTAAAGATGTAAACTTTAGGTTCTGACCGGCTGATCAAAGCCTCTGTCAAAACCCCATTTCTAGAAATCACCCAGATGTCAAAAGCACTCAACAAAATAAGCGACTCAAGCCTTCCACTGCACCAACCCCCATCAATGTGTACATTTGCAAGCCCCCACTAAATGACCAAACTTGCTTGTTTCTGAGAAAAGGAGGCCTCTTTGGTGAGTTGGGTTTTCAACCCTGTGTAAGAATATACCTGCAGGCACGCCGAGACAGAAAGATAGAAGCAAGAAAAAAGCAAAAAGCCTAGGATTGGCCCTTTTGTGCTTCTTTTAAATGATTAATACTTGTCTTAGAAGCCAAGCTTTAATCACTAATACCAACCGCAGTCATCATTATTCCCCCTCCCCAAACAACAAAGCGATGTTTTACCGGTTCCTCCGCCCGCCCGCGCAACCCAATAAGACAAAACAGAAGCTCCAAAGCAACGACTCTCGCATATTCTCACTGCGGCCAAGACCCAAGCACTTGGTATGCGTCCCAGTTATCACGACCCATTAAACTAGTCCTTCTTATACAACTTGCACCATTAACAAAAGCCATTCAATGGTCACAGTTGGCTTTAGGTGGAGGAGGGTCCCCCATAAGATTGACATCAAATTCAAGCTTCTGGGTCTGGACCATTTCTCCCTCCCATGAATCGATGGATGATTTTGGGTTCTTCATTATTATTATTTTCGTGAGGAAGTGGATAAGGACATGATCCAATGTCCCTGTTACTAAATGCAATGCCTCCCTCTAGTAGAGACTGAGAGGGCCTTTTCCTAAACGTGGTGTCCTGTTCCATCTTTTCTTACGACCCAAGCAAATGTCACATCGATTAATGTAACCATTTCCAAATAAAAATAATTCTATTCAAAAATGTCTTCCAATTAAAAAAAAAAAATTAGGGTTCTAGGGGGAGAGACTAATTCTAAAAAAGTAGAAACCGTGACTTTTTTGTTTAAGAAAATCAAAAGTGCACGAGGTTGTCTAGGGTTGACTAGGCTCAACCGTGTCCTACTACTGCGTAGCTCACAAAAAGGAAAGCGTCTTTTTGGTTTTGTTTACTACCTGTGACAAGGGACCGAGATCCAATTAACACACTAAATACAAAAATTAATCGGAAAATCATGGCCGGCAGGCCACTTTAGTTCAAATGGCCCCCATTTCCGATGACGGATGAACTGTGATTAATGCTATTTCGGGAAGGTAGATTCGTGTCCTATGACTTTGTGGCTGCCTTCAAAAGCTTCCACGTAAATGTTTTATAAAACCTGTTTTCTTATTTAATACCGAAATCACGTAACGTGTTGACTAAATTATTAGTTCAATTTGTGCTTAATTATAATTTTTTTTTTTTGATGCACGTCCCGCCTTAGAAATCTTCGAGATGATATTGTGCTGTCCTGTTCATTAAGCTTCAATCCACATGATTTGGTCACCCAAAAGGAAGAAAGAGTAGAGGAGAAAAGGATTGGAGAATGAAGGACCCAGAGTTCTAGTTTCTTTATCATGCGGCTCAGCCTCAGACAGCAACTCCAATACCCTAAAATAACTGACTTCTTGACAAATACCAGATACTAGTGCGTGACTGTCTTCTAACTGATGTTGTACTAGACAAACAGTTGTCAAGACAACTATCTACTTCAAATTTATGTCAGCAAGCTCCTCTATCCCAAAGCCAATAGCTGTCACACCTGGATTAAGAGCAATCATTCACTGTCTTTAGCTAACAATAGTCTAGTTCATTTTCTCCTTAACATTTAGCGATCGGGATGGCCAACATCTTAGGTTCCTTGGAAACAAGAGAAACCACATAACGTTCCGGGGGTGTGACGAGTGGCGGTGTGTACCGCTCGGGTACCTATGCACCGCAGCATGCTGATTTATGATTACTAGCTATCCGAACCCCGTGTTCCCATTTTTTACGCTTTCTTACTGTTGGGGGAACAAAAGTAACCTTTAGATCGACCCTAGTCCATGCTTACAATAGATATTTTAGAACAAGCTAGCTAGTAGCTCGGCTGGTTTTGATCTTCAAAGTTAAGCATGCATGGGACATGATCGAGGTATTCATGCAAGAACTTTGTCAAGGCAGAAAGAACAGAATCAGTTGAGATATGTAAAAGCAAATGGGGTATCAGGAGCTTAATTTCATCCATAAACTTTCGTAGGTTTCCAGAATCTTTCTAAAGTTTCAATCAAGTTAGATGAGACAGATTTTGAATCCATAGAATAGAAGGCTTTATTTGAAGAGAGAGAATTAAATAATTCCCTGTTTACAAGATTGGCTTATAATTTCAATGTAGTTGCACAGCTCATGAGGAGGTTTAGAAAATCCTATAGAAGATGTTGCAGCACCCTCTTTATTCCAAATCTTGCACCTTCTCTCATTTTCATTTTCACTGACACCAAGTAGTGTTTGATAGACTACCGGAGCATATCGGGTTCCCTTTAAGTCTGCAATATGTAAAAGTGACAACAAAGAGTATTGGTCAGGTGAAATATTTACAAAATGTCTCCAAGAAATTAAGGTCAAGGCCCGTGATGAACTGTCTTACATCAATGCATCTTTGTATTCTTCTTCTATAGCGAGCTGGGAAATCTGATTGTTCTGGAGATCCACAAGCTCCAGTTGTAGACTGATGCTATCGCCCATGTTTAATGTACCATTAAACGTATTGTATTTCAGTCTCCTGTCAGAGTTAGGAAAAGATGAATGAATGGCCAATTTCCTAAAGCTAATATCAAAATTTGATGCATTGCTTCCTTGGAACTTACACTTGCTGTAATTCTGGAAGGCTGAAAAGCTTCTCTGGCACAGGCCCTTGAAGTGATCCAAATTCCATAACCCTGAGAAATTCAAACGAGTAAGTCCAAATTCCATAACTCTGGAAGGCATTGTCCTTCAAAAATTAAAAATTAAAAGATACAAAGGCATTGCCTGTGAAGGACTTACAGAGTGGTGAGTGTGGGTAAGGTTGAGAACCAAAGCGGAGCTTCAGATGGGTCAAATGAGTTGTTACTAAGGTCTCTGAAAATTACATCAGTGAGATCTATCAGTAAAAAGTTAGAACATGTTTGAGGAAACCTGAAACCGAAAATGACTGCTACATTGCATCTACTTACACAAAATTGAGAGAATTCATTCCAGTCAAGTCAGGCAAGGGGCCTGCCAATTTGTTGTTGGCCAAATTTCTGAAAGAGAAAACAATATCTTATAATGTAAGATTATGATTCAAAAGAACAATGAGCATCCTTAAGAAATCGATACTTACAGTTCATTGACATTTGTAAGGTTGTTAAGGTTTGAGGGGACACTTCCGGTCAGAGCATTTCTATTAAGCCGACTGTTAAAGACAAAAAAAGATAGTGAGTCCAGTAATTTGTCAAGAAACTGATAATAAAAAGGGAACAAATTAAAATCAATGTGGATTTTACTTACACCATCTCAAGAGTTTTAACAAGTCCTAATGTCGTTGGAATACTCCCAGTAAAATTGTTTTCGTCAAGTAACCTAGAATAACAAGTATTAGAAGATAAAAGCTACAGAACAACATGACCTCAGTGATAATGTTAAGGGATCAGCTTACACGTGTATCAATATCATCTCGGAGCTGAAAAGCTCGGCTGGAATGGAACCTGAAAGCTTGTTCTTGTTCAAATGGCTGGATGTTCATAAAACCAAGTTAATGTTTATGCAAAGCAGTAGCAGATCGCAACTAAATCATTTTCATTTGTCATAAAGCTGTTCGGAAATGGAGAAGTACTAACAAATGTTTAGCGTTTAACAAGAGGTCTAAGCCTGGAGAAGTGGACGTCGAAATTGGTAGAGGTCCGCTCAATTGATTGTCTGCCACATCAAGCCAGTAGAGGTTGGAGAGCTTACCTAAAGAAGGAGGTATGCTACCAGTGAAGTAATTTGTATTCAGAGCCCTGATAGAGGAGAAGAACCAAAGGTTTACAACTTTACATAAAGTTGGGAAAAGAAACTCTCAGAATTGGTTTATGCATTAACAGTAAGAGTAACATTCCAATTCTTACAAGAACGCTAGCTGTTCAAGATTTCCCAACTCATCTGGAATGTTGCTACTGAAGCTGCAGCCAGCTAGGATCCTAAAATAACACACGAGTCGTGTATACTCTTTCAGCATTAAAAGATATATGTTGATATACGTTGCACTGCATGTACAAAGTTCGAAAAGGCAGAAAATATGTATCAAAATGGCTTTAATTTGCCTACTTGTTCTTACAGGATATTTAACTTTGGGAGATGCCCTAACTGTGGAGGAAGAGGACCTCGGAGTCCAGGGTTGAATGACAGGTCCCTGCACAGTATTAAAGTCTCAGCTACAATAAATAAATAAATGCCATGTTTGGTCTCATGCAAGATCAAGTGATATCAAAATGCTTACATACTAATAAGTCATATTGTTCAACTGGTAAAAATTGGACTACTATATTCGTACTCACAAGGAGTTTAGTTCAGTGAGTCCCTCAATGTAGCTACTGAGTTCCCCTACGAGGCCCATGGTTGATAATCCCCTGCACAAAAAAGCAGATCGAAGAGGAGCAATTCAAAAATGTGCTTAAGAAAGAAACATCGATTATAGTCCTTAAATACCAGAGTATATCAGTCTATCCAATTTGAAAAGTAGTACAGTTAATAGTACTCACAATGCAGTCACCCTTGCACCGCTGCAGCTGACTCCTTCCCATGGAAAACCACAGGGATCAGAAGAATTATCCCAGCTCGGTGGCGTGTTTTTCCAGGACACTTTCAAGGTATGGAGCACAGAAGCTGGATTGGCAGACATAAGTCAGTATCTTAATTTATGTGTAGGATGTTCATATTACAATCAAAGTTCAGCTAAATTCAATACTAATTTGAATTATACCAATATTACAATTAATGACAATATGAGAAAGGATGATTCACATGATATGGCAAGATCATTTCCTAGTTTAGACATATAATATAGTCCAAAATCACAAACTACAAAACTCAAATTTCCCATAATTAGGTGAAGAATATAGAGTAAGCATTGACATGTGAAGATTTAAAGACTATACCGTCATTGGGGTCTGTAAGTGAGGAGATCACATGAATGCCTGCAGAATATAGAGCAAAAAAGAGCAGCAACCTCATGGTTGCCATGGTATCTGATACAAGTCAAAAGCACCCAGCAACTACAGCCCTTGACTTTTCGTGAATGAGGACTTGACTACATGCATGATGTGCATTCCTATATACTACAGCCACTTCTTGATAAAAAAAATTATATTGCAGATAGTCAATTAATTTGATATTAACAAAGTAAACTGTGTAACTTTGAGGTTTCCACCGCCCGCCCGCACAACCCAAATGACCAAGAAGAAAATACAAAAGCATGTATTTTGAATATGTACAAGTAGAAACTACAAACAAAGCTGGCTACATCGAAACATTGAGTTTCACATAATTACTTTAGGGAGGGAAATCCAAAGTACACTTGTATACAAATTATGAAACGAAAACTTTATCGAATTCTGAGAATACAAACTGTTCCTCTGTAGTGGGCTCCATCCTTGCTAATATGGCGTGCGTCTTTTGACCAAGACCGGGTTCATGGCATCGACAACGGGGTTTGGTGCGAGTTGAGGAGTAGGAGAACCTATTTGGGGGGATACCCTATTTGGAGTTCGATAAAAAATCTTCAAAAACAATTATTCAAAGGGTACCTACCTCTTTGGCGATCGATAAGAGTGGAGATCGATCAAATGTATGTTGCAAAAATTCAAAAGGTCTCCCTTTCAGATTTCAGAGGCAGAGCGTACAAATTAATACTACTCACAGTTCAGTTACCTTGTATCGGCGCAGCCAACTCTTCCTCAAGTCAAATCACATGGATCAGTCGAAAGACACCTTCAATATATGCATTATGGAGGGCCGAAGCTGAATTGATTGACACACTTATATTTGTTTAAAAGATATTGATTTATAAGTGTGTCAATCAAGCTTCGGCACTCTGTATCTTGAAGGTGTCTTTCGACTGATCCATGTGTAAATCCGAAGCTGAATTTCATTTGAACAAAATCAGTTCAGTTTGTGGAGAGAAAAAAAAAAAAAAAGATATCACGAGCTTTGGTCTAGCAACTTTCATAGGTTTCCAGAATCTTTTCTAAAATTTCATTTGAAGTCAGATAAGACAAATTTTGAATCCGTAGGACAGAAGGGTTTACTTGAATAGGAAGGATTGAATATATAGCTCCCCATTTACAGTATTGACTTAAGAGTTTCAATGAAGTTACACAGCACATGAGGAGGTTTGGAAAATCCTTTGGAAGATGTTGCAGATAAAGCCTCTTTATTTCAAATCCTGCACCTGCTCTCATTTTGCTTTTTACTGACACCAAGTAGTATTTGATAGACTACCTGAGCATATCGGGTTCCCTTTAAGTCTGCAATTTGTAAAAGTGACAACAAAGAGTATTGGTCAGGCGAAAAAAATACAATGTCATCAAGAGATAAAAGTTGAAGGGCCAAGAACTGCTTACATTAATGCATCCTTGTATTCTTCTTCTATAGTAAGATGGGAAATCTGATTGCTCCGGAGATCCACAAGTTCCAGTTGTAGACTGATGTTATCACCCATGTTCAGTGTACCGTTAAATGTATTGTACTTCAGTTTCCTGTCAGAGTTAGGAAAAGATTAATGAATGGCCAGTTTCCTTTAGTTAATATCAAACATTGATGCATTGTTCAGTGTTCTTCCTTGTAGCTTACACTTGCTGTAATCTGTAAGGCTGAAAAGCTTCTCTGGCACAGGCCCTTGAAGTGATCCGAATCCCATAACCCTTTCAACAACAAAATTTCAATTAGTTTTTCATAATTTTACTTAATTCGTTTCTAAGATACAGTGACAATGTCTCCGAAGGACTCACAGAGTGGTAAGTGTGGGTAAGGTTGAGAACCAAAGTGGAGCTACTGATGGGTCAAATGAGTTGTTACTAAGGTCTCTGATAATCAAGAGTATCTATCAGTACAATATTAGAATAAGTCTGAGGAAAAATGAGACTGGAAATGATACCTCCATGCCATCTACATACACATAATTGAGGAAATTCATTCCAGTCAAGTTTGGCAAAGGGCCTGTCAAGTTGTTGTTGCCCAAATTCCTGGAACATAATACAAAATCTCCTACAATAAGATTATATATGGTGGAAAGAACATTTAGAGCATCCTTATACGAAGTCAATACTGACAGATCATTGACATTTGTAAGGTTGTTTAGGTTTGAGGGGACACTCCCGGTCAGAGTATTTCTATTAAGCCGATTTCTCCACGATCTCCTTACTCGAACACCATCAACTGGCCCGAGACTTGATAACTACATGCGCGAGGTAACATCAATGGAAGAAATCATACGAAATTGCTATTCAGCGACACTCAAATTTAGCAGCTGAGAGCTTGTTGAGATGATGGTGTTGGATGGTCTCTTTATTATTGAATTGTTCTGCAAGATAGAAAAATTATCACCAATGGGTAACAGTGACCCCATCTTCAACATGGCATGGGTCATCATTCAGCTCATCCAAGATCTTTTACTGTTAGAGAACCAAATTTCATTCATCATTCTTCAGAAATTGTTTGATACATCAAGATCTTCCAAAAAAGATAGTAACTCAACACTTGCCGAACTTTCTCTGAAATTCTTTGGCAACTATGAAGTATGAATACCTTATGGAGATGCTCAAGGAAGACATTTACTTGATTTACTTTGCTTGAATTTTATCTCCAGGGAAATGAGGCTCCCAAGTAAACATCGAGAAGATTCTGAAGTTCAATTATGCATCCAGTCAGCTACAAAGCTTCATCTAGCTGGAGTAAAGTTCAAGCCAAGGGAGGCAAGGAGCTTCCTAGATATCAAATTTTCCGATGGAGTCCTTGAAATCCCAGAGGTAAGACTAGGTGATCATTCTACCGATCTATTCCTGAATTTCATTGCATTTGAACAGTGCTACTATCATTCTCCAAGACACATAACTACTTATGCTGTATTAATGTGTTCCCTAATCTGCACGCCTAAGGACGTAGAGTTCTCTGCGATAATAGTATTATCGAGAAATATTCATCTTATGAGGATGTTGCGATTTTTTTCAGAAACGTGGGCAAAGGTATGGCTTTTGATTTTGAACAGTGTCATCTACTGAATCTGTTCAACGATGTAAATGAGTACCAAAAAGATATTTGGCACGTGCAATGGGCAGAATTCATATTTAAGTACTTTGATTCACCTTGGTCTTTCTTGTCTGCATTAGCTGCTGTCATACTCTTAATCTTCACTGCAATTCAGGCTTTCTTTGTTGTTTATGCATATTTGTTCCCACCAGAATCTGGTAAATTAGGCAAGCATTAAGCCTTATGAAGTTATGATCCACTCCTAAAGGGTTCAGTCTCTCCACTATATTTGATGATCGTGGATGAGTATGAAGCCAAATGGAATAATCAAATTTCACCGTTTAGTCTATTTGTAGAGGCAGTATGGGTGTTTGTCTATTTGGCTATGTAAGGTTCCTTTTTATGTAGTAACTTTAAGTTGCAGTGTGGATTATATATATATATATATATATATATATATATATATATATATATATATATATATATATATATATATATAGTCCTTCTTGGCTAAGGACCTCCTTAGTTTTTCTTAGGTACGGATTTCCGGTTTTAACCCACTTTCCGATCACATTTTCACATCTTAATCGTTCAGTTTTTAGGTCCTAATGTATAGATCACCTCTGAAAATTTTCAGCCAATTTGGTGATCGTTAAGGTATCCAAAACTGTAATTTACCATTATAAATACGAACGGTTCCGGTTCGACAGATTCGGTCCGTTTGTGTAAATTGCAGTTTTGGATGTCTTAACGATCACCAAATTGGCTGAAATTTTGCAGGGGGGATCTATACATTAGGCTCTAAAAACTGAACGGTTAAGATGTGAAAATATGATCGGAAAGTGGGTGAAAACATCAAATCTGCACCTAAGAAAAACTAAGGACATCCTTACCTGAGAAAAATCCTATATATATATATATATATATTGCCCTTCCACTAAGGGATCCCATTTTTTTTGTCTTTTATAGGGATCTGGCATTAGACCAACTTTTCGAACACATTTCGGCATCTCAACCGTTTAGTTTTTAGGTCTAATATGTTGATCATTTCTGCAAATTTTTAGCCAAATCGGTGATCGTTAAAGTATCAAACTAGATTAAATCAATTGATGAACCAAATTTGTCAAACTTGAACCGTACATACTTATAATCTTAAATCGCTATTTTGAATGCTTTAACGATAATCAATTTGGCTGAAAATTTGCAAAAACTGAACTGTTGAGATGAAACTTAGGTCCTAATATATAGATCACTTCTGCAAATTTTCAGCCAAATTGGTGATCGTTAAGGCATCCAAAACTGTAACTTACACGAACGGACCGAATCTGTCGAACTCGAACCGTTCGTGTTTATAATGGTAAATTGCAGTTTTGGATGCCTTAACGATCATCAAATTGGCTGAAATTTGCAGAAGTGATCTATACATTAGGACCTAAAAACTGAACGGTTAAGATGTGAAAATATGATCGAAAAGTTGGTATAATGTCTATCCCTATAAAAGACCAAAAAAAGGGATCCCTCACTAGAAGGACCATGTACACACACACACACACACACACACACACACACACACACACACACACACACACATAGTTATTTAAAACTATGCTTTGGCAGCCTTGCACCGCGGCACGACCTGTAACGACGGCGGGAACCCGGTATTGATTTAAGGCCGATTTTGGTTTGATCTCGATATCTCGAGCTACAGATCACCAATCCTCGTGATTCTTGGCTTATTGGACTCTCATCAACTTGTTGAACAAGCGCCAAGAAGGACTGGACCTGGGTATATCGATTTCATGTTCGTCGGAGCTCAACCCATGTAGATCGAAAAACAACCTTTCGATCTAGATATCTCGAGTTACAAACCACCATTCCTTGTGATTCTTGGCCTGGTGAACTCGCCTTGAGTTGCTGAACAAGTCTCCAAAAGGGATCGAGGCGAGTGGTGGTTTTACGTCGAACTAGAGCTCGTCGGTTTCTGAAATTTTCCAGCCAACAGTAGCTTCCAAGGTGATTGACGGTTTTTACTTGGGTAAGCGGTTTCAGTGTGTATTATGTTGATTTGAAGACGCAGTTAGAATATCGAGGTGAGTAAATCTCATATGATTCATTTACGAGCCGAAGTTTATTGATTTATATTTAAGTATGAATGTGTGGAAATTGTTTTAAATAAATAAAGATTTGTTTGAAATAATATGAACTTAATCTACTACGGTTCATAGGGCTGCGGCTCACAAGTAAGAAAATGAATTTAAGTATAAAATGAATTTTTATTTTTAATGCATGCGAACTATAGTTGATATTAGTGGTCATCCCTGAGTGGATGATTACGTATATATATATAATTACGTAGAGTATATATTGGTTGGTGTGTTGTTGTGTAATGCTATGATTGAGTTTGGAATGATGATTTCTAGTTGTATTTTGCATGCTTAATTTCATGATAATATTGTGTATCTTAGATTGGTTGATTCATGGTGCGAAATATACTATTGAACTCGATTATGAATTTAGGGTCGACGTAGTGACCAGTATGAGGAATCAGACGCTCTAATCCTAAGTGGATGATGAGTTACAATTGGTTGAGTAAGTTGGGTGTTACAACCCTTGTCGGGTATTGGGGCTAGATTGAGTATGCGTGTCAGATGTTCTAAACCTATATTGATGAACTACGATAATGATAAATATGTCGGATGCCATAACCTAGGCCAGATGACGGGCTACGATTCAGTTAGAACTCTAGTCTGTCAGTCACCGTATTTTTATGAATACGACTTCGGGGTTTTAAAAAGAAAGATGTGAGTTTAGATCCTGTATTAATTTTGATGATTTGGTGATTGATTATTGAGATTGTGGTTTCTTTGTGGATGTTGGAATTGTTGGGTGTTGACTTGGGTGAAAAGAAATATGGCTTAATTAAACAATCGTTCGTTCTTATTTACTCACACGAGCTTTCAGAAAGCTTACCGGGTTTTATGTTATTGCAATCCCGGTACACTATTCAAATGGTGTAGCGGGTGATCCTATAAGTCAGGAGAATCAGGATGGTGATCGAGCTGCTTAGAGTAGCTGCACTTGTGTTTATTTGAATTTCTTTTGTGAGGTGTGTTATGCTCATCTGAGCTTACATTTTATTTTGAGAGAGTGTGCTGTAATAATTAAACTCTTTGAGGATTCAGTTATATATTAATGAGTGGTGTGAGGTGTAGTTGTTGTGAAAAATTCAGGATGATATTTGTTGAGTTGTAGTAATTCATGTTTCGGATTTTGAATTTTTATTCTAAAATTCGGGGCGTGACATTCTTGGCTAAGGATGTCCTTACCTAAGCTTAGGCATGGATTTCCAGTTTTTTGCCACTTTTCGATCACATATTCACATTTTAACCGTTCAGTTTTTAGGTCCTAATGTATAGATCATCTCCGCAACATTTCAGCCAAATTGATGATCGGCAAAGCATTCAAAACTGCAATTTACAACAATAAACACGAACGGTTTCGGTTCGACAGATTCGGTTCGTTCGTGTAAATTGTAGTTTTGAATGACTTAACGATCATCACTTTAGCTGAAAATTTACAGAAATGATCTATACATTATGACCTAAAAACTGAACGGTTAAAATGTGAATATGTGATCGAAAAGTGACCAAAAACTGGAAATCCATTCCATATCCTTACCTAAGAAAAATCCTATATATATATATATATTTCTATATTAAGGAGGTCCGTTCCTTTGCCAAGGAACGGATTTCCATATTTTGACCACTTTTCAATCACATATTCACATATTAAACCTTAACCGTTCAATTTTTAGGTCATAATGTATAAATAACTTCTGTAAATTTCAGCCAAATTGATGTTCATTAAGGTACCGAACTCGATTAAATCAATAAACGAACAGAACCTGTCCAACCTGAACCGTTCGTGTTCATAATTGTAAGTTGCAGTTTTGAATGCCTTAACGATCATCAATTTGACTGAAAATTTGCAGAGATGATCTAACCATTAAGACTTAAAAATTGAACGATTAAGATGTGAATATGTGATCGAAAAGTGGTCAAAATATGAAATTTTTCCTTAGCTAAGGAACGGGCCTCATTAGCATAGAAGGCCTGTATATATATACATACACAAAAAAGGAACAGAAAACTAAAGGGCAAAAATATCATATGAGTGTTTCTTTGGTGATTGACTCTTTGCATATCATGTGAAATCTAAATGACACCTTCAAGACATGAAGCACCGAAGCTTAATTGACACACCAGTCACACCTATAGAACAATATCTATTAAACATATATATGCAGGTTAGCTCAATGGTTAGAGCGCCCACTACCTAGGATCCATGTCTTAAGTTCGAGTCACCATAAAGGTAGGAGTGAAAACCTTTGAACCTCTTTAAAAGAAAAAAAAATGTATGATGTTCATTTTACAATCAAATTTTAGTTAAGAATTCAAGACTAATGTGAATTAGATCAGGTTAAGTTGGACAAATATGAGAAACGGCATGATTCACATGATATGATAACATTATTTCATAGTTTAGATATACAAGCATCTTTAATAATACTAGTCATTTTTGAATCAAATTTTAGCTAAAGTAGCTAAAAAGTCATTTTAGCTAGCTACTTTAGAATTATTTCTGCATCAATGTTTCTATTTTAACTAGTTTTGAATTTATATTACTTTATAAATGAAGATTAAATAGTTTAAATGAATTTATAAATTATATAAAATAACTTAAAATAAATGTTTTAAATTATAGAGAGTCTCATCTCACTCTCTATATTTAGGAGCGAGATAGTTAAAAATTATAATAAAGAGTCACTTAGAAGTTTTTGATACAGTTGCATAAAAATCAATCTCTAAAATAACTAAGATGTGAAATAATGAACCTGCTATATTATTCTGTCGCAGTGTCGTTTGCTCTCGGAAATTAAGGAAGCAAAAAGCCAAAAACTCAAAACACCGCGATCCCACTGGTTTGGATCCAACTGATACAACAACAGTGAGCAAAGGAATCAACAATGGCCGCCAGATTGGTATATCGATCCTCTCTTCACAACCAATCCAACCCCTTCTCCCTTTTCCTCACCAAGCTTCACACCACCATAGCTCCAATCAACCACACCCACAAACTCATCTCTTTCTCTTCTTCTTCTCCTTCATCCACAACAACCCATAACAGCAAGGCTCTTCTTCGTCCGCCGTCACTCTCTTCGTTTCGCCTCTTCAGCTCCTCCGAACCCAACACCAAACGCTCCACCCTCGTCAATTTCTCTCTCCCCTCCGACGACGAAGACGACGGCGCCGATCAGAAACCAAACGACAAGTCGTCGTCGTCGTCCGCCCTCCCTCCTCCCTACGACCCATTCAACAAGAAGCCGACGATCGAAGACCCAGAAGACCCAAAAGACTTGCAGGAAGTGTTCCACAAGATGCGCACAGATGGGCTCCAAAACAATGCAGTCAAGATGTTCGACGCTTTGTCCAAGGACGGCCTCACCCACGAGGCCTTGGAGCTCTTCGCCCACATCAAAGACAAGGGCCACATGCCCGACGTGGTGGCCCACACCGCCGTCATCGAGGCCTACGCCGCCGCCGCAAAGCCCAAGGACGCTCTCAAGGTGTACATGCGCATGCTGGCGTGTGGGGTTGCACCAAATGCGTACACTTATAGCGTGCTCATCAAGGCACTCGCTGCCGACGCCAGTTTCGTTGGGGATGCGAAGAAGTATGTGATGGAGATGATGGGGAAGGGAATGCGGCCCAATGCCGGGACGTACGTGGCGGTGTTTGAGGCGTTTGCGGCGGAGGAGAGGGTGGAGGAGGGGAGGGAGTTGCTGGAGGAGATGAAAGGGAAGGGGTTTGTGGCGGACGAGAAGGCGGTGAGGGAGGTGCTGAAGGGTAGAAGAGGCACTGTGGTTAGAAGTGTCATTAACCTTCTCTTTGGAAAGTAGATTGATTGCTCGTTTCGTTGTGTTTGCTGAAAGTTAGTACGTAGTGGAAATGCGTTTGAGGACATAATAACTCTGTGTTGTTTGAGTTGGAAATTTAATTGCTATGAACTTGTTCACTAACTAGAGTAGACCGAAATTATGAACAAAATTCTGTTTGTCCCCAGAAATGATCGAATTCGATCCGCTGTGATCATTAAAATCTGACATTCTTCGTTTGTTTGAACAAGTGAATGGTCGAGTGCCAAGATAGACTTATTTTCAAATTGAGTCTCACCTAATATTCTAATATTTGTCCGCAGTACTTACAAACTACTGCTTCAACTGTTACCTTAACTTTCATCGGCGTCTCCATTTTGGCCATCTCTGTTCTATAATTTGTCTGAGTTTGTTTGCTTCTGTCGATGTTTTTCTTTCTGCCCAGTTTACTGTTGTCTTTTTCTCCTTCTTTGGTTAACTAGTCTTCGTCTCGTTGGAGTGACTTGGTAATCTTTGCTTGTTGGGCCTTGTCTCTTGCTTGGGCGCTTCTGATTGTATCTCTGTAGCCTTGGGCTTGTGTAACGAAGTTTCATTTGACCAAAAAAAAAAAAAAACACACACACAAATGTAAGGTCAAGTGGAAACTCAAATTTCATTCAAGTTTTTTTTTTTTTAACCGCCAAACGTTTTTTTTAACTGAATCTGTACGGGCAATGTCTTCTAATCAGAGAATTGAGTTTTAGACCAATTATTGTGAAATTTTCAGAATCAAAGGTTATAATGAAAGATCAATACATGGAAAACTTGGCCTTTGTGTTCCCAAATACTTGTTCAGCAAGAAGTGCACCGTTGCCATCAGCTTTCTTAATCTCCATGTGAGCCTTCTGATAAACTGCAGTCCCGCTCAATGCATCAGCAATGAAATCATCGAACCCAATTGCAATAGCTGCTTCAGCTTTGGCTCCATAAACCAACCTCTGAAACCAGGGAAACAACAAATTGTTGAAAGTTCATAGGGATTACAATCTAGTCAGTCATCATTATGAGGAAATCAAAAGGTTTGGTAACTGACCTTAAGTCTTGAAAGATGAATAGCACCGAAACACATTGGACATGGCTCACAAGATGCATATATTTCACAGTCTGACAGCTCTATCTGATTCAGCTTCTTACAGGCCTATGGAAAAGAAAACCACAGGCATCAAATGCAAACACATTCATTTTGGCCCTCTATATGACGAAATGGCAATATGAAATACACAACAAGATACTACTACGGCCCAAGCTATGTAAAGAGCCGCTTAACTTATAAGTTAACTAGTAAAAGGCGTTTGATGAAATTTAAAAAAAACAGCTTATTTCAAAAGTTACATCATTAAGTTACTGCTTATAGTAGTTGGTAAACAACAGCTTTCATAAGCTAAAAGCTACAGATGTTTTAAAGTAATCACAGCAACTTGAAATACTATATGTACTTGCAATAACCATGATTGCTAAGTTCTAATGCATACTCTACATAGGTAACTCTACATCACAATGTGGACCATAGATTCTTAGTTCTGTGGTTTCCATAACATTACCCCAGTACCAACTGATAAAGGAAAGCTACTTGGACGCCATAAGATTAAGGAAATAAAGGCCACTATTGTGAGAAGCGAAAACAAAACCAATAAGACGGTAAGCAGAAGAAAATTTCAAGCCACATTAGATGCCTCTTTACACTCCGTACGTGATTGATCTACACAGCCTCTCTTAATTTCATTCAAGTTTCACTTCACATCAAAGACAATGAGTCAATGAGTCAATGATGTTTAAAAAAAGAAGACAATGATGTCTTTTTTTTATTTTATTTTTTTATAACTTCTTCGTTTTCACAAGATTACACAAAAGTTTTTTCTCTCCTTCACTAGAGAAACCAGTCAAACCACAGCTTGTAGTACTATATCACATTCTTGTACATCAATTGTTTTTTCTACTGGCTAACAAAGAGAAAAGTAAAACAACACGACATTACAGGACAATGATTCGATTTGATGCCATCTCTTTCATAAAGACAATGATGTCCTTAATATTCGTCTATATAACATTTGGAAGATACTTCAACCGTTGAATAGCCAAACTCATTCTCATGTTTAGTAAATCTTCTATATTTTTCTCTGTAGAAATAAAAGAAGTTGACGGTATGTTGTTCTGAAAAATGGATTAATTCCCAATGAGGATTGGCATGAACGGTAAGGCACTTGGTTGAATGAAACTCTCACCCAAGTTCGAGCTTTAACATTCATAAATCCCTCATTGGTAGTGTTACGTCCCGAACCCAGAATTTTCGATTTCTATTAATTTGACGGTAAATGTCAGTTACACTTAATTTTTACTCCGTTATATGATTTTAGTGGCCCTAAAAATTGACTTTTTGTTCGGGTCAAAATTTGAGAAAATGTTCTTCATGAAAGTTGTAGAGGACGTTAAACCGAGCGCGTGCATATGTGGTTCGTAAAAATCGGAGTTCGTATGCGAAAGTTATAAGCGAAATATTAAAGTTACTGTTCATGGTAAAAAGTTATAAATTTGAATTTTTACTGTAGCCGGGTAACTTTCTTTTTCTTTCCTCTCTCTCCTCCCGCGCGCTCCCTATTTCTCCTCTGCACATTTTCTTTCTCTCCTCTGCAACTCCAGTTGCTTTCTCTTTTCCGGCCACCAAAAAGCGTGAAACCGGTGGCTACGGACTCGTCTCGACCTCCTCTTGGCGCCTGCAGTGGTGGCTCACGGCGGCTTGGCCAGAAAATAACGCATCGGGTCCTTGAAGTTTCACTGTAGCAAAAGTGGTCAAAGCCGATTTCTCCCGATTCCGGCCACCTCCGGCGACAAACCTTAGTCCAGTAGAAGCGCCTTGCGACGTAGATGATGCTCCTCAAACCTCTTGCAACGATTTGCAGCGTGGAGGAAGAAAGCATAATTGGAAGATTTTACTGTTCATACGGGTTCAAACTTCTCCTTAATTGTTGAGGTACTTCTACTCATTTCCTGACTTGGTCATAGTTGAGAGAATTATTGGGTGTGTTGAGAAGGTGCTGCTGCCAAAATTTGGTGGCCATTGGAGCTGGTGACTTTGGTGGCGGCACCGCCACTGTGGGCGGCGGTAGCGGTGGCTAGGGTAACTGTTTAATTCCAATTTCTGACTAGTTAAATCCTATAATTATCCTAGAACTTGTATATGAAGTTTGGTGAGGATTGGTGGAGTTTTGAATCGGTTATAAATTTCTAAAGATTTGGATTTCGATTAATGTTAATCGTGAATCCGATTGTCGGATTTTCTCCATAATTGTTGTAAAGTCTGAATTTGACGATTGGGCGGTGTTGGTGAAGTTTGGTTGGTTGTAGAAGAGAATTGGAGGAATTGAGGTTATGGGTTTATGATTTAATTATTGTTTATCGTAATATTATTTTCTTTCGTCCGGTAATTGTTAGTTACGAATAATTATGTACAGGACGAGGTACCGACTCATCATTTGACGAGGATCCTTACGCTTGGATACCACGTTAGCCGTATACTGTGAGTGGACGTTTGATTTTAAAGTCATGCATGCAATTAAATTTTCTAAGTTACGAAATTATTTAAAGTATTTGTTATTTAATGAGCAAATTATTCGATTTTGATTATGAAATTAGTTATGGTTCAAATTGCCGATTAGAAGTGGTTATGTTCCATTTCGAACTTTTTATTAGAAATAATCTTCGATAAGATTATTTCTGAAAATGGAAGTATCATTATTTATTAATAGATTCGAATTTCTCGAAAAATCTTCGGAAAGGGAAGATTTCTTCGAGATTATAGACTTACATGATTTTAATATATTGATTCATAATTTTGAATCATGTTGGCGTGCGGGGTCACGTCGTTGGACTAAATTCCTTTCTTGTGAGACTTCGAGGAAATCTCACAAATTCTCGATTTTCATATGGTTCTTATCCACCATACCTGGGTCGATATACTTTATTGCTAGCTAGCCTATTTGTACTCCTCCCTACTTACTTTGTGTTAGTGGGTGAGTAGAGCCGAGCATGGGATGCTCTTGAGTGTGGGACACTCCGACCCGAGCCTTAGCGGCTCACTTTATTTTATTGTATGGTGATGACGTTTTTCCTCGTACCTTTTAAATTATTTACTTATTTATTTATTCGTCCGACTAACAGGGTCGGTCGAACTTCACTTAAGCCAGCGGGGCTGGCTTAGTCATGAAAGTGATTTAAAAACCTTTAGTTCTCTATTGCATGCATAAGAACATTCTAAACAATAAATGTGGGAAAGTGAGAAACACTTCTTTCTTAATTAAATATTTTTGTCCACTCACAACTAATGTTTTCTCGCTTACTTTCCCCTGGGCTTTTCGGTTTCCTTTGCCCAGTTCGCAGTGTTGCTGTTCGGCGTGGGATCGAGGCTTAGCACCAGTTCTGCCACTTGCCTTTCGTAGGTTAATATTAACCTACCACATGTAATATATTTGATTTTATCGTAGATTGCTCTGATAACCCTAAGAGGCTGTATTGTATAAATTTTACTGCCTTACGCTTGGATTTTGCTTAATAACTGTGGTGGTTGTGAAATATAGGATGACTGCATGTGGTGAGATCTTGAATTTAGAAATATGTGTTTTTGTCGTTTTTCTCACAGGTTGGGTTGTCCACTTTTAAGGGAAGTTCTGTCGAATTTTTCTTAAAAGTGGGCCCCGCAGAGTCCATCTTGAAAATTTGAAAGGATTTTCGGGTTGGGTTCTGACAGGTAGATTGCTGAGTACATGAGATGTGATGCTAGTGAAAGTGTCAGCTTTCACAAAGTTTGGCTTATTACAAGACTCGACTGCGGGCTTTTAAGGTGGAAGACCTTGGACCAGCATCTGACTGCTCTGACGTGGTGATCCGCTATGGACCTAGATGTTAGTTGAGTTCTTGCGGGTTATAGCTGGTTCATAATGTTTCTAGGTTGGTGGGCTGTTTCGTTCTAATCCAAATACCCTCATTAAAGAAAAAAGAAAAAAGGATTAATTGGTTATTTTCTAGGTTAAATTTGAATTTAAATTAAGTTCTAGCGTTGACATTCATATTTATTAGTTTGCATAATAATTGAGTCAAACGTGAAGGCCATGCTATAACTCAATTAAGATCCATATACCACCAACAATAATTTTCTTTAGCTAAGGCCATCTCCTGTAATTGGGTCTAAAGTGTTATTTCCTAAATTGTAACCCCTTTTTGATCTCCAACAACAACAAAAAAAATGGCTAACGGGCCAAAGGGCTTAGAAAAGAGCCAAATGTAGCCATTTGGCTAGCCCATGTCAAATTTAAAATGACCAAATGAATGACTAAAATTACATACAACTACTAGTTAATTATTTTTTTTTGTTATTTTTTTTATCAAAACATAAAAATTTTCAAAATCTCATTTTTCCTATAAATACATACATCATTTCTCTATTATTTCACACCTTCTATTTTCCTTTTATAATTCACCTCAACATAGATATTTTATCTTGTCAAAATTTTGAAAATTATAAAAAATTTACATCCCAAAATATAATCTAGTTTTGAATAATTACAACCAATAAGATCATAAATTTTAAAAAAATTAATCAAACAATATCAAAATATTAATTAGAAAAAGCTAAAATTTGGCCCTGCGGTGTTGGAGGTCATTTATTAAACAAGTATATTTTGAGAGCTAAAATTTAAATCCGGACTCCATATAGCCCTCCATTACTGGAGATTGCATAATGAGTTCATGAATTGCCCGGGTGGACTCAATTGAGAAGTAAGGGTTTTCTTTCATTATCACACATCGACCGACAACCCCCCGTTTTGTGACTTGACTGATTTCAAACGATCATCGTGGCATGTTAACTAATAGCAGAATACTCATTGTGCTCTGGCCTACAACCATCATAAAAATCTAATTATAATCTAGAAGAAATATTGTTTTTATGAAAATTCTGTGCGATAGTGTCCTTACTATTCAAATTTTAGAACATGATAATGTTCTTACTATTCGTTCAGTGGTTTTAAACGAACAAGACTAGAGAATATACCGAAAATTGAAAGGAAGAGAACATATCTCGCAAAAGGAATGGTAGTGCTCGGACCCTTGACTCGGCATTACTTAATCAGGACACCTCGTTTCGTTGGTCGGTGTATTGATGCCGAAATGTGCAGCTTTAGTTGTGACCTCTGTGTAATGAAGATATCTCCGAAGTACCTTCGGGAAATGGATCAATTATATCGAAAAGATAATACGTGTAAGGCTGCAATCATAGCTTCCATATGAAATGACAACACTGTTCAACTTTCCAGTATGGCTAAGCTATCTTTCACAAAGAGGGCAACCTGCGCCATGTATTTCCACTGTAACAGGCTATTATTACTTTTTTCCACTGCCTCCTCTGACTAGACTTAACTCTTTCTCCTTTTTCTTCCATAAGAATCCAATTCTGCTTCTTCATCTTCCTCACTCTAGCAAACCGACTCGAAGTCAGTGGAAGTGTTGCAACCCTTTAACCCAACAACAACAACACCATGATGAAATTCAACGTTGACTTCACCGGCGCCGGAAGCTCAGGCGGAAAATACGACGACAACAAGCCTATACTGACCTTGGGTACGGCCAAGCTCAAAGTCGACGAGGAAAACAAAACAGCCACCTTCATAGTCGACCAGTCCAATCTCCCTGCTCGTCCCTACAGCTCCGAGCCCGAACCGATCACCGTGGGCCCAGAAGACCCTACGGACTTGCGACAAGTCTTCCAGAAGGTGGAGACCACCGAAGGCATCATCAACAATGTGGTCAAGATGTTCGACGCTCTACTCACAAAAGGCCACGAGCGCGAGGCTGCGGAGATGCATGCTCAGATCGACCAGGGTCTCATGCCGGAGGTGGTGACCTACACCGGCGTCATGGAGGAGTACGCCGGCGCCGGCAAGACAGTGGATGTTCTCAAGGTGTACCAGCGCATGTTGGACTACGGGATCAACCCTAACAGCTACACATACAGGGTTCTCATCAAGGCGCTGGCGGAAGATCCGGACTCGAAGTTTCTCGAAGATGCGAAGAAGTACCTGATGGAAATGATGGGCGTGTGTTTGCGGCCCGATGCGGTGGCGTACACGGCTGTGTTTAAGGCGTTTGCTCGGCGGGAGAAGGCGGCGGAGGGGATGAGGTTTTTGGAGGAGATGAAGGAGAAGGGGTTTGTGGCGGACGAGAAGGAAGTGAGGGAGGTTCTCAAGGGCAGAAGAGGACGTTTGGCTAAGATAGTCATCAATCTTCTATTTGGCAAGTAGGTTAGTTGGTGATAATGGTCATTAGTTAAGAACTACTATGGTTTGAAGCTTTGATTAGTGTTAAGAGCTACTACGGTTGAATAACTTGAATCTCCGATTAGTGTTGAGAACTGATGTTTGATTAGTATGCTATTATTAATTTACGTATGTTTGATTAGTGTTAAGAAACCACTTGTAAATGTAATGGAATTGCAATCTGATGGGAACTGGTAAGGGTACATTCGTACAAAACTTAGGATAATTCTTTGGTTCAAAAATGCTCGTTCACAGAATCACTGACCGTCTTTTGTCAGCCACGTATTTATACATGTCATTTTTGATAATCTGAATTGTTTATGTGTTAAAACTTAAAAAAATATTCCAGTAAAAAAACAAAGTTAATTCGAAAATTATTTGACCGTCCATTCACGCCAGTAGTCCAAATGTATCAAATAAATATAGGATGATGATATTTCTTGTCAATCACACAAAAGAAGTAAAAGACTAGGTTTAGTAAAAGGCCTATTTGATATAGAAAAGAAACTTTTGCCTTTCTCCTGAACTCGGCATTGTCTTCCCGCTTGATAAGGAAAGCTTGTGTTTCCTAGTCCCATAAGTTATAGGCTTAATAATCCTATATAAGCACTAGTGATAGACAATAATTTCCAATTATCTATAACTTGGTTATTGTCTAGAATCCTAGCTTTACATCAATATAAAGCCATACATGTCGACCAGCCAACCCAACATGGTTAAGGTAAGGGAGGTTTTGCAGGAGATCAAGAAAGCTACGGGGATTGATCAAGGTGACGAGAAGGCTCTTAGAGGAAGCAGGAAAAGACCTCCGGTGGTTAGAAGAATTTACAAGATTCTCATTGGCAAGAAGCTTGATTAACTGATTGCCCTACTATATATGTTCAAACATAGATTGCTATATGAAATTAGGTCAAAGAAGATTCAAAACTATAGCTATATGTCCATGGGTTTGGTCTCCATAATTATTTAATATCTAGTTCTCTTGCTATATTGCTACATCGATTGCGTATTGTTATTGATGCAGAATGGATGGCAATCCAGTTCGACGAGCAGCTTGATCGTGCGAAAGGAGGGAAACAAAAAGTGACTAGTAGCCACGAGACAGCTCGGTGTCCGATTGTGACGTGCCTGACCTTTCCGGAAAGGGAATCGCGCCACGAGTAAGACTCGTCGCCACACCACGACCTGTGGCCTTTTTCGGGCTTTTGGGGTCGTTTAGGCCCTCAAAACTGTATTTTTCAATTTTTCGGAGTTTTGGTTTTCTTAGTTATTTTTGGGTTGTTTTCGTTTTTACCCATGGGCTTTAGGGTTTCATTGTTAGTGGCCCTAGAGTTTCTTTTCTCTTATTTAAGTAGCAGCAAGCGGCTGCATAACCTATCTTTCATCTTAGTTTCAATAAAATAGAGAATTTTCTCTTTTATCTCTAGTGGATTCTAGAACCCTTTTTGTTAGGTTTATTGCTAGTAAACCTAGTTATCAATCCGACTGCGTCAGTTATTTTCAAATTTTCATTGTCAAGATCTGAACAAAACCTGTGCCTTGAGTAGAACCAGTGCTGAAGCTCTCAGTTTCTAACAATGGCGTAAAGACAATCTTTTATGTCAAGACATGAGTATAACATCCACACACCTTACTAACATGCCATTTGAATGCAAAGCAGCTCCAATCAATATGCCCAAACACATCGCAAGCACTTGTTAACATACACTCATCACCAATGTATTCGAAATTCTCAGGTCTCAGCCAGATTAATTGGTTCTCAAGGATACATGCTTACAATTCATTCTTCAGAAAGATCCAACTACAATCAACTCCACGGCAGATTGCTTGTCTGCTCCTAAAACATCAGTCCTACAAACTATAGAAATAAGTACTCATGTAGATGTTAATTTATTTTCTTCGCTGGTCTTGTTGAAGTTCATTCATTAGCAGATGTACCAGACTTGTATGCCACGTCCTGCTTTGCAATCATCTTCACAATGCAACTTCTTTTGTCTGCACTTATTGTACATTAGTGATTAGACTAGTAGATAGGTAGAACAGAAAGCATTGCGCATTTGCAAAATAAAGAGATGTTGGTACAAACTCTACGTATTTGGAGATGAAGTATATACTGAACCTTGAATAATTTTGATCACATGAAGTCATTAAGATATATACATAAAAAGTTTATTCACTAGTCATGGAAAAACCAACAGCAAGCACACTTATCAGGTCTTACTGACTGCTAGTTTTAGTAATGATTGAACTGTGAGCACAGAGAGCACTTGGAGAAAATAAGTAAAAACTTGAAGCCTCAATCACTTGAAAGAAAATGTAAAAGCAGGTTAAAGGGGGACAAGTAGTGTAACGAAAGAAAAAAGGGTAGGCAAATAGAACAGTAAAACACCAAACCTCTTACACCAATAATGAATGAAGTTCGGTATCTAAAATCTGTGAATCACAGCTAGAGGTGGTGAACATGCTTATCTAGGTATATAATTTAACATTTTGCTGCCACAATTTATCCTATTTTGCTAATAAATTGAGCTCTTATTGCTTAACAATGGGAATAGGCCAAAAGGGTAACTAAAACCTAAATTGGTCTCCACCCAAGTCACTAATGACATCAAATTTAAACAATGCAACTAGTACAGAGAGAGAACAAATCAATGAAAACGAAAGTTAGGGAGACCAATTCAGGTTTTAGTCTATAGGCCAAAAGGGTAAGACTAAAACCTGGAATAATGGCTGCAAGTCCCCAAAACAGGATGATTGATACTGTCACGGCCATAGCTATCACAGCGCCGAGCCCTCCTGTTCCTCCAGAACCAGTATATGATTTAATGCAGTTATCAGATTCAGCTCCACTCCCAGCACAAGCATCACATGCCTCAACATTAGATTTAGATTCTGCTCCAGTTCCACCACAAGTTTCAAATGCCTCAGCAAATGAAACTTTAATTACAATGGGTTCTTTAAACCTGCAACATGGAAGTTAGAAGCCTGACCAAGTCATTTGAAGATTATGGTAATAGCATACTTCTGCAAAGATGCAAAAGAATATTGAATTCCATTTTTCTCACACAAAGGAGGAATTGGGTAAACACCTCAAATGTTGAGGCAAAAATAGGAATGTTTTGACAGGAATATAACCAATTAATGCGAACAGCACAGCTAAACACTTACCGAATTTCATAAATCTGGCTTCCGGTGGACTTGACATTGACCTTAATGCCTCCCGATTCACCAGTTCCACCGAACTTAAAAGTGACCTAAGTTGATCATTCATCAGAATGCAGTTAAATGATTAGTTCCTTCACTAGAAAAACAAAAGAACTACTGTGTATGAATGTTTGTGCATATGTCTTAGATTGTCTACAAACCACAAAGAGTTGGTCATGATCTTACCCCGGTTGAACCCGTCGTCCAAGAACCATAATCTCCCTGTAAGCCTACATCACCAGAGCGATCATATGCAGTTCTTTTCTCATCATCTGATAGGACCTACACAACTTCTTCATTGCCACATGAACAGAAAAGGAAAGCGTTGATGCATCATGCAATACATTCACTAATTTTACAACTGCTTAATCCATCCAACATCAAACAATACATCACCAATGGACAGGAATTTATAAACTAACACAATAACTCAAAATGGTTGGTCAGAGGTATTGTATGTGGCAAATACAGAAATGAAAAACAACACCATACTTTTAAGGAAAGGTTAGAGAAGCACAAGTAGAACTTACCTCATATGCAGCGGTAATCTCTTTGAACTTTTCCTCAGCTCCAGAGTCCTTGTTCAAATCAGGATGATACTGTTCCGACAATTTAAATTTATTCACATAAAAGTTACCCTCCTTTCAGAAACAACAAAAAGATCAAAGCTTTTTGATTTCAAATGAAAAAAGATCTAATCTTTGTGCTAAACAAGCTTTCAGATATGTTAAGAGCAGCTCACATTTTCATTCAACTAATAAATTTACCAAAAGGGAAGCTAACCTGTAGAGCGAGCTTTCGATAAGATGTCTTTATCTCCTTCAAGGTGACATTTCTGTCGAGGTTGAGGGTCTTATAGTAATCAGTTCCGGCGGCCCTGATGACCAAACGTGGAGGTTTTGTACGGGTGAAATAAGCGAAATTGGGTTTCAAAGTTGGGTCTTTTCCGGAGCTGAGAATGGAGTTGGGGAATTGGGGGAGCTTGGAGGTGAAATGGGTTTGGATTATGGCCATGCTTGATTCTTGGAGAGTTGGAGTGGAATGGAAAGTGGAGAAAGATGACAGAAAACTTGGGTGAGAAAGTGAGAGATTTTGGGTTTTGCAGAGGTTTTAGGTTGGGGGCACTCCCATGTTTCTCTTTATTTAAATGATGATTATATTATATGGGTTACTTGGCACTGAAAAAATCGAATTGATAAAAATAATTAAAATCGAATTGAATTGATGTCTGTGGGGGCGATTTTTCGGTAATACTAAAGCAAAAAACGAATTGAACTAGAAATTTAAATTAGAGGATTGATCTCTGCCGACAACAAAATCGTCATATAAGATAAATAGAATAATCTATCTTAACTGTTTTTTAGAGTATAAAAAATCATAAGATTGACTAACCACCTACATACTCATGCTCGTAGCTCGATCAGAGGTCAAGAATGTGGTCTGAGAGGAGGTATAGTCATAACCTAACAAAAAACTAATAATAGATAAAAAAATAGATAAATGCATCAGGCTCGATATTTGAAGATGTCGAATTTTAAGAAGATGACTTGAATAAAAGGAGCAAGAGCATTCAGTTATTCATAAATTTTAATTATGGGAATGTTTGAAACAGTGGTCAACAATAGTTATCAAATTTAAAAAAAAAAAATCAATTAGGAAATGATCTTTGTTGAAAAGTTCGTTAACAATAGTTGTCAAATTTGAAAAATTGAATGAGTGAATGACTTTCGCCTATGCTTAGGGTGAATGCTATAAAGTATGTACAATATCATTATGAAATTTGTATAAGACTGAAATTGTTATTGGGTTTTATTCAAAAAAAAATTGTTATTGGGTGATAATTTTGAACTCCACTTTACATTATATTTTATCACTTAAGTTCTGTTTATATGTAGCTCAAAATAGAGTGTAATCAGTTAAATGGAGTACCAAAATCATTCTTTTCATTGAATTCATAAATTACCACACTCTTTTGGCCTTTATTCCATACATACTTGTGTATTATCTTCACACTCCTTTTTATTTCTTTAGGGTGGGACTATTTTCACCCCACCAAATGCTTTGTTCACCCTACAATTAAATTTTTATCTTGAAACTTTCAATTTCACCCTCAAATAATTCAGATTAAAAACAAAATATCACCATTAAAATTGTGAAACTGGAAAAGAAAAGAAAAAAACACACCATCGTGCTACAATCTCATACTTCTAGTTTCTTTTTACTCTTGCGGGTTTTTTCCTCTTCTCTATCTTCTCCATTTATCAGCTACTGTGATGTAGAATCACATGAAGTAGAACAAGATAATGCTAACCAACAATTCTTTTCACTTGTTGCTATAATATGAAAATTTCGTCTAATTAATTGTTTGGTAGGCTAGCGATGAAGAAGATGAGATGATATATATATATATATATATATATTTTTTTTTTTTTTTGGTACAGAAAGCTGAAGTGATGTTGGGTAAATTTTTATTTATCGATAAAATTGATTTCTTATTTTCATTGTTTCTGTTAATAACTGTTGTAAAGGACAATTTTGAAATTTTAAAATAAAAATTTAGTTATAAGGTGAACAAAGTATTTAATATGGTGGAAATAACTGCATTCTTTCTTTATTTCTTTTAGCTTTGTTTTGTCAACTAAACTAATTGACGATTTGGGAATTTCCAAAGATGGAAAATTCTAGTCAATGGAACACACCTAACAACAGGTAATGGCTAATTAGCCAAAAGAAAACCAAGATAATAAATAAAAGACACAATTAATAGAAGTTTCTCGAAGGGCTAAAGGGTTTAAGGCAGCGCCTTTCCAAATTTTTATTTCAGAGTTTTGATTGATTCCATTTTCTAGGGTTTATGTTGAGTATGAATCTGTAACCCAGAACTTGTTTTATACTATATCTTTTGTTGTGAGAAATTAAGATGAAGGAAGTGTTTGTTTACACTATTCTTTTGTCTTGGTTGGTTCAATTTTTTATATTTCAGATTCTTGAAAGAGTAGTACTTGTTTCCAATTTATGTTTTTTCTAGACTGAAAAGTTAGCAATGGCAAGCACTAAACCAAAACCAAATTAACAGCCCCCAATTTGAAGAAATGTTGGAGCTTTGACCCATTTCTATTTCTAGGGTATTGTTTGGCTTGAGTCTGTAGTTTACAACTTGATTTACACTTAACTTTGTTGTGGCAAAGCTGAAGAAAGTGTCTATATTTTCCTTTTCTCTTGGTTTGCTTCAATTTACACTTAACTTTTTGATTTTTCAGATTCTTCATTGACTGGTACTTAAATCCTGTTTATGTTCTGTAGACTGAAAATTAACAATGGCAAGGTCAAGGTCAAGGTCCAAAACCAAAACCAAAACCCAGACTACGATTAAGGTTAACAGCCCCCACATTGATAACATTGTGTTTGACAGTAGCAGCCTTCCTTCATCTCTTTGGGAAGCCGGCTACAGGCCAGGCATCGTGGCTGGCCCAGGGGACCCGGAGGACTTGCCTGAAGTTTTCGACAAGGTGATGAACAGCCCTGAAGGCTTTATGAAGAATTTTGTGAAGATGTTTGATAACCTGTTAACAGACGGCTACAACGACTTGGCTATGGAGATTGGGAATAGTCTTACGGAAGAGGGTGTTATACCCCAGATTGTGATCTTGACAGGGATTATTGATGAGTATGCTGAGGCTGGCAAGACCATGGAGGCTCTTTATGTGTACAGGACTTTTGGGAACATTGTGCCCCCAATGCTTACACTTACAGTGTTATCATCAAAGCACTAGCTGCGGATCCGGAGCCCAATTTTCTTGGGGTTGCCAAGGAATGTGTGATGGAAATGATGGGGAAGGGAATGCAGCCCAATGCCAAGACTTACACGGCCATGCTTGAGGCGTATGCAGGGCATGAGAAGATGGAGGAAGGCAAGATGTTTCTGCAAGAGATGAAAGTTAATGGGTTTGTGGCAGACAGGGAGGCAATGAGGGCTATGAGAAATGTTCTCAAGAGTAAACGATCTCTGGTCAAAACCATCATTGAGATTCTGTTTGGTAAGTGCAGTGTACACTCAGCATTATGTACTAATTCCCTTTGCTCTGTTTTGTAATTAAATGGATATGTTTCTGATGTGGAAGCTTTTATCTTGTGTGGGTTTGAATTAAGAATACAGGATTGCTAGTTAAACTAGTTTACAAACCCATCTTTGTACGTGAAGTCCTACTTTTGGTGCTACTGTGGGTATAAAATTAGGAGCACTAGTTGAAATGTTGAACTATTGAATGAGTTGGTAAATGCGTCTGATACCTAGGTGCTAATGGGTTGTGTGGGAAATTGCATGTAAATTGCTCTTGCTTTATCTATGTTTAATACTTTGGTGAGTTCTTGAAATGACATGGACATGTTTCTCATCTCCTCCTGGCTTCTGTGTGGTGTGGAATTGAATTAGGATTCCTGTTCTTTACTAACTTTGACAAGTTGGCTGTAGATAACTCGGAAGACTATTCAGGTGACTCAGAAGATGATGATGATGCTATAAAGAAGTCCAACAAAATGATGGAATATTTTAACTGCCCTCCTGATCGCTATGTTGGCAACAAACACGTCATTGAGGACGATCCAGTAAACCCCAAAGATTTGGAACAAGTCTTTGACACAATGTGCAGGACGGAACCCCTCATCCACACTTTCACCAGGATGGTGAACATGCTAAAAAAAGATGGATTTCTGTCCCAAGCCCAGGAGATAAGGGCTGAGTTTGACGTGGATGGATATATACCTGAAGTCGTGACCCACACCGGTGTCATTGAGATCTATGCCAAGAGTGATCTAGCCAAGGAGGCTCACAAGGTTTTCCTGTGCATGTTATCCCTCGGAGTTGCCCCAAATGCATACACTTATAGTGTTATCATTAAGGCACTTGCTAAAGACTCTAACTTCCTTGAAGATGCTAAGAAGTACTTGCTGGAAATGATGGATAAGGGAATGCAGCCCAATGCCGGGACATACACCCCTGTGTTCAAGGCCTTTGCCCGGCTGGAGAAGGAGAATGTGAAGAAAGGGAAGGAGTTTCTGATGGAGATGAAAGCTAAGGGATTCAGGGTTAAAAAGAAGGCTGTGATGGAGGTTCTCAAGGGAAGAAGAGGACCTGTGGTTGAAACCGTTATCAGTATTCTCTTCGGCAAGTAGATCACCATTCTTTTGTCTTCACTTCTCTGTTGTGGTTTTGTGGGTATGAATTAGGATACCATGGAATGAATTTGGGAATGTTTCTGATTATGTCATAGGACATTTGTTATATGGAACAAGATCTGATTTCCTAGCTGCTAATTTTGTGTTGTGTGGGCAAGTAGATTGCTCATTCCTTTTGTGATGATAATTGATTTGTGCTGAAGTTCAGAACTTGAATTGAAATGGAAATGTGTCTCATGTCCTAGCTTATATAGTGTGGTGTTCATATTTCTATTCAATTCACAAATTTTGATCTGTTTGAATCTTTGAAGAGAAGTTGCAGAGCTTTTGATGAGATTTAAAATCCCTTTGCTAAAGAGTTCATAAAACGCCTCTATTTTCCACAAGTTGGCTATCTGTAGATATATATTTGAACCAGTGCACAATTTCCGGCTGTTCTGTATTTCAGTTTCCTAACATTTTACTGGACTGGATGCATTCATCAGGCTTCTCCTCATAGCTGTAATTGAAAACTTTGTACTTAGAAGGCTGAAGAATTTCGAGATTCAATAGCAGAGTATTAATTTCAACGTACAAGTGAAGTAAAAGTTTCAGTTCCCTTTAGTAGATAGAGGTATTTAATTTTGCTTAATTTTGTTGGTGTGGATGTTGAGAACCAAATTGAAGCTTCTGATTGGATAACTGAATGGTTAAGGTCTCTTTAGAATTATAGGGATTCATCAGTCCATTAATTAACAAGAAAAACTTTAAGAAAAATTGAAGTTTTGAGCTATAATTAACTTCAACCTCCATACCATCTAGTCATGCATATGACTACAGTGTTTTTTTAATTTTATTTTTAAATTTTTTATATTTTTTATCAGATAAATGTTACAACTAGTCATTAGTGAGTCGAATTCATGCACAACCTCTCACTTACGAAAAGGAGACTATGCCACTAGATCAAATAGTACTAGGCATCGAAGCTCTACTGTATACAATTGGAACTGCAAAATGTGTGTTTCCAACCGCAGTAAGGAAACAAAGTAGCACCGGCCCGTGTGTTGCAAAATTTTCTCTAGTGAGCATTCATTTTTCTCTTGTATTAAATTAGTGCTTGGAATTAATGGCTAATGGAATCAATTGACGACTCAAAGGTTCATAACCTTTTTTTTTTTAATTAAATAAGAAATTAGGCGATATTAGTTTATTGTAAATAAACGATGTAGGGAGCAAGTCCCACATTTAATCACGAAATGTAAGTGTATGGCACACTGACGACCCGCCGCATGTCCCATTATTTTAAACGTTCATAACCTTTCTTAAGGCATCCACTTACGGAATGTGGAGGTTGGAGGTAATTAACTGCAAATTAAGATTCTTACTGCTACAGTAAAGCTTTGTCAGCAAGTCAATTTGAATCAAAGATGAGAAGATTGAAGAGGCAAGAGTGATGGGTTGGTCATCACTGCACAGGCCACTACGCTAAGCTTTCTTTCACAAAAATGGCAACCTGCTTCGTGGTCCCTTTGCTCTAAGCCTGAAGCACTGCAAAGCCTGGAGCTTTTTAACCTTTGCTGTTAGCCTAGTAATTACTCGCAGTAACTAGGAATTATCTAGGCAGGTCGGCGGCGGTAACAAGTATTAGGGTTTCAGATTGTGCGGGCTCCCCTGAAATTTCCAAATTTTATAAAAGCCAAAAATCCAAAATCTCGATTTGCTTTTAGAAGGTACGAGGACACGTTTCGGATTGTGATAGGCCAAAAACGCTAGTTCCAATTATATAAATGTCGGAAATGGTGAAAGCAGCAGCACCCAAAAGGCCAAAACCAACCCCCCCCCCCCCCCCCCCCCTCTCTCTCTCTGTGGCAACTATGGACGACGAGAAATCAACCGTTGATCTGTTCGATGTTGTGGTCAGCGTAGGCTTCACACTCTGCCTCTGTCATATCAGATCCCTTGCGTCCGATCTCCCTCGCCGTCGGATTGTGGACTTCTCGCTCGTCTGCGCCTTCGCCACCTTTGCCTTCGCGTCTTTCATGACGGTTTCGCATCTCAACCTCCGTGTGCGTCTGGTCGCTGCTGCGGTGACTGTTATTGTCTTCCGGGTCTTTAAGCTTGGGGGACTTCCGTAAGAAGCTCAGGGTTCTGGACCCAGTTGGAATAATTTAGTTAAATGAGAGAGCTTTTGGTTAGTTGAGGTGGTTTAATTGTTGTTAGTGGTATTAATCTGCTGATCTCTCTGTAATGGATCTAGATTAGCTAGCTAGCTGTTGTTGTAATGTGGCTTAAGTAATCACTCCATTTGATTATGTAATTTTCCAGTGTGTTTGATGGTACGTAACTACGTATATGTACGTATGTGTTTTTTAAATTAATTAGCAAGCTAATTCCCATGCTTAAGTTGCCATGAAATCTTGAGTGATTGATTGATATGAACAGTTGATTAGTGATTAATTGATTTATATGAACAGTTGATATGCTTAATTGATTAATTACTCAAAACTTCTCAAAATTAATCTTGATTAATTAATTTTGAGAGGTTTTGACCCCTCAAGTAATAAAAGCCTCTTTTGGTCAAAACTTGACTGGGTCTAGTAGTGTTGTTATATAAACACTGTGGTCAGGATGCTCAACTAGCCAAAAAGATTAGGGCCGAGATGATCGATAGAATTGGCTAGTGATAAATGTCCAAAGACCAAAGTCGCCAGAGAATCCGACGCCATTGAAATATAGTACTCCATATGCCAGGAACGGCTCTGAGTATGTTCGAGTGGTGTGGTCGCAGAACGCCTCCGATTTTCAGATAGTTCTTACATCGTTGAATGATTTTGTTATAACCTTTTGCTTTATTATATTGATTTTTTTATTCATTAATGAATTACATAACGTCTGGATCAAATTTTTGCACTAGGCCAAGTTTTTCAAAACCGACCCTGCTCCATGAAGTCGGCCGATAAGACCAAGGAGGCCTTCAAGGTGTTCCTTCAGACCAAATAGTCGCTCGAGATAGGGTTCTATGCCTTTTCCGACTATATATAGGAGGAAAAGTTGAAGGGGTCAAGGACTTTCCGAACCAGTTGAAACCACATGAATTTGTAGCGACAACAAGAAAGCGGTAAGGGACGTTCAAGGATCATTTATTAAAATGGTCATCAATATTTTCTTTGGCAAAAGTAGATGTATTGATCCATTTGATCGGTCTAATTAGATTATTAAATTTTTGTTGTGCAAAAATGTGCCTAATTAGTCACATAATGCATTATAATGCATGTGTCTGATTGAAGAAATGATAACTTTAATAATTCTAGCTTGATAGTTAAATGATAATGCATGTTTATTCATTTAGTAAATTAGAACAATGATAGATATTTTCAATTTGGTAAGTTTAACTTGTAACGTATGATACGTTAAAATAATGACTTAATAAATCACTTTATATGACGTGTTTTTCTAGACGCTCTGCCATTTTATTGATATAGTCGGTCTAAAAACTGAAATTTAACAGAATCCGTACTTTTTTTTCCAGTAACAGTTTTAATGTTTATTTAATAATTTTGAAATAAATAAAAACTAGGAATTAATAGAAGTTTCTGGAAGGAAAAAATCCATGCCTTTCCTTAAATTGAATTCACCTCCTCGAATCCTTGATAGGAAAGAAGAAAACCAACAGTCTTGATTCTTCTTCTTCCTTGCTCGTCGCTGCTTCTACACCGGAGGCAGAGGTAAAGGTTAGTTAATTCCTTCGATGAAGCATTGTATCAAGTCTTCACTTTCAATTTGCACCATTCCTTACTGTTTTGATAAACAAATGACTTATTTTGTTGGAGAAATCTGTGAGCTTTACTAATTTCTATAATTTGTTTGCTTTTACTTTGCTACTCTTTTGGTTTGCTTCAATTTTGGATTTTTCAGATTGTCAAGAGCAAAAGAGAACCTGTAGTTCGAAGTGTCATCGACATTCTGTTTGGCGAGTAGATCTATTGATCGATCCATTTGCTAACTTGAAATGTAATAAAAATGTTTAAAACTTGAAATGTAATAAAAATGTTTTTCATGTCCTAACTTCTGTATATTTGAAGGTAGATTGCTCATTCCTCTTCTCTATTATTCAAGTACTAACTTTGACCGGTTCTAGTTTTTTTGAGATAAAGAGTTCCCAATTACAATGTAACTGAAGAGGTTACACAACTATAAGAGGACTGAGCGATAGCCTTAATTTGCCCGAGTCCAGGTCCGAACAACTTTGGCCTCACAGTTGCTTTTCCTCGTATTTCATGAATTCAGTTCGATCTTCAGCTGCACGTCAACCTTTTCTTGCTTCTGGCTTACGCCTTATTGCTAGCTTGTTTGTTCACCTTCTACTTACTTGTCTAGCTATCCTCGTCCCAAAGCTCCCCCTTCTGTATTTGCTTCGAGATATCCCATTGCTCTAATTTAGGCTTTTAACAAAGCTTTTGGATAGTATTAATTACCATGCATTTAACCATAATCTCTCAATCTCCCGATTAAACCTAAACGCATGCATGCGTGAATAACTACAAGCCAGATAAGTGAGTGAGACTCGGCCGAGAATTCAGAGGAGGAGGAATCACTCACGCCGAAGACGCGGTTAGAGACCGAGCCGCCCAGTGGGACCAGCCGGCCTCGGAGTACGTCTCATTAGCCGAGCGCTATTTAGGGTTCCAGCACTCTGATTCCGTCTACGGATTTACTGATGCTGGCGATGGCCTCAAAAGGTAGTCGTGGACTTTTGAGAAGGAAGGGACGAAGCTAGAATGGCGGTGGAAGTGTCAACCATTGCCTAACAGTAAGGAAACCACAGCTGCAGTGTTGGATTTTCTGATGGATGCAAATGTTGGGCTAAGTGAAGAAGCTGTGAGAAAAACTCAATCATTTGAGAGGTTGAAAGTGGAAGCTGAGAAGTGTCTAACACAGAGTGAAAAGATTGCCAATGAGAAGATGGAGTTTGAATCCGCAGTTTATGCAAAGTTTCTTAGGGTCTTGAATTCAAAGAAGGTTATACAAAGAGAGCTTCGGGACAAGCTCTCAAAACAAGCAGCAGCTGGGAAACTGCCACAAGAAGAGGAAGAGAGCACAGACAAGACTGAAATTTATGTCAGTGGTGATGATCGAGAATAGTGAGGTAGAATCCTTGAAAGTTCCTCCAGCTACCTCCGGCCAAGGATATATTCCATCTAGTAGGTCTCGACGTCGAAAGAGGGCATTGGAGAAATATACTCACAGTTGTCCATTCCATGTTTCTGCTCAATGTAAAGAGGAGATAATGAAATTCTAGGTTTGATTGTTTTAGGAACTTGTATATATTCCATATTAGGAAAACTGATTCTCGTTATTTTTTTTGGGGGAGGGGGGGAGGAAATTTTTGGAACATTCTTAATTATTTTAGTTTGTTGTTGTTCGAGGGTAGATTTTACATTGTTGGATTTTGTCATAACATTTGCTTAAATTCAACCTAAGGTCTCATTCAAATTTTCACACTAGGCCTCTAAATTCTCAAGACTGACCCCATCTCAGTGGACCGGCGGACAAAACCAAGGAGGCCTTCAGGGTGTTCCTTCAGGCCAATTAATCACTCCAAATGGTGTTCTATGGCTTTCCCGGCTGTGGGAGAAAAAGTTAAAAGGAGCAAGGGGTTTCCGAAGCAAGTGAAAGCCAAATGGATTTGTAGCGAACTAGCGTAACAAGAAAGCGGTGAGGGACGTTTCGATTGTAAATAAGCATAATTTGTTAAAATGGTCATCACTTATTTCTTTGGAGGGTAGATGTATTGACCCATCCAATTAGATTATTAACTTTTTATTGTGCAAAAATACACCTAATGCATTTCTCTGATTAAAGAAATGATAACTTCAATAATCTTAACTTGATAAACATAAAATCAGTTGGTAATGCACGTTTTGTTCCTTCAGAGACACATATGATCAAATTCAAACGATAATAAACATTTTCAATTTGATCATTAAGTTTCGACTCGTAACATATGATACGTCAAAATAACGGCTCAATTTAATGAATTTCTATTCGTAACGTATGATACGTTAAACGGTCAGAATAACGGCTTAATTAATACTTAACAAATCACTTTATATAATGAGTTTTCTAGATATTTTGTCATTTTATCAATAATCCAAAAACTGAAATTTAACGGAATCTGAATTTTTTTTTCCGTTAACAGTATTTTTTATTTAATTAATAAAATTTTCTGGAAGGAAAAAAGGACCAAATGGTGAAGGCCTTTCCTCAAATTGAATTTGCCTCCCCGAGTCCTTGATAGCAATTAGCAAATAAGAAAACCAACAGTGTTGAGTCTTCTTCTTCCTTGCTCGTCGCTGCTTCTACACCGGAGGCGGAGGTAAAAGTTAGTTAATTCCTTCGATGAAGCATTGTATCAAGTCTTCACTTTTCAATTTGCACCATTCCTTACTGTTTTGATAAACAAATGCCTTATTTTGTTGGAGAAATCTGTGAGCTTTACTAATTTCTAGAATTTGTTTGCTTTTACTTTGCTTCTCTCTTGGTTTGCTTCAATTTTTGATTTTTCATTTCCAATGGCAAACATAAGGACACCCATTAACGGTTTTTGGGTTTTGCTAAAGTTTTCCTTTTTTGGGTTGACATGAGCTTTGTTTATATGAACAATGGCAAATACAATATCTTCGTTGCTTCATTTTTTTCCTATTTTATGTTTGCTAGATGATTTTTGCTTTGATACAATGGTGAAATTTAACAATGGCAAGCATAAGGAAACATGGGTATTGTTTAATTTGCTAAAGTTTGTCTTTTTGGGTTTTTACTTGACAGAATCATATACTCTGACACAAACTGGAAATCAAGAATGGCAAGCACAAGCTCAGAACCCAAAATCAAGACTAGGATCAATATTAACAGACCCCTCTATACCAACTTCTTGTTTAACAAGGAAAAACTTCCTTCATCTCTTTGGGGAGGCGGGGCCACCATCGTCCCTGGACCAGGAGGACCAGAGGACTTGCCAAAAATTTTCAACAAGGTGATGAACACCACCGAAGGATTCATGAAGAGTTTTTTCAGGATGTATGGTAATCTGTTAAAAGACGGCTATGAGGACTTGGCTCATGAGATTGAAACTCAGTTAACGGAAAAGGACAATGTTCCCATGATTATTGTGGTCACCGGCATCATTGAGGAGTACGCGGATGCCGGCAAGACCATGGAAGCTCTGGTGGTGTACCTGATTCTTTTGGTCGCTAATTGTGTCCCCAACCCTTACACATATAGTGTTCTCATCAAGGCACTGGCTGCAGACCCAGACCCCAAATTTCTTGAGGTTGCAAAGGAGTGCATACTGGAGATGATGGAAAAGGGATGGCAGCCCAATGCCGAGACCTACACTGCCGTGTTTAAGGCATTTGCTTTGCAGGAGAAGGTCGAAGAGGGTAAGAAGTTTCGGGAGGAAATGGAAGCTAAGGGCTTCGTGGCAGACAAGAGGGCTGTGATTGATGCTCTCAAGGGGACTACAGGACCGGTGGTTAAAAGCATTCACAACATTCTCTTTGGTAAGTAGGTCTCTTGCTCATGATTCAATTGTAATCGATGTTTGATTAGTCTTTGAAGTTGTAATCAATGGAAATGTTTTTGACATCATAGCTAGCTTCTGTGTTGTCCTGTGGGAAATGAATTGTGATTGCTAATTAAATAGTGGACTGAATTGGTAAATGTTCTGATGCATGTCCTAGCTGATTTTATGTTGTGCTGGCAACTACAGCGCTGATTCGTGTTGCTCTATCTATATATGTTTAGTCAGTATCAGAAGTTCAAACCTTAAAATGAAATGGAAGAAATGGTTTTTATGTTGCAGCTTTTGTGGCGTTGTGTGAGTGTAATTTAGCTTTTGTGCTGGTGATTTGAATCAGTAAATGTATTTGATGTTCTAGCAACCTTTTTGTTTGTGTGGGCAAGTATATGACTAATCCCTTTTCCTCGTATAATGTTTGAATCACATTAAGGTTTAAAAGTTGAAACGAAGTGGAAATGATTTTGATGCCCTTCTAGTTTCTGGTGTTGTGTGGAGATAAATGGGATGTGCTTTTATTTACCTTGACCAGTTGATTCAGGTCTGAACCCAAGACGAAGTTTAGCACCAATCTCTCTCTCTCTCTCTCTCTCTCTCTCTCTGGAGATAAATGGGATTTGCTTTTATTTACCTTGACCAGTTGATTCAGGTCTGAACCCAAGACGAAGTTTAACACCAATCTCTCTCTCTCAGTTGACTCAGAGTACTCTGATTCAGAAGACGATGATGATATAAAGAAATTCTACAAACTGGTTGACTTGCAGAAGCTTTCTCCTTATAGTTCTATAACTCCTCTCCTCAACATATCTGATATTGAGAATGACCCAGAAAACCCCAAAGATTTGCAACAGTCTTTAGCAAGATGCACACAGGGGAAGGTTTTGTCAAAACTGTGGTAAGGATGTTCAAAATGCTAGAACGTGAAGGCTTCCTATCTCAGGCTCAAGAGATCAGGGCCAAGATATATTCTTTTTGTGAATCTAATGATATGCCCGAAGTCGTGATTCACACCGGCATGATGGAGATCTACTCCAAGGCCGACAGGTCCAAGGAGGCTCTCAGGGTGTTCCAGCGGATGATATCCCTTGGTGTTGCCCCCAACGCATACACCTATTGTTTTCTTATCAAGGCACTCACTATAGACCCCAACTTCCTTGATGATGCCAAGCAGTACGTGCTGGAAATGATGGGAATGGAATGCAGCCCAATACCAAGACCTACACCACTTTGTTTTATGCTTTTGCCCAGCTGGGGAAGGATAAATTGAAGGAGGCTAAGGAGTTTGTGCAGCAGATGAAAGCCAGGGGTTTTGTAGCTCACAAGAAAGCTGTGAAGGACGTTCTAAAGGGTAAAAAAGCACCTATTGCTAAAATGGTCATCAACATTCTCTTTGCTGAGTAGACATATCGATCAATCCACCTGCTCTATTCAGTGTCAACACTTAAAACCTGAAATCCAATTATAATGTCTCATGTCCTAAGTCCTAGCTACTGGGTGAGCAGGTATATATGAACTAGATAGGATTGCTACTACATTAGATGAGCTATTAAGTGACTAGGAAGTTGTTTCTGATTTCATAGCGTTTGTGTTGCGTAGAATCGTGTGTAATGTCCTTGCTGCTCAGCATGTAGATTGCCGAGTCCTCTTATGTTTTTATGAGTGTTAAAATTTCAATGCCCTCCTCAATTAGTTACTAATTATGACCCGGTTTAGTCTCTTTAATAAATAAAGGCGATACTTCATCAAGATTCACATAGAAACAGTTCTAAAAGTTTTCCTAGCCTGACGAATTTGGTGATTGCGTCTCCAAACCACAGTTGAGGATGACATTGTCTTCGATCAAGGGAATGTCAATCAAAGACCAAATATACATTCGTAAAAGTATATATTTTCTTACAATTGCTCATAATTAAATAAATAAATACTTTAGCCTCTAAGGAGTTCAATATACCGAAACTTAGGGTTTCAAGCAGCAGGGCGGCGGCGTCGGTTCGATCCTGTCTGCCAGAGGATGCCTTATGGCATCATTTCTCTTCGAGTACGTGGATAGCGGCACGGATTTCGATCCGGTGCTAGGTTTGAAGGCACGGGCGCCGTTTGGTCGTGCTTTGTGACGTTGATTGTCATAGGAGGGCATCGAATTGCAAGAGGGCGGTGAGTAGCATTGGCCTGGTTTTTTGTGGAGACGTGAAGCGCTTGTCGGGGCTTCACCGGAGGCTTCGTGCTTAAGATCTTGTCTTCTTCTTTCGATTGCAGGTGGTCTCAAGTTAGATCCCAGGAGGTTTTTATCAGGTTATCTTGATGGGGGAAGACCGTGGTCGGCCACCGGAGAGGTGATGGGTGGAGGCCGCATCCTCTGAAAGGTCAGAGCCGATCGACCTAGGGGTGGAAGGCGAAGGGTTTAGGTAGTGGGCTGTTTGGGCCTCTACCGATTTGGGCTGCAGATGCAAGCTGGTGATCTGGGCCTTTTTGGTTCAGTCCCTCTTTCCTCCAACACTTGGGTGGGCTTGGTTTTGGATCTCTGGGAGGTGGCCTATCATACTCTTTATCCTGTACTTTTCCTCGAATGTTGTTGTGGCTGGCTGAGTGTTGGAACGTACACCAATAGGGTCTTAGGAGTCAAGATGTTCAGACCAGTGGTTCCATCCTAGGGCAGTGTAGGGTTAGGGAGTTTTTTCAATCTGTATTTTGTTTTCAGCAGTTCTTTTAGAATTTTAGTCTTTTTTTGGAGTTTCTGTTTTGGATTGTAGTACTCTACTGAGCTTGCATTGTAATATGAGGGGTGCTTGTACCCTTCATGCTTGACCGAGTGAGGTCGTCATGATTTCGATTAATGGATTAGTCTTCTGTTGCCGTAATAAAATAATATATATATATATATATATATATATTCTTACAAGATTTTTCTTTTTTTAACCCTCAAGTTCTTAAGAGTACCTCTGATGGAGATGTCTTTTAGCCACGTGGAGGCTCTCTAACGGAGATGTTATTTGCGACGTGGATGACATATTGATGTCAACATTTCAAATTTGACAACATCAAATTCTCCTGTCTTTTTATTATTTTTTACTATTATTATTTCTCTCTTCTTTTCCCTCCCCCCACCCCCAGATATTTTTCCATCCTGAAATCTCTAATGTGTGGAATAACTGAGGTCTTAGTTCTTACCGAATACTTGCCGTCACCCAAAGCTAGAATATAAACTTTGCTCACTCTATGCAGGTGAGAGTAATATTCTCACACTCATGTGAATCAAGCTAATGATACTCATATCTATGCCCATGCAAGTGAGTTAGGCTAATAACCTGTACCATAGAGGTGAGGTTAACGGTGCTCATGCAAAAGCCAAGTACATCGAAATATCAAATTTGTCATATGTTTTTCCAAACCCGCAAGAACTAAAATTTATAAGCCCAGACCGTCTATTCCGCCTAAAATCCAACTCGATTATTGTGCTGATTTGATGTTATTCGGAACGGACTACGGCTGCCCAGCATCTAGACGCCGTCTACGCAACCTCCCAGGCCGAGTCTTAAAACACAACTTCGTTTTTTTTTTTTTTCTTTATCTGAAAACAGAAAATAAATACTTTCGCTAAAGAAATATAAAAGCAGAAGTTTCTGGAAGAACCAAGGGGTTTTAGGCAACTCCGTGGGTCCTTCCCTCAAATTCAATTCCATTCGTCTCTGAAGAAAACGAAGCGTCTTCTCGCTCCTTAGTCGTCACTACTCACTACTCGAGGTAAATCCTCGGCTCCTTGTAGATATTAAGCTATGAATACAATCCATCTCCATTCTTCAATTTTTTGACAAGCGAGTTGGTTTTACTGTAAATTTCGTTTCTAGGGTTTCCTGTTTCGGTTCTTCATGATCAGGACTTGATTCAGACCTGGTTTTGTTGTGAGGGAGCTGGAGAGAGTGTTCGCTAGCTAATTAGGCTTTTTTCTTGTTCTCTTTATTACTTCAATTCTTGATTTTAGTCTTTCCTGTTGGTCCTTTCAATTCTTGATCTTTAAGGTTTCTTTAACAATGGCAAGCAAAAGCTCTGAATCCAACACCATCATTAGTACGATCAAGATTAACAGCCCCAACATTACCGACCTAGTCTTTGAAACCCCCATTCCTTCATCTTTTTATGAAGGCGGCGACCGGGTCACCATTGAACTTGGACCAGGAGACCCGGAGGACTTGCCGGAAGTTTTCGACAAGGTTATGAACACCAGTGAAGGCTTTTTCAAGAGTTTTCTCAAGATGTTTGACAATTTGGGTACGGACGGCTACAGGGACTTGGCTATGGAGATTGGGAATCAAATCACTGAACAAGGTCTTTTAGACCCGGCTGTGACCTTGACCGGCGTCATTGATGAGTATGCCGAAGCCGGAAAGACCGCTGAGGCTCTCCATGTGTATCGGAAAATGTTGGATTCTGAACATTATGCCCCCATTGTTTATACTTCTAGTGTTATGATCAAGGCTCTGGCTGCAGACCCGGACCCCAATTTTCATGGTGTTGCCAAGGAGTTTGTGATGGAGATGATGAGGAAGGGATGGCAGCCCAATGCCAGCACATACACCGCCGTGTTTGAGGCGTTTGCAGGTCAGGAGAAGATGGAGGAGGCCAAGCAGTTTCTGGAGGAGATGAAAGCTAATGGGTTTGTGGCTGACAGGAAAGCAATGAGGGGGATTAGACTGGTTCTTAAGGCAAAAGGACCTGTGGTCAAAAGCATTATCGACATCCTCTTTGGTGAGTAGATTGAACACTACCAATTCCCTTTCCTCTGTTACTAATGTCCAAGGTTCTATGTTGTTGGGTAAGATTTAGGATTAGCTAGTCCGTAAATGTATCTGATGTCCTAGTTTTTGTGCGGTTGTGGGTATGAAATAAGATTTCTGGTTTTAGTGTTAAACTATTGAATCATTGTTAAATGCATGTGATACCTAGCTGCTGTTGTTTTCTGTGGAAAATTACAAGTAGCTTGCTCAATCATTTTGTTTTATCTATGCTTGATAAGTGTTAAAACTTAAAAGCAGTTTAAATGACATGGAAGTGCTATTTGGTTAGTAGATTTAACATTACCAATGTCCTCCACTATTTTAAAAACTTGAAATCAAAGGGATATGTTTCTAATGTCCAAGTTTTTATGTTGAGTGGGTATGAACTAGGATTGCTAGTTAAGGACAACAGATACATCTAGTTAGAGTTCTAAACAAGATTGCTAGTTAGAGTTCTAAACAATTGAATGAATTCATAAATACATCTGATACCTAGCTGCTTTTCTGTTGTGTGGGAAATTGCAAGTAGATTGCTTATTCCTTTTGCTTATCTATGTTTGATGAGTGTTTATGACATGTAAATGTTCCTGTTCCTCCTAGCTCCCGTGTCATGTGGATTTGAAACTTACACCACCTGTCTGATGTTTATTTCTCCTATTCAGATAACCCTGAAGATTATTCTGACGAGTCAGAGGATGATGATGCTATAAAGAGGTACACCAACATGTTTCACTGGTCGGAGTACCCTCCTGATAGTTATATTCCTATCGCCAAGAAACAAGTCATCGAGGATGATCCAGAAAACCCCAAAGATCTGGAACAAGTCTTTGACATAATGCGAAAGAATGGACCATATATCCACACTTTGACCAGGATGAATACCATGCTTAAAGATGACGGATTCTTGTCTCAAGGTGAGGAGATTAGGGCTGTGATAGAGTTGGATGGTAATATACCTGAAGTTGTGACCCATACTGGTGTCATCGAGATCTATGGCAGGCATGATGAGGCCAAGCATGCTCTCAAGGTGTTCCTACGCATGTTATCCCTTGGAGTTGCCCCAAATGCATACACTTGTAGTGTTCTTATCAAGGCACTTGCTAAAGACTCCAACTTTCTTAGTGATGCCAAGAAGTACTTACTGGAAATGATGGATAAGGGAATGCAGCCGAATGCAAGGATATACACTCCAGTGTTCAAGGCCTTTGCCCGGCTGGAGGAGGATAATGTGACGAAGGGGAAGTAGTTCCTAATGGAGATGAAAGCTAAGGGATTTAGGGCTAACAAGAAGGCTGTAATGGGGGTTCTCAAGGGCAGAAAAGGACCTGTGGTTAAAGCTGTCATCAACATTCTATTTGGCAAGTAGATCAATTGCTCATCCTACTGCTCTATTCTAGACTAGCGTTAACAGTTAAAACCCTGAAATCCAATAGTATTGCTTCTTCCTTCTGATGTCCTAATTTCTATGTTCTGCTGTTGTGGGTAAGAATTACTATTGCTATTTGTTAGATATACTGCCAGGTGAACTAGGAAATAGTATCTGATGTCCTAGCTGCTTTTATATTGTGTGGGCAACTAGATTGCTCATTCAGCCATCTCTTTTTGTGCTGATAATTGACTTAGGCTTAAGTTCAGAACTTGAAATGCAATCGATATGTTTCTGATGCCTAGTTTCTCTGTTGTGTGGCTTTGCTATTTCTGTTTACAATTATTGGTCCCCAGTTCATTTTTGTAGACAGAGTTGAATGGTATTCCATTTTTAATGTCGACTGAGCATCTAAATGAAGAAGCTAGAAAGCTTATGAGGGGTTATAAAAGCCCTGTGGCTTTGGAAGAGGCTTTGTTTTGGCCATTATGTTTTTTAACTCGTTGAACCAGTGCACAAGTTTCCTAACACTAGTGAAACTTGATGCATTCTTTAGTTTTTTATTGAAGTTACATTTACTGGCTGAAGAACAGCTCTGGCACAGGCCCTTGAAGTCAACCAAATTTTATTCCAAACAAATGTTTCACATTTCCTATCCTTGGGCGTTTTTGGTTTAATTATCTAAGGGTGACTGCTGAGAAGTAAGTGGAGCTTCTGATGGGACACATTATTTCTTTAGGTCTCTGGAAGCAGAAATCATTAGGATTTATCGGTACAACATAACAGATTTTCTGGAAAACTAAAGTTGTGAGTTGTGACTAATAGCTTCAACCTCCATATCCCATCTCCTCATTACATAATTGAAGGGAAATTTTTCATTCTCATGTACTTGTTGTGAGCCAATATATGAAGGGGATACAATATCATATAAAGGATGATTAAGCAGGATCGATAAGTTGTAGTAAAATAACATCTGCTTAATCAGAGCATGAATCATCTGATTTAGCAGGATCAATACATTCCTATGATATTCTTGCAAAGGTATTGCACAACTCTTCGAAGCGGTATTCCATAACATTGGCTTGACATTCTTACAATTGACCAACTATAATGGCAGAAACAGAGGATTTTCCTTGAACAGAAATTTAGGTGCATTTAACTCATGAATGTGGAGGGAAGCTCAAAGTCTCTCAATCCTGTACCATTGATTTCTAGACACGTGTATGATAGGAGATTAAGGTGCACCGTATCTAACATGCACATGAGCCCCTGCATTTACAGTTTTCTCTGTGCTACTGTGCTAGCGTGAGAGGACAACACCCATCGATTGCTGCATATATAGTACATGGGACTTGATTTGGTTCTTGTAGACTAGGCCAGAAACTAGGCAGAGATTTCTTGTACAAACAAGGCAACCTTACCTCCTCCCCCCATGCTTAATCTATTGCAATCCTGCATCTTTTTTTAACTTTTGCGTGAATCACCGAATCAGTGAAACACTACTTTACTAGCTCAGACTGAAATGATGCAGTTTCTTTTTTTTGATAATGTCTGCACTTTCATTTCTTGTTCTTTCAAGAATATTACTTTCGTGTAATTAAGAAATACACTTTTGGAGTTTTGGAGGTTTCTTTCAAGAATATTATTTTTGGAGGATTTTGAAAGGGAAAAAAAATGTTGCTATGTTATAATTCCCTTTAATATAGTAGGAAATTTTTTAAAAATTGTAACAATTTTAAAAAAAAAAAAATTGGGCGGGTAACCGCCTTAATGGCACCCGCTTAAATTTGGGCGGGAATGTGGACAAAAAATAACACCTATCCCGCCATATAACCCATTTTCAAAAATGCAAAATCCCAAAATTACAATTATACCCCAAATTTGATTTAAATTTTCATATTGTACTATAAATACCAGAAGAGAGAGAGGTTTTAGCTTTAGGCAGCGGTTTCCCAAAAATTCTATTGCCTCCTCCAGTCCTTCACCATCCACAAGAAAACAGTCCCATCTTCTTTCTCTGCAGTCTGTACGAGGTAACCCTTAATTCCTTCACATCAAATTTCACTGTGTGCTTTATCTTTCTAGGGTTATGTTCCTCCCCAATCTTTAGTCTCACACTTTGTTTTGTTGCTGCGAAATTTGGGTAACATGTTCCTCTTATCTTGATTGCTTCAATTTATTGTACGGTTTCTATAGGGATTACTACAATGACAAGAAAAACCTCTAAATCCAAGAGCAAGACTAAGGCGAAGGCTAACACTTCCGAGGAGATAGAGAGTTTATTAGAGATTGACAATGTCTACGACCCGGTTCCTCCTCCTTACCAACAGGGCCCCGAGCCCATTGTGGTCTGTCCAAATGACCCCAAGGACTTGGCAGAAGTCTACGAGAAGGTGAACTTCTACGCCGCCGGTGTTATCTTGAGTGTTGTGAAGATGGTTGAGGGTCTGTCGATGGATGGCTACAACCGTGAGGCTGCGGAGATTGGGACTGATGTCATGGACAGGGGTAACATGCCTGGGGTGGTGGTCTTCACCGGCATCATTGAGGAGTATGCGAACATGGGCAGGACCTTGGATGCTCTCAAGGCATACAAGAGGATGTTGGCCTCTAAGGTCACTCCTAATGCTTACACTTACAGTATTCTGATTGAGACTTTGGCCGGAGACGCTGATCCGAAGTTCCTTGTTGTTGCTAAGAAGTACATGCTGGAGATGATGGGGATGGGAATGGGGCCCAATGCATTGACTTATACTGCGGTGTTTAAGGGGTTTGCGCAGCGGGGAAAGACAAAGGAGGCGAAGCAGTTCCTGGAGGACATGAAAGCCAAGGGGTTTGAGCCGGACGAGAAGGCTGTCAAGGAGGTTCTTATGGGAAGAAGGGGACCTATGGTTAGAAGCCTCTTCAACATCCTTTTTGGCAAGTAATGCTTATTGCCCTTGCTATATGTTAGATAATTTGATGAGTGTTGGAACTTAAAGACTATGAAGTCAAATGGAATGCTTTTGGTGTCCTAGGTTCTGTGTTTTGTGGGTATGAGAATTATCGTCGAGATTCTCCAAGGCAAGTAGATTGCTCGTTCCATAAGCTATATTTTAGATTAGTGTTAGAAGTTAAACTCTCGAAATCAAATGGAAAGGTTGGGATGCTAGCTTCTGTGTACGGCTCTGTTATTGACTTCTGTTAAGAACATTGAAATGTAATGGAACTGTTTATGATATCCTAGCTTCGGTTGTGAAGTGTGAATTAAGATTGGCTTGGGTAAAAATTAGAAATGCAATGGATGTTTTAATTTGATGTGAATCCAAACGCACTGGTATGTATATGATGCAATAGAATTAGGAATGCCATTATCTACCAACTTTGAACATGTTATTCCTCATAGGGAAGTTTCATATTGAAATGGAAGAGTTACAGAGCATGGACTGGTGCCACGATCTAGTCCGAGACAGGCGGACCTCATTTTAACAACAGACACTGAAACAATGCAAATGGCTCAGATTATATAAGCTGTTTAAGGATAAATGTAAAATAACAAAGAGAGAGAGTTTTGTTTCAGAGAGAATGGAGATTCAAGTGTGTTTATTCATCTCATTCAAGAGGGTATTTATAGGAATACATTATAGTGTGAATGCTTAAAGAGAAAACCAAAATGATAACAATCTCAATGATGAAATCTGTCATGCTTGTTGCCTCTTGGTAAAGCATGTCACATAAGTCTTCATACACTCAAGTACTTATCTATACACTTAAGTATTTATTACATGATATAGACACTTATATAATACATTTATACTACAACACTCCCCCTTGGATATTTCATGTCAATAGTATTGTGTTGGTGGTGCACTTCGAAGTTGCCTCGTTAAAAACCTTGCCAATCAATAAAACCCTGTGGAAAAAAACAATCTTGGTCGAAGGAGAAAAAGGGCACAACACGAGTTGAGTGTGGAGTATGTTTCTGGATACTCCCCCTGATTTAGATTCCCTTTGAAGATCATGGGAGTTCGGATATCCTTCTTAATCCGATGCTCTTTACATGTTTCTTGAAAAGGGATTTTGGTAATGACTTAATAAATAAGTCAGCTACATTATCTTCTGATCGGATTTGATTTACTTCAATGTTCAGAAGTGTTTGTTGTTGCTGATTGTAGAAGAATTTCGGTGATATATGCTTGGTATTGTCGCCCTTAATGAAACCTAATTTCATTTGCTCAATACAAGCTGCATTATCCTCGTAAATGCATGTAGGTTTATTTGTGGTAAATTTCAAACCACAAGTTCCTCGAATGTGTCTGTTTACAGACCTTAGCCATATGTACTCACGCACGGCTTCATGTAGGGAAATAATCTCTGCAGGATTTGAGGAAATAGTAACAAGGGTCTGTTTTGTAGATCTCCAAGATATCGCGGTGCTTTCTATGGTAAAGACATAACCTGTTTAGGAGCGACTTTTGTGAGGGTCAGAGAGATACCCTGCATCAACAAAGCATATCAAAACATCATTATCATTTTGATGGAGGGGAGGAGGAGAACGTCGGTCACCATGGATAGTGTTGCCGGCGTCTACATTACGGAAGGTGGCTTTTTGCTTCATGGGGTCTGATCCCATGCTTCAGTCTTTTCTTTTCTCTCTGTAGGGATAAAACAAACTTGTATCAATCGTACCTTTTAGGTATCGAAAGATTGTCTTTATACCAATCCAATGGCGGTGTGTTGGCGCAGAACTATGTTGAGATATCCGGTCTTGTGCATTGAGCTAAATACAATAATGGGCGTATCGCACTTAGATATGGTATTTCAGCCTCCAATAAATCTTTGTCCTCATCTATTGGACGAAACAGATCTTTCCTGAGCTCAAGACTACGGCCGATCATAAGAGTACTCACAGGCTTTGCTTTATCTTCATTAAAGCGTCTTAGTAACTTTTGAGTATACGCTGACTGATGGATCATAATCCCATCATTACGGTGCTCGAGTTCTATTCCGAGACAAAACTGTGTTTTCCCAAGATCTTTCATCTCAAATTCGGATTTCAAATATTTAACAGTTTCTTTCAACTCATCTAGAGTTCCAATTAGGTTCATGTCATCGATATAAACTGCTATAATTGCAAATCCGGATCTTGTCCTTTTAATGAACACACAAGGGCATATTTCATTGTTAACATATCCCTTCCCAATCAAGTAGTCACTTAGACGGTTATACCACATCCGTCCGGATTATTTCAATCCATATAGTGAGCGTCTTAATCTTATTGAAAACGCGCTCTGTGGTTTAGAGCCATCTGGAACCTTCATATATATCTCTGAATCTAGATCCCCATAGAGATATGCTGTAACCACATCCATGAGCTGCATGTCAAGTTTTTCAGAAACTACCAAACTGACAAGGTAGCGGAACGTTATAACGTCCATTAGGGGAGAATATGTCTCCTCGTAGTTGATTCCAGAGCGTTGTGAAAAACCTTTCGCCACAAGGCGGGCTTTGTATCTAACAACCTTATTTTTTTCATTACGCTTTCTAACAAAGACCCATTTATGACCAACAGGTTTTATATTTGGTGGTATCAATGTTATAGACCCAAATACCTGTCTCTTTGTTAGTGAATCCAATTCAGTATGGATCCCATCTTTCCATTTCGGCTAATTTGCTATTCGTTGATATTCTTCAACGGAGCGAGGTTCGATATCATCATATTCTATAATTCCTTTTGCAATATGATATGCAAATGCATCATCAATAGCCATAAAATTTCTGTCCATCATTACATGTATACTAGTGTAATTCATGGCGATCTCTCTATTCTCTGGAATTGGTTCTGCCATTGGAGCGTCCCCCAGTGATGTCTCTTGGACATAACCATAATCCGGAATATTTTCATGAGATGGATTATTTGTATCGATGATTAATGGATTATTTTGTGTCAAACTCGCTTTCTTTCTTGGGCGAGAATCCATCTAACCTATGGGCCTCCCGCGCTTCCTGACAGGAGCCGTGAGCCTAGCCACTGCATTACCCATATAGGGGACGTCATGTCCTTTAGTTTTAGGGACATCAATCCTTGCAGGTACGTTTGCAGCAGGTATGTGTGATCTTGTCACTTTAACGATATCAGAAAACGCATCAGGCATCGATTCTGCTACGTTCTGAAGATCGAGAATCCTCCGCACTTCTATTTCAGACTGTGCGATTCGAGGATCAAGATGAGACAAAGTAGGGACAGACCACAACAATTCCTGTCTTTTCTGTTGAACATTAGTGTTCATGTCTCCCTCTAATGACGGGAAGACTGTCTCATCAAACTGACAATCCGCAAATCGAACGATAAATAGATCACCTGTCAAGGGTTCTATCTTGTAGATAATGGTCGGAGAGTCATATCCAACATAAAGTCCTAAGCGTCTTTGAGGGCCCATTTTGGTGCAATGTGGCGGCGCAATTGGCACATAGACTGCACACCCAAATATGCGTAAGTGTGAGACATCAGGCTCATACCCAGTCACTATCTGGGACGCAGAAAAGGGTTGGGTGGCAGGGGGTCTCAGACGAATAAGCACAGCTGCATGCAATATTGCATAACCCCAAGCAGAAATAGGGAGATTGGTGCGCATAATCAATGCCCTAGCAACCATTTGAAGTCTTTTAATGGAAGCTTCTGCGAGACCATTTTGGGTGTGTACATGAGGGACAGGGTGTTCAACCTCAATCCCAATGGACATGCAATAATCATCAAAAGTTTTTGATATAAACTCTCCAGCATTGTCAAGACGAATTGACTTAATAGGATGATCAGGGTGGTGAGTCCTTAACTTAATGATTTGTGCTAGGAGTTTAGCAAATGCAGCATTTTTTATGGATAAGAGCATGACATGTGACCAACGTGTCGATGCATCAACCAACACTATAAAATATCTAAATGGTCTGCAAGTTGGTTGGATAGGTCCACAAATATCACCTTGTATTCTTTGTAAGAATAGTATGTTTTCTTTAGTGTCCTTTGCATAGGATGGTCTCGATCTTACCTTTGCTAAAGAGCAAGTTTTGCAAAATGAAATGATATGCTTTAGAAGTAACTCTTTGGACCAATGTTTAGTGCGTACTTCTTTTCGTTTTGAAGAATGGATGTCTGTGTGAAGTTTTTAATATACGGAGCATCATATCACGACCTGGATGTCCCAAACGATCGTGCCAAAGCCTGTATGTGTCAGGATCCCATAAATTTTCATTCATGACATGGTTGGATTCAATGACTCTAATAGTGGTTGCATACAATCTACTAGAGCGACACATAAGTTTCTCTAATACTCGTGTATTTCTGTAGTTATTAGAGGTGATGCAAAAGAACTATTGTCCATTCTCCGAATGTGTTTCCACAATAAAATCATTGGCTCTTATGTCTTTAAAGCTTAATAAGGTTCTTCCAGCTCTTGGAGCATATAGAGCTTCGGCGACATTAATATTTGTGCCATTTGGCAACAAAAATTGAGTTGATCCTCGACCATGAATCAATTATGATGGTCATGCCATCGTAGTTACTGAAGATCAACTAGGCGTCATCCATAAAAATAATTGCCTATGTCGCAATATAGTATGTGTGGTGCCACTATCGAGAAGGCATTCCAATTCTCCGGAAAACATACTAAAAAAGAATAAAGTTCGGAATATTAATAAATGTCCATGACATTGAATCATAATGCGATACTTTATTAATAGGGAAAATAGCCAATGATTACATCAAAGTTTTTCAAAGTCTATTCCAAAATAAAATCAAACTTTAGACAAATTGTTGTCACTAAATCCGTTTGGTAATTCCAATAAAATATGACCAGGAAAGTAGAGAGATGTTGGTGAAGCGAGGCTCGCTTATATACCCCGATCTCAATTACTTTCTTAGACATCATACTTCATTGGGTACGCCACATGAGAAGGAGTTAATACAATTGTTATTTATTGACTAAGGCACATTTGCCGTTCTTGGAAAATAGAAAAAGGACTATTCTAATCAAAGTCTGCGGCATCCTCCTGCACTTCATTTACAGCTTTGAAGTCCTCAATGGTGAGATTGACATCTTCACCATCTTCATCTTCAGCAAGGTTGGCTTCTTGCTCTCTTGCTTCCCTGTACTCCTTGTAGCGTGCAGCTAGTTGGGTACTTACATGACATTGCTTAAACCAATGCTCGATTGATCCACATCGATGACACATGTCATTGTGGTTACCTCCCTTCATTTGAGGTGCAGGTTATACAGATTGTGTACGTTGTGGATATTCTCTAGGAGGGTTGCTGCTACTACCACGGCGCATGGTGTGACCTCCACGGCTCATGGTGCTATTTCCACTGCCGGTGTTGCCATATCTCCCTCTTCCACGTGTGGAGTAGCCATCACGTGTGCCCGCTCTAAAGTTGTAGTTTCATTCTTTATTGGGGCGGTTATATGGAACCGTTCGTCCTTCATGTCCCTTTATTAGGGTACACATGTCCCCTATTGTTAAGGTACCGCTCTTTGCGCCCTCTCTTGGGTGCATTATAATTTGCCTCACGAACGCTCTTGGTTCCAATGGATCTTAAATTATAATTCTTTACGAGGATGTTGTCGTGCTTTTCAGCTACCGACAAAACATTAATGAGCTCATTGAACCTCGTAATTCGTCCAGCATTTACTTCAGTGCGATATTGCTTTGATAGCAAAATTGTTGCAATAGGGAAGGTGGAGAGAGTTTTCTTAATTAGCTCTTCTTCTGTGAGGGGTTTTTGACAGAACCTCAACATGGCTTTGAGGCGAAGATCTTCTGAATTGTATTCAGCAACAGACTTGAAGTAGGAGAAGCGTACATCGTTCCACTGAACCTTCAAGTCAGGGAGGAGGGAATTTTGGATATTGTTAAAGCGCTCCCTATAGATCCTTTGCATCTTTGATGGACATGTACTCTAATCTGAGTGCATTGTCTATATGGCGTTGCATCAAGATGATTGCTTATGCATGCTTTATGGGCGTTCGTCGGAACACAAGGCCCGTGTTTGGTGACTGGATGATTGGCAATATCCCTTTCGATGTGAGATGGTTCTCAACGTCGGTTTTCCAACTATGGTAATCTGAACCTGTTGAGTCAAGGATTTGAAAATCGAGTCTAGGTTCATTCGACATCCTGAAGATAAGAAGAAAATATTAGTTTCAGAGTTTAAACTTCCACGAAAAATAATAAGATTTCTGAGCTATGCTACCAAGAAATCAATTTCCAAGAATATTTAGATTATACCGAAACAATGATGTTTAATATAGTCATAAATTGATGTTTGTGGACCCTCTTAGTCCGAACATTATGAACACTCTTAGTTCATTGATTATGAACGCTCTTAGTTCGTTTGGCGTGAATTTCTATAATTCCGTTTTTGATTGTAAGTTCCCGAGAAAAAGGAAAGATGAGAAAAATGAATAAAAACTTAAAAATGGGAACTTTTAGTAAAGAATACCTTGAAATAGTGTTGCCGGAGGTGATCGGAAGGATCGCTGGAAAAAGTCGAGAAAATGTCGGAAAATTCACCCGAAAAGTCGTCGGAAACTTGCCCTGCAGATCTGTTGGCAGCTTCTTGGAAGCTGCTCGACAGGTGTCTCGGCAGATGCTCGGCAACTCTCGGCAGGTGCTGTCGGCAGGTGTCGGCAAGTCCTCTCGGCAGGTCTCGGTAAGTCCGCTCGGCAGCTCTCGGCAGATCCGCTCGGCAGCTCTCGACAGCGGTTCAAAACTTTCGGCGGCCGATTCCGGCTGTTTCCGGCCGGTTCTGGGCTTATTGGATCAACTGCTTTGATATGTGCTAGGGTTTGGAGGTTTTTTGTAGGTTTGGAAAAATGACTTCGATTGGATGATGAACTTCCTTTCTCTTGTCGATTTTCAATTCTAATTCTAGAGCAACTTCGTGTTGATAACGTATTTAAGGATAAACGTAAAATAACAAAGAGAGAGAGAGAGAGTTTTGTTTAAGAGAGAATGGAGATTCAAGTGTGTTTATTCATCTCATTCAAGAGGGTATTTATAGGAATACATTGTAGTGTGAATGCTCAAAGAGAAAACCAAAATGATAACAATCTCAATCATGAAATCTGCCATGCTTGTTGCCTTTTGGTAAAGCATGTCACATAAGTCTTCATACACTCAAGCACCTATGTTTATACACTCAAGTACCTATTTATACACAAGTATTTATTACATGATATAGACACTTATAGTATAATACATTTATACTACAACATAAGCAACTGCCGGAACCAAAAATATGTTATTCCTATGGGAGCATGTTCAATTACATGAGGGATCGATGTTGAGTATCGATTCTTATTGTCCTGTTCGAGGAGTTGATAAGCTAATTCCTATGGATGTCTATTTGTCCGGCTGTCCACCTAAATTGGAGGCATTTCTAGATGCTATAACAAAACTTTATAAGAAAATCTCTCAAGACATCTATGAAGATTGAATTCGATCTCAACTGGGGAATCAGTGTTTTACTACCGGTCACAAGTTTTGTCTTGGACGTATTACTCATACTGGAAATTATGATCTAAGATTGCTCTATGAACCACCCTCAACTTTAGAGATCTCTTGAAATATTTTTCAAACATAAAAGTGCAGTATCTTTCCACAAATTAGTGAATTAGGCAAGATCCTTTCTCTCGATCCTTCTTCTCCGATCAAACCCTGCTCCCTTCTCAATCTTTCTTCTCCATAAGTTGATATCAAAAACCAGTAATTCGGCAAGTTGGGTCTCTGCTGTGGTGTGGGATTTGGCAATAGCCTCCTCTACGGCATGTTTCAAACTTATTTTTGCTGTATATGATCTTTAATTGATTCGTGAAGCAATAAGCAGTTGGTCTATTACAAGAGGAAGAAGGAATCATTTGTTTGGGCCTGCCTTTTAGGCCTCAATATTAGATTGAAAATAAGTAAACCGGGCCAACCTGAAATCACACCGCATCAAAAAACGGTACAATCGAATTAATCGGTCCAGCCCATTTGAAGTGCGGTTGCGGTTTGAAATATGGCACAACCGAAAGAAGTAGATTGGTTCTAGTTTGGGCCTAAATCTGCACTACACCACATCGTGCAGGCCTACCATACTGCGAGTCAATCTTTATAAATTTCATCATAAATCTAAAATACAAATAAAATTTTGGGTTATAAAAAGATGATGAGTCATTTGTATGTCTTGCTTGATTAGTGGTTAGTACTCAAAAATGGGTTAGTTCATAGATCCTTGGGTTTCAATTACCAATTCAAGGAATGGAAACTTTACAAATAAAGCCCGAGGATTGGCATCCGATTGCCGTCATTTTATATGTATATGATTGTCATCTTTGTCCCCTGCCCCCCCAAACAACTGTGGTGCTGCTACTATTGGTGCCAACTACAGAGTTCATAATCCTGTCAGCTTGAAGAGTCTAAGTTGTTCTTGTTCTTTTTCTCTCATTCACTGGTATACACACCCCCCCCCCCCCCCCCCCCCCCCCCCCCAACACCCGAAACATTTCTCTAAACTGAACTTGATGGTTCCATCATCAACAAGAATATAGCTATTGCTATCTTTGTTATTAGAGACTCAAATGGTGCCCCTATTATTGTTGGTTCCTAGAGAATTGGCCACTCCAACGTTACTGTTGCGGAATGCAGTGCTGTTAATTAAGATTGTTTGATCAAAGCTTTGGAAAGTTGTTGTTCTTGTTGAGCGAGATTCTAAACTCATCATTGATTCCAACAAGAAGAAGTGTGACCCCCATGGCGCACTAGAGCCTTGATCAGAGACATCCAAGCTATTGCTCAGAGTTTTAAGAGTATTTCTTTCAAGCATATCTTTTGTGAAGCAAACTTTGTGACCGACACAATTACCTCTTTTGGCCATGCGAATCAAGCTCCCCGAATTTGAAGGAATAGTCTTCCCTTCTCTGCCTTTTTTGCCTTTATCTAGATCAGTATAGTAGTGCTGTTGTTGGGGTTAGTTGTTTTGTTTCATTTTCTTTTCAAAAAAAAATAAATTGCTTATGATGTAAACGAAACCCGTTGTTACCACAAACTTTTAATAATATGACTGTGATATGTTATTACGTGCGACTATCTCTATTTTAGAAAGAAAAAAAAAATGAAAGAAGAAATCTCTTAACAAATACTACATACAAAAGTAGGTTTTCTACATATGTATCATTCAAAACAAAGATATTTATCAGCTATAGCAAGTAAACAAACTTCATACTCCTGAGAGGCATTCTTTCGCATCCCTCCTCACTATGGATGAGGCTACAGTAGCCTCTTCATTTCAAGTTCTGCAGTGCTGCATCTTTTGCTATATATGATCAGTGCTAATGTGCTGTCGTCCACAACTTAGCTAGGTGCAATGCGTGCTGATGTGTTGCGTGGCTTTGAATCACGAACGCAAACGCACCAAATGCAAGCGTAAATAGCTAAGGAGATGAAAGAACTAATAACCAGGCATTCCAAGATATACGTTTTATAGTACTCAACAACGCACTTCCCTAAGTACTGACTCGTGAAGGTGAAGGTGCCATTATTCGGCACCTTACAGGTGACCATCAGCCCAGCATATTTCGGAGGCAGTAGTTTAGACATAAACCACACCGAAGAGATGAATCTGACGGCGGAAAGCCCCCCTTCATGAGTGGAGATTTCCTCTACCACTTCGTAGCTAAGCTGTTCCTTCCCCACACTGAATTCGAACTCCACACGAGTCTGGTTCCTCTTATTCGAAACAAAGGAAGGCCATGGCGTTTTTACTAGCGTGTAAAAGACGTCACCAGTCTGGTAGAGGACCCCGGCCTGTATGTGTTTGTAGAAGATTTTGAAGTTGTGGTTGGGGTTGGTGGCAAGGAGAGTGATATCCCACTGGGCGGTTAACTGAGAGCCTTCTGGATTGAGCAGAACAGTGCCAGATTCGACCTTGAACTGGGGGGTTTTTGGTTGCATGACTAGCAAACACACCGACCAAACGATGTAGCATAGGAGCAAGAGTTTCCAGAAGACGGAGGTGCATAGCTTAGTGATGTGTTTGTTGTTGTTGCCTGGAATTGGGCCGTCTACATCCAATGGAAGTGGGGCGGCTTCGAGTTGACCTGGGTGAGCCACATAGCCAGGCACCATCTTAATTGTCTTGGGTAGTAGTAGCCACTGAGGAGGAGCAACATAACAGTAACATAAGTCAATACGATAGTAGCAGATTTGAACACAAATATTGAAATTTTTTAGCAAGGTCTAAATCATCGAAACTCATGCGGTAGTAGCACATTAGAACGCAAATACTGAAACTTTGAGTACGAATATCATTAAAACTCATGTGATAGAAGCAGAATCGAACACAAATACTGAAACTTCTAGCAAGATGTTTGGCTCCAAAATCGGTCTGGGTGCAAACTGTCTCTTTTGCTGATGTAATTGCGCGAGCGTGCCAGCACCGTGGGGTGCAGTTGTCGGGGAGTCCCTTGACCTGACTTCTTCTCAAACGATGTGGACGAGGAGAGCACCAACCCCATCACAAGGTTCTTTTCTTGCCTTTCGGAAAAGGACTTCTTGCCTTACGGGTAAGGGCTTTGGTGTAGTCTCTTGCATTCACCGAATCGATACTTAACGTTGTAGGTTAAGCAGAGCAATCACTGGGAAGTTGGGAGAAAGCACGGGTTTGCTAAAGCGTGACTTTAGCTTCGCTGGGTTGCGAGGGCGTTACCCTTGCTTCACTGGTTTGCAAGCATGTTGCAGGTAGGTTTGCTCCGGAGAGGCTTTGATAATCTTAGAGATTGATTTGAGAGTTGTTGTTTTCTATATCGTCTTTAGCCTCTATATATAGGCTGCTGCAGATTCTCCTTCCTAATGGGAATGAAATACTATATTTTAGGCCACAATTATTGGCCTTTGAATCAAATCAAAACTCTTAATAGTTTTGATAACTATCATGAGTAATAAAAGATTAATTTTGTCGTAGCAATCTTCTAAGAAAGGTTAATTACCTTTTGGAGTCTTGGACGTAATCTTCCCCTTGGATGCGGTAGGATATGTATAATTAATGGGTTACTTGATTGCATGGCAATTAATCTTGGTTCCTTCCATTTTATTGGCACCGAAGAGTGATGATGGCCCACCAAACTATTGATTCCTTAATTGTCTCACCATGCATGAACCATTAGACATGATATATCCTTTGATTCCTTAATCAATAAGAGCTCCTGGCCTCCTGCTTTCACGTCTCCCTTAATTGCATGGGAATCTAGATTCCTTCCTCAATCTGCTGTTGATTGCAATATATGTGGGGCCTCTTGATAATTCACTTGCATATATACGCACAGAAGGATCACGAAGGATTACTTGATCTCCTAGTAGGCTTTATTTAGCCTTTAAACAATATATTCCGAACTTATCGAAAATATATAGCTTGGGTCCCGGATATTGGCTCAGTTCCTTCGAGTCCCTCTCGTCGGGAAAAAATGTTAATTTTGGGTTCAAACACAAGATAAGGTCAAAGATCATCGGAACTCATGTAATAGTAGCGGATTCGAACACAAATAGTGAAACTTAAGCACAGGAAGGCCATACGGCTTTAAAGAAAAGAGATGACCTTTTGCAAAGGTTCGAGGAAATGCCCTCTTAGCCAATCTTAGGTGGAACTGAGCAACTTTGGTATCAATCGACAGCAAATCAAAACCCTAGGACTGTGGCGTCATGAATAGCCATGAGAGATATGAACCAGAGCGGAAACGACTCAAGCGAGCATCATCAGAATTATCGATTAGAGTTTGAAAGCTAAGCTACCTCAAGTAGGCATAACAAACCGAGACAGAAAATGACAGCTGGCAGTCTTCACATTCTTCCTTTTAAACAAATAATTTCTTCATTTTAATACCGTTTAAAATGTACTTTTGCATAATTTTAAATCTAACCGATAAATGCTAGCTTCCAAAAATTTATATTTTCTTTTTATATGCCTTATCCATTTTTAAGGTTTAAGTTCAAACCCAAAGTGGGATTCAAAACTAATTCAATATAAAGTTAAACTTGCTATATGTATTAGTGTATTAATTTGACTTGATTTCAAACTAGTCTGTCTTTTCATTAAAGTAGTCTACTTTTACATAAAGTTAGTCTACTTGATAAACCGATATATTAATATACATTTTTAGAAATATTCCTATTAAACTTCAAATTCTTAACTTCAAAGCAAACCAAAAGAGCACATTCCCTCTCTGTCGGTGTTGGTAAACCTGGGCTTGGGATTGACACTCACCATTGCTAACTGTTCCACCAATGTTGTACATTGTTTATACCCAATATTTTGCATATCAGTCTATCATATTTTGTATATCGGCCCATCACATCTTGATAGGCTTTTTTTTTTTTTTTGGATCACATCTTTGACAGTTGAATGAAAGGACAAAAAAAAAGAGACCAAGATAATAATTATACGAATGAGATTATCTTGAGCAGTTGAAATCGGATGCTAGATAAGAAGAAGACACCGTGGAAAAGAATGTTTGGTTTTATTAATATCCTAGGTCAAGATAACAAGGAAATTAAGGTCAAGAAACTTCTTTTGATAATTAAAACCCAAATGTCAAAAGTCAAAACTACTAGTACTCAGAAAACGAAAATACCAAAATTAAAAGCCAATGTTAGAGAATTCCTAGAATCCACCCATAATTATCAAAGCAAACAAACTAAGCGTCAGTTTTCCTTTTTTGGACTTCTTCGGCCGCTGCACAACTGGCGGGTTTCCATAACCCGCGGCGGGGTAAGCCATGACGGGCTCGGGCCCTGGCTCGGGCTCAACCCAGTATTTCTCGCCCAACTTGTACCTGAAACTGACGCTCCCTTTGGATCTCCCATTGCGCGTCACAAGCTGATAGCTCACGTCCGTGCCGGAATCCTGAAGCAACTCCTTTACCGGAATAACGACTTTTCCGATCTTGGTGTCGCTGAGGGTGCGGTCGGAGACGAGCTGAATCTCGACTTTGAGGTGGTCCTGGTTGAGAGCGGCGTCGTCGAGCGTGAACTTGAGGGAGTGGTTCCACTTGGGATTGGTGCCACCGCCATTGTGGACGGGGGTCTTGAGCTTCTGCTTCTTGGCGCCGCCGGTGATCGAAACGACGGCGTAGACGTTCTCTTGGAGAAGAGGTTGACGTACTTGATGCCATGGGCGGAGACCAGCGTTAGCTCCAAAGGTGTGCAATACATTGATGAAGATTGAATACTCGATCAAAATGTCGAATTTGATGAGAGGATTTTGGGCTGAGAAGATTCCGAGAAGTGTTTATACGGAGAGAAAGATATGGAGGGGATTAGGGTTTGTATTTGGTGCTGTGAAGTGAGGAACAAACCGAGTGGAATATTCCTAATTCTCTACTACGTTGTATGATGGGCGTGAAAAATAATCAAATAGACTTCATATACAATTCGTTCGGAGTTGGGTATAAAATCCTAATAGAGTAAAGATGATTATTGATTAAGCATCTATATTACAACCTGTTAGGGAGCTTCACAGTTTTGGTGTTAAACAATCTGTTAGGTTTAATCACAAAATGTTTTGGTGTAATTGGGAGTAATCTAACCACTTACAAATTATATCTTTATTAGTTACTTTTTTAATGTACGTATTATTTTTCCTCACTAACACAAAGTGATATTTAACTCAGTAACAAGTCATAGTCTGTAATTTTCAGTCTTTGATATGGAGTTATATTCATCGAGTTTGTGTGCTATGTCAAGTAATTGTTGCTATGTTAAGTAACGAGCCCTTAAGAACATGTGATAGAAGCAGATTTGAACAAAAATACTGAAACTTTCAGCAAGATAAGCTCAAAGATCATCGAAACTCATGTAATAGTAGCGGACTCGAACACAAATAGTGAAACCTAGGCACAGGAAAGCCGGATGGCCTCCTAAAAAACAAACACAAAAAAGCCATATGGCATCAAAGAAAAGAGATGACCTTATGCACAGTAGGAGTTCGACGAAATGCCTCCCCACCAATCTTGTATGGAACTGAGCAACTTTGGCATCAATCAACCGCAAATCAAAACCCCAGGACTGCGGCGTCAAGAATAGCCATGAAAGATGAACGAGAGCGGAAGCTACTCAAGCGAGCATTACCAGAATTATCGATTAGAGTTTGATAGCCCTGATGCCATTGCTAAGCTACCTCAAGTAGGCATAAGTATAACAAACCGAAACAGAAAATGACAGCTGGCAGTCATCACATTCTTCATTCTTCATTTTGATACCCGTTTAAAATGTATTTTGTTTAATTTTAAATTGAACCAATAAATACTAGCTTCCTAAAATCTATATTTTTATCTATCTCATCTGTTTTTAAATTTGAAGTTCCGATCCAAATCGGAATTCATAACTAGTTCAATATAAAGGTAAACTCGTTTCATGTATTTGATTTCGAATTAGTCTACTTCTGTATATAACTAGTCTATTTGATGAATCAATATATTAATATATTGTGCAACTTTTCTAGAATTATTTCTATTAAATTTTAAATTTTTAAGCTTAACGCAATTGCAGACTCCAATTTCGGAAAATACATATTACTTGTAGCAGAAGTTAGATAATCATCTTATGATTGCCTTCGGAGAAATGTGTTACTCAAGTTAACTACCCTTAATTTATGAATAAGGCGATTTTTGGTGAGATTTCCGGCGACTCTAGTGAAGTCATAAAAACTACTCTCAAAAACACCAAAAACTACTATCAATTTTCTATTTGAATACCTTAGATTACAATTGGTATTCTGCGCAAACTTAGTACACAGATTCCTAATTAAGGTAAGATATCAGGAAATCAAGGTCATGCATTTACGTCTTTAATCAAAAGTGTTTTGAGAGGCCACGTACTTTTAATTTCCAATATTTTCTATTACATCATGCACTAGGGTACTAATCTTGCATGAAAACTCAATTGATAACTCCTAACGTACTTGAAACCCTTGAAAACCAACATTTTCCAACTTACAAAGTACAACTAGTCCATGAGCACCCGTACATGCATGTCATTGATTTCCTTGTTATCTCTTGATCGACCATAATTAGGAGATTAACAAAACTAAACATTCTTTTCTACGGTGCCTTCTTCCTATCAAGCATCTAATTAACGACTTCTCAAGATATCAACACATTAACTGTCATCCATAAATCAATATCTTAGAGTTTTTGCTTCATTCAACGGTAAAGATGTGATGGACCGATGTGCAAAATATTGGATATAGACAGTAATAAAATATGACGGGTTCAAATAAGAGCGAAGTAATATGAAAAATCGAAAACAACTGTAAGAGAACAATTCCAAAACGCCAAGGTTGGTCCATTAGCAAATTGCTAAAGACAATTTTTTTCTTTGAACATTTTTGCTTGAAGACAACTATAACCATGCATGATAGTTTTAGGCTTCCATTTACAGTTATAAACGCTGAACTACTAGTACCCAATTTAAAATGAAAATAACAAGTTTAAAACCGAAGTTTTTTAGTGAGTTTCTAGAAATCAAACACATCGCTGGGTTCATCATTACCCTCATCAGAAACCATCGCTCCGATCACCAAACCACCCAACAAACCAAGCACCACGTCACCTCCTCCTCCTCCAACGGGCTTCTCCGGCTGCTGCACAACAGGCTCGGGCTCAACCCAGTATTTCTCGCCCAACTGGACCTGAAAATGACTCTGCGCGCCTTTGGATCTTCCTTTAAGCGTCACAAGCTGGTAGCTCACGCCGTCGCTGGAATCCTGAAGCAGCTCCTTTGCCGGAATAACGAATTTTCCGATCTTGGTGTTGCTGAGGATGCGGTTGGAGACGAGCTTGATCTTGACTTTGAGGCGGTCCTGGTTGAGACCGTCGTCGTCGAGCGTAAACTTGAGGGAATGGTTCCACTTGGGGTTGGTGCCGCCGCCCTTGTGGACGGGGGTCTTGAGCTTCTGCTTCTTGGCTCCGCCAGTGATCGAGACAACGGCGTAGACGCCATTGTGGAGAAGAGGTTGACGTCCTTGATGTCATGGGCGGAGACCAGCGTTAGTTCCAAAGGCGTGCAATACATTGACGAAGATTGGATACTCGATCGAAATATCGAATTTGATTAGAGGTTTTTGGGCTGGGGGAGAATCAGGGAAGTGTTTATATGGAGAGGAAGATATGGAGGGGATTAGGATTTAGGGTCCTTTACCTAAAGCCCTAAAATAAGCAAAAATTAACTCATTTACTCGGACAGCAGATTTTTATTCTCACGTACACAATTTGACACCAAATGATCATGTTACCCTCAACCCAATTAAAGATTAACAATCATGCCACTCGACATCAATCACTCTCTCATCCCGATCTCTCTCCCCCTACGGCGCTGTTTCTCTCACCTCCGCGTCGTCCCTCTCGCCTCTGGCGCTCTCTATCTCTCTCCTCCACGCTGTTTCTCTCACCTCCGCGCCTTCTCTCTCGCCTCCGGCGCTCTCTCTCTCTCTTTCCTCCGCGCAGACTGACTCTCTCTCCTCCGCGTCGACTTTCTCTCTCTCTCCTCCACAGGAAGCTCTCAAACGCCTCCTCGCTCTCATCGCCCAGGGCTTCGATGTCTCCAATTTCTTCCCTCAGGTTTGAAAATCTAATTCCTAAGGCCCTGTTGGGCAGCAAATTTTGATCCGAGCAAATCTTGATAAGCTTTCGGAGTTGTTTGTGAGCTGGAATTTGAGTTATTGTGTGTGAAATTTCATGTTGCAGGCGTCCGAATGAGGCTTTGCTATCGATTAATTGCTTTCAGAAGGATCTAGGGGATCCGAACCCGTTGGTGAGGGCATGGGCACTGCGAGCATGGCTGGGATTAGGCTGCATGTTATTGCACCTTTGGTTGTGGTTGCTGTGGGAAAATGTGCTAGAGATCCGTCTGTGTATGTTCGAAAATGTGCTGCTAATGCGCTTACTAAGCTAATGATTTGCTCCTTGATGAGTATACTACCAGTATTGAAGATGTCTGATTCATTTTTATGTTCAATAGTTGCAGACTTGTAGGAAATGGAAACAGTTGTGCATATATGTTCAATAGATCTCATTTGGTGGTCAAATGGAGGAAACAGTTTGTATTCACAACAGCAGTATCATATCATTGTCATGTTGCTTGCACACCTTTTTTTTTTCTTTAGGGTAAAATGGGGGCAGAGCAGAATGCCTAGAAGGGAAGGGGACAACAATGGTTATTATTACGGGGCAATAGATGTCTATTGGGGGGTTATAGATGTTTTGAATTGATATAATCTCCTCGTTTTTTTTAATCAAAGTTTTATTTATGTAATTTTAGGAAAATTATTTCACATTTCGGTAATCAAAACGTCTATTGGGGGGGGGGAATAGATGTCTATTGGGGGGAAATAGACCTTTATTGCCCTTCTATTGGGGAGCAATAGGCGTATATTGGGGGGACAATACACTACTGAGGCAATAAACGTCTATTGGGGGGGGCTATACATGGCTGATAGACGTCTATTGGGGGGTAATAGACCTCGATTGCCCCTCTATTGAGTAATAAACATTTCCGGTGAGGTTTTCTGAAAAGTTCGGTGGGAGGCAGCCGGTGACCGGAATCCGGTGAGAGTTGGCCAGAATCCGACGGCCGGTGTCCTGATTCCGGCGAAGTCTCATATGGTTTCTCTCTCTTCAATTCTTTCTCTCTCTCTCTCTCTCTAAGTAACAAAGGGTAAGGGTAAATGATATTAAAAAAATTAAAAAAAAAAAATCTTAACGGGAGTATTAGGGAAGACCTCCTTAAAGTATTTTAGGTAAGAGAGAATTAAAAAAACTTAATGGGGTGAGTGGGAAAAAAATCCCTAGAAATGGGGTAAATATATTTTCTCCTAGAAGTGAATAACAAACCGTGTATGGAACGAAAACGAAAGAAAGACGCATGCAGCTTTGTTTCCCAGTAGTGTGGAGTTTGAGTCCCTCTGGGATTCGCGTTCCTAATTCCTCTGCTACGTTGTATGATGCGCGTGAAAAATAATCAAATAATTAAGACTTCATATACAACTGAAGTTGGGCATCAAGCTCGTTTTACGGAAGGATATCAAGAATCATGGAATTCAACGACTCAATCATGAGCCTGAGCTTGTATTAAACAACTTTACAACACGCCTTGGTCATCGTATTGGAAGATTAATACAGTCACTTTTCCATCAAGAACCAAACTTTCGTGGTCGGCGAGTTGTAACTTTCCACAACTAGCGAGATTTTATATTCTTCCGTCATCATCGATACATTTTTGTAACCAAAGGGACTAAACAGGCTGAAGTAAAGGACAAAAAGACCAAGGATTCCAAAGCTGTGACTATTATATTACTGAAGCGGAAACCATTTGCCCGTCTACAGTAATGTGGTCCTCGTTTTACCCTTAAATTGATCAGTCTGAAGCACGGGACATTTCACCCTAGAGGCGGGGAGTTTGAGTGGGTTCACAATCCTGAGATGGACACTAGCAGAAGGAGGTTTTTTCTGAGTAGCTTTGGAATATTACTCAAACTCTTCTTCTGGTGGAATGCAAGTGTTAAGGGTGAAGGAGTTGCTACACCCCGGCCTGCAAGAAGTAAATCAGCCCACTTTGTGCTGTTGGATGACAATGATTTTGATAGCTTGTGTATTGAATACAAGAAAAAGACCAGTTACTCTTGGAGTAATCTTCGTTATAGTTCATTGTTTATGAAAAAAAATATACACACACACACAAACACAACTGGAGTTGGGTATAAATTCCTAACAGAGTAAAGATATTTAGAGTCTTTTTTATTTAAAAAAAAAAGATATTTAGAGCGCTTCACATTTTAAAGGAGGTTTACAGTAATATATATTTTATTTTTTTGGAAGAGCCCGAGAGCTAAAATATATTCATCATAAGCCATAATATGCCGTTACATACCATTCCGCCGCCATCTAGACAGACAAGAAGATAATAGTACTACCCACAGTGGTACATAGAAAAATAAACCTACTGATTGTACAAGTCAAGTACGTAGACATAGGTTTACAGTAATATTTGTATGAGAGGTTTTGGTGTTTATTCCCATCTCCTTTTTAACCTCTTCAATAATTAACCTCGTTCTTGCGGGGCTTGATGAAAAAAATATATAAAAAAAATATTGACTCATTAACATTTTGTAATTTTTAGTATTTGATATGGAGTTTTGCTCATTGAGTTTGTAATAATTTTGTGCACTTTGTAGCCAAGGAAACTCTGGTTTTGCCTTATGTTGCTCATTGGTGAAATTTAGAGCATCAATAGCTAACCCCCTTCCTAGTTCAAGATTGTTTTTAATTAGGGGTCGTGACCACTTATCCAATTTTAGCCTAAAAATTGTTTACTTGCTCCACTAAGAGTTTTTTAACCTCATTTACCCAATTTAAATGCAAGTGACATTTTTACCCCTAATCAAATTAATAAACTACAAACTTCTCTCTCTCTCTCTCTCTCTCTCTCTCTCTCTCTCTCTCTCTCCCCTCCTCCTCCTCAGAGCACAGGAGTCCGATCCACGGCGGTGAAGACTTCGCTGCAGAAGTCGTCGCCTGGCGAGTCGATGATGGTGACGAAACCTTTCTGGAGGATTTTGGGCCATCTCGGCTCTGTTTCTCGATCCGGATCTTGGCCGGCTCTTGCTTCGGGAACTCGACGGCGATGAAGACGCAAGGTGGTTGAGGTTGAGGTCGGCGATGGTGCGGTGGAGGAAGAAGCCGCGGGAGACGAGGCTCGTCGGAGATCAGGTACTTGTTGGTTGGGGAATGCCACAGAAAGCGACGTTTTGAGCTGCGGCTAATAAAATTGGTGAATCATAATCTTCTGGGAGGATGGGGAATTGCCAAACCAAAGACTTTCATCTGCTGCCGTGATAATATCTCCTGGGCAATTACCATATGCAGAAGAAGTCTGGGCCCTCAGCTAGTCAGCTTAATTAGATAAGAAAAGGGAGATAAGACATTGCTTATCAACTGGGTGTTGTCTTTTACATTTTTTTCTTTTTCCTTTTTCCAATGAATGAGAAATTTCATAAAGCCCAAGACCAAGTAGTAAAAAGATCATTAGTGGACAATAAAACGATTATTAGAAGATAATAATGAGATTTTTAGGCGGTAGTAAAAAGATTATTGAAGGGCAATAAAATATTTATTGGGCAATAACAAGATTATTGGGAGGTAATAATAAGATTATTTATTTGGATAAACCTACTAAAACTTTCAAAATTAAAAACATCTTTATTTTTCATTAATTATTGATCCCTAATAAATATGTTATTGGGGGGCAATAATATGATTATTGAGGGGCAATAATATGGTTACTAGGTATTATTAGGGGGGAATAAATTCATACGTCGGAATCCGGTCACCAGTCTGATAACCGGATTCTGGATTCCAGTGACTGTTGCCAGATTCCTGTCACCGGTCACCGGATTTCGGTCACCGGAGTTCTCGACCGGCCAATGGTCACCGGAGTCCGGCAAAGGTTTATGTTGACTTCTCTCTCTAAGTGCCAAAGAAGGATAGGGCAAAATATCCCAAAAATAAATAAAAAGGAATAAAAAAATAATTAATTGGGTATTAGGAAATAATCTCTTAGAGTATTTGAGTAAATGGGGAATCTCTTAAAGTGTTTGGGTAAGTGGGTAATTTTTATCCTAAAATTGTGTAAATGGTCATTATCCTTTCTAATTAATCAGGTGTCGTATTCTCAGTGGTGTTCATGTGGTCAGTTACATGAAAATTATGTTCAATCATTATTGGATGTAAATCTAACGGTGGAAAAAAAAAAACAACTCAATTTAAATGTAATTATTTTCACAATTGGATTTGCATCCAAGGGTGATTAAGTATAATTTTCTTAGTCAGTTATTTACCAGATGAACATTATCGTGGTACTTTTCCTTTCAATGTGTTGTGGCAAAATTTTAACGAAAGAAGCCCAAAAGGATTTTTTGTCCAAAAAATAAACAATAGTAAACTCGAAATTTAATTTGCTACTTGGGGTTTCAATGTCCTTTTATTTTTTTGAGTACCGAGAATAAATCCATCATCCAGGTTATGTACCCTCAAGCAATTCTTGAAGTTGATGTACATCAGAGAGAAAATAAGGGAAACTTTAATCACACGAATTGGCCCCTGAACTACTCATGCTAATCAAAGCTAGCAAAGTCAATCAGGATTTACCGACTGATGTCTAAATTGTAAGCTTAAACTCTACCAACCAAATTCCACTAACACCACGACAATTGCTTCTTTAGGAGTCAGTGAGAATCAAACTCGGGTGGCCATAACTGTGATAAACTAAATTACCAACTCACCAACTCTTTGGGGTTCAATGTAAGTTCATGGCGCATAATGTATCATTTGAAAATCTTAATGAGACAAACGCAACCTACAATCATACCGTTCGTGATATTATCGCATTTTTAACTTTAAAATTTTATGAAATTAGTAGTGCTTTTGCTAAAAATGAATGAGTTTGTATATATTGAATTTTTTTTCCTAAAAGAATATTCCTTTGCGTAAAAACTAGAAATGATTTTTCTCAATAGTTAAGAGTGATGGTGCCTTCGCCTTAACACACCTTTTGAGTGAATTTGTCCCAAGTAGTAATAGCAAATCCAGTCACCTAAGAAATGATTAGCCGAAAGATAAACAAAACAGAGCTCTTAAATTAGGCAAAAAATCACAAATAGTCACTGAGTTATAACTCATTCGACACTTAACTCACTGTATTTTCAAAAATATCACTTAACTCACTCACTTTTATATCCGTCTTTCACTTAACTCACTGCTGTTAATTCTACGGTTAGAAACCGTTAAAATTGAGGGTATATTTGTCAAAATACATTTTTAACTAAAAAGAATTCCAAATTTATTAGATTTAAATTTTTTTTTTTTCAATTTCTGAAATTTTTAATAAAAAAGGATTTTATTTTAATTTAAATATAATTTGAGAAAAAAAATTCCAGATTTTTTTTTAAGTTAGAAATGCATTGTTTGAGTGTTTAGACAAATATACCCTCAATTTTAATAGCTTTTAACGGTAGAATTAACGACAGTAAGTTAAATGAAAGACGGATGTAAAAGTGAGTGAGTTAAGTGATATTGTTGAAAATGCAATGAGTTAAATGTCGAATAGTCATAACTCAGTGACCATTTGTGATATTTTCCTCCTAAATTAATGAAAACTCTAACAGAAAACCACTAGGTGTGGTGTAGTGGTCGAAGGTCCCAGTCTGGAACCCCCAGGTTTGGTTTTCGAGTCTCCACTCCTACACTTAGTGGTCAGCAGATTTGAGGGGTCTTTGGGTTCGTGTGCCTGTTACGAAAGATTAGTCTGGCTATGTTGAGATACTTCAAACTGATTGGGTGGGTGTGTACCAACTACCTAACATACCGAGGTGGCTTGCATGCCCCTCCCCCTCAATCAAAAAAAAAAAAAAACTGACAGAAGTTTCTGGAAGTACAAAAGAGTTTATTAGTTTAAGGCCAAAGCTTTCCCTCAAATTCTATTGCATTTGGGTGTTCCTCTTTCTTCTTCCTCAGCTGGTCTTCGCTGCTTCTACACCAGAGGTAAACATTTGCTCCTTCTATCAAGTACTAAGCGTTTTTTGAATTATGAACAGATCTTATTTCAATCCGTGACTTACCTGGTTAGTTTTCCTATTTGTTTATGCAATTGTTTCCTCAGTTGCTTGGAGAAATGTGGGGTTTGAGTTATTAGTTTCTTTTTCTGTAAGGATTTGTAACCAAGAACTCATCTTTCGGTTTTTTTTTTTCTTTTTTTCTTTTCTTTTTATGAAGACCCATCTATCATTTACTAAATTACTAAGAGATATGTGGGAGTTTGACTGATTAGTTTTCTTTTTAGGGTTTAGGTTCAGCATGAATCTTTAGTTAAGAACTTGTTTCCAAACTTGGTTGTGTTGCTGAGAAATTAAACTGGGGAAAGTATTGCTTATGCTTCAATTTGTTTTCTTTTTCTGTTTTGTTAAAGTTTTCCTATTTGGGTTGAAATTGAACAGAGTATTTGTTTGCAATTAACAATGGCAAGCACTTCATCCAACACCCTTGAGGTCAATGTTAGCAGCATCAACTTTAAGACCGTAGTGATTGACAATGGCAGCGAACCGATCCCTCAATATCCTTTCCGTGTTTTCTGCCCCAAGTCCCTCATGTTTGTGCTCCCTGAAGATCCCAAGGACTTGCTAAAAGTCTTGATGAAGGTCAATTCAACAAAAGGCATGTTTACAAGTCTCATCAAAATGTATGAGGCTTTGTTAACCGATGGCCTCAAGCATCAGACCAGGGAGATCGATGCTCAAATCCACAAAGATGTGGTGTCGGATGTGGTTGTCTACACATGCATCATTGAGGAGTATGCAGACGCCGGTAAGACCAAGGAGGCGCTGACGGTGTTCAAGCGCATGTTACTCTTTGATGTCACCCCCAATGCTTACACTTACAGTGTGCTCATTAAGGCACTTGCTGCAGACCTAGACCCCAGTTCTGTCGGGTTTGCCAAGGATTTTGTTGCTGGAAATGATGCATAAGGGAATGCAACCCAATGCCAGGACATACACTGCCGTGTTTGAGGCATTTGCTGGGCATGAGAAGATGGAGGAGGCCAAGCAGTTTCTGGATGAGATAAAAGCTAATGGCTTTGTGGCTGACAGGAAAGCAATGAAGGCTATGAGACATGTTCTAAAGGGCAGTAAAGGCCATGTGATTAGAACCATGGCCGACATTCTCTTTGGTAGGTGTAATGAACATTGCTCAATCCATTTGCTCTGTTATGTATGATTAGTATGACAACGTAAAAACTTGAAATTATATTGACATGTTAGGGTATCCTAGCTGACTAGCATTACTAGTTGAACTTTTAGTTGAAATTGGTAAATGTATGGCGTGTCCAAGCTTTTTGTGCTCTGTGAGTATGAATTGCGGTTGCTAGTTTAAGTGCTAAACTATTGAAATGCATCTGATCTCATACCTAGCTACTTTTTTGTTGTGTGGGCAAATGCAAGTAGATTGTGCATTCCATCTACGTTCGATTATGGTTAGGTGAAATTGAAAAGTTTAGATTAGATACATGGAAAAGGTTTCTGCTTTCCTCCAAGCTTGTGTTGTGTGGATATGAATGAAGATTGCTTTTATTTACTACCTTTGACCTATTATGGGCGTCTCTTTTTCTTATTCAGATGACCCAGAAGACTATTCAGACTACTGAGATGATGATGATGATGTTATAAAGAAGATTAGCAAAGGGATGGACTGGTCTAGGTTCCCTCCTGATAGCTATTTATCCTTTTGCAAGAAACAAATCATTGAGAATGACCCAGAAAAAAACCCCAAAGATTTGGAAGATGTCTTTGACACAATGCGCAAGGCGGACCCTGTCACCTTCACAATGGCCAGGATGATCAACATGCTGAGGAAAGATGGATTTATGTCCCAGGCTGAAGAGATATTTGTCAAGATGGACTTGGATCGCGGTATACCTGAAGTTGTGACACACACCGGTGTCATTGAGATCTATGCCAAGGCATACAAGGCCAAGGAGGCTCTTAAGGTGTTTGTGCGCATGTTATCCCTGGGCGTCACCCCCAATGCATACACTTACAGTGTTCTCATTAAGGGACTCTCTAAAGATTCCAACTTTCTTGGTGATGCCAAGAAGTACACTCTGGAAATGATGGATAAGGGAATGCAGCCCAATGCCAGGACCTACATCGCTGTGTTTAAGGCCTTTGCCAGGCTAAAGGATTTCAAGGTGGAGAAGGGCAAGGAGTTTCTGAAGGAGATGAAAGCGAAGGGGTTTGTTCCTAAATAGAAGGCTGTGATGGAGGTTTTGAAGGGAAAAAAGGGACATGTGGTTAAAACGGTAATGAACATTCTCTTTTGCAAGTAGATCTATTGCCCAATGTTGGATTAGTGCTAACAGTTTAAAGCCCGAGTTTTGAAATCAAATTGTATTGTTTATGTTTCTGATATCCTAACTGATGGGCAGTCCCTCCTTAATGGAGGAGGAAATTCATGTGGTGATTTACCACATGAGGAAAACATGGGTTTGAAAATTCAAAGAAGGTAGATAGCAAGCCATCTTGGAAAGGTAGATAGCAAGCCATCTTTGAAGTTAGGCATGCCAAACTTGGAAGAAAACTTGACTTTACTTCCAATTGCATGCCATATCCATAAACTCAATTGTCTATAAATAGGCATGAAAGGTTGTAGAAAAAACAACCAAGGCAAGAGTCATTCCAAAATAATAGAGTTTGAGATAGTAGTAAGATCCTCACTTGAGAGATTAGTGAGAAGAAAATACCTCTTGAGAGATAGAGTGTGTGTTACCACTTTGGTGAAGTTTAGTCACCAAAGTGAGATTGCCTTGTAATCCCATTATTTAAATAGTGGAAGAGAGTATTACTATTGCCCCGAGGACGTAGGCACATTTGCTGAACCTCGTTAAATATTGTGTCTTCTTTTGTTTATTTGTTGCTACTCTACAAATCACACGAGAGGTGGGAAAAGTTAGATCCTGGGATAACCAATTATCCATTGGCTTTGTATTAAGACAGCCCTTCTTTCCCAACACTAACTTCTGTTGTATGGGAATGAATTAGGACTGTGATCATGTTAGATACACTATCAACTGGATTAGGAAATGTTTTTGATCGATGAAACTTTTGTTGTTCTGTGGATATGTATCTCATGTCCTAGCTGCTTTTATCTCATTCCTTTTGTGTTGATCAGTGTTGAAGTTTAGAATTTGAAATGAAATGGAAATGTTATTTCTGTTGATATTGTGTTGCTTCTAGTGTATGAATTTCAGTTAGTATTGCTACTTCTATGTATTATCTTTCACTAGTTTCAATTTTTGGAGAGAATGATTCCCCATTTTGCATTATTGACTCAAGAATTCTAATGGTTAAGTTACAGAGGTCGTGAGGACATTTAGAAGCCCCATCTCTATAAAGAGGGTTACAAATCTCTCTTTTGGGGGACATTAGCTGTTTGAACCAGTGCATAAGCCCTGGTTGTTCTGCAGATCAACATGCTGCTGTTATGGTGATGTTCTCACCAATGTTCATATATATGGTTAAGTGGGTTTTGTTTCAGTTTCCTCTCAAGGTTGTGAAGAGATTTTTGAATGATCACTTTTCTAAATTTACTGTAAAAACCGTATTGCATTCCTTAGCTCCTTATAACTTACATATGCTGTGATTGACTGAAAATTTTCTTAAACAAACCTTTGAAGTGATTCAGTGTCATAATAGTAGAAAGCAAATTTCATAGAAACATTTCATAGTTTCCTGTTGTCAGACTCAGCATAGAGTTTTTTTACCATGTTGAATGCACTAACCACCATTCAAGATAGCCTTGGTCTTTGGTTAACCTCTGATCTTACAGTTGTTGCATCCAACACCAATTTGGTGTTGTTTTAGTTAGCAGCTCTTTACTTGTTTTTGATTTCCGCTCACATGTACTTGTCTATAAGCTAGGACTGCGACTTAGATAGAGAAGCTAGCAGAGTAGAGATTTCACGACTTTTTCGATAGGCTAGGGTAACCCCCCTAGGCAGGCCGTGCTTACCGCAATTAAGTTTCTTTCTGTCTGTTTGGTTGATAGTTTTCCTTGTGCCAATTGATTAGAATTGATCTGACCATTAGTGCGAAAGTGATCTGATCATTAATCTTTCCCTTATTTGGGATGACTCGTTGACTTGCGAGTTTATTATTCAACTTGAAAATACAAGGACAAAATATAATTTTCTGGACAATGGGGATTGCAGTACACTGATCAATCCTTACTGGGTAGCAGAAACCAAAATTAATAAACAGAACACCAGATTTTGGTTACGCAGTGAAAACCTCAAACATAAGATTAAAAATACTGCGGGGCTTTTATTCTTGAGAACCCGAAATAAGAATCATCTTATTAAGAGGGATATGTTCTTTTACAAACTTGAATAGCACTAGCTCGGCTACAGTGGTTAGACAAAGTCTAATACAAAGTTTATCTTCTTTCTTGAACTTCTTCACTTGAACGATCACCAAATATCACTCTTCTTTCTTCACAGCTCCTCCACTGATCTCATGAGAAGTTATGCATATGAAACAATGATAAAAAAACACTTAAACATGGACCAAGTGTTTAGACTCTTGTGAATACTTAATCACAAGCAAGCATGCAAGACACCTATCAATATTCTTGCGTTTTCAGGACACCTAGCTTCTCACCATGTATCTTTTCTGTATATATCATTGACAAACGGCAAGACCTCCAAAGCCCAAGATTCTACCCTAATTCTCCTTTAATTAGGAAAGAAACTTTCCATATAAGAAATCCAACAAATCTCAAGGAAAATCAATTAGGAATAGACAAATCCTAAAATGCCTAGGTCAACAACACCACGATTTTAACAATCAGAAAAAACTTTTAAAACGTAATTACATAAAACCCAAATCCTACTTTCCAAAAATGGACTCCAAATAAAATTGACTCTCATGCATATGCACATGCATTTACCTGTGATTCTCCAAGATCAGTAAAGGAACTTTGACATATATAGATTTGTATGGGAATGCCAATACGATGTGTACAAGAATTGTACCTACACAACTCATGCCTCAAATATTAAGACGAAGAACTTGCTAGAAAATTGGTGAAGCGCAGTCGTCGTATTACACAATTGATGAATCTTTAGACTGAAAGATGCAGCATCAGATCGAAGTGATCGATGAACTTGAATTGATCAGATACCCGGCTTAGAATCTCAGCAACAAGAGGAACCTAGCATCCTAGCTAGCGGTGATACCACGATAGAAAACAGAGGTATCAAAGATGATTATTGAAAACGAAATTAACGAAATGATGAATCTTCTATGAAATCTCTCTGAAAAATGACTGTAATATCACTCTAATATCAAATGTCAATCATAATGTGTCTCAGTTCACTACACTTATATCTATATTAGAGTGATAAGTAATGCTATGGTTAGATGTTTTATGCTAACTGTGCGGACAACTCGATCACTTATATCATACCCATATATTCCAACAAGAAAGATGCCACTAGCAAATCTTGCGGAGGCTGGGGAGTTGTAATCATTCATCTAGCTGTTGATTTGTTTTTCACGTACTCCGGCTTCCATCTTGCTTTTGTTTAGTTTAACATCGACTGTACACATATAAATCTCGTTTTCTTTGCTTTTACTTGTTTCCACAATGGAAATGTCGCTGCCAGAGTAAATGAGAAAGCAAGAAGAAGCAGATGAGGTAATGATGAAGAACACAATAAGAGAAAATGGTCTTTTGCATTGAGTGAACTGTTGCTGGATTGTTGAGCTACAGTAAGATGACACGTGTAGCATTGCACTAAAAATTCCATCATCCACTAACGATACTAGTGTCCTTATGGCATGGAAGTAACTGAAACATACGATTTGCATAATAAATAAATTACAAAAGGCAATTATATATGTAGTAATCAAATTTCATATGGGAAGATACCATCATGATACACATAACCCGTCACTGTCCTGTAAGTCCTATCCTCGTGATCAAGCTCAGACATTGATGGCAACCTGCTGATGACCCCAGATGAATCAAGCAACGGCAGTTGATCAGGAGACACGAGATCATCAAATAATGATGATTGGTTGGTGGCTATTTGATTAGAGATGATCATCTCCTCTCTGATTGATGTGTTGGATGAGAAAAAAGGGTCTTCTTGTTGGTTTGCGAGGCTGTTGTTTGTGTTGTCAAATGTAATAGTAAACTTTGAATTACAGACTTCAGTAGGACTAGGAGTACTACTTATACCATCCTGCAGGATGAGTTCAGGAGCTTTGAGGAGGCGATAAGTGCATGTGTGATTTCCAAAATATGTAGTCCGAAACAGAGAGGGATAATCTTCAACTTTCTGTACCTGCTTGGTTGCTTTGCAGCCTTGATCTTTCTTATGGGTGCACCTAAAGTAGTTCCTTCACATATAAAACACAGAATAAGAAACTGGTAAGTGGGTAGCAGAATTGTTGTGCATGCATGCATCCCTAATTCCCTACACGTACGTAAGTACATTGGGTGGGTGGCATTGAGAATCTGTTATTCTGTCCATACTTTCTCCATGCATGACCATCGTTAACCAAATCTGGAGTGTTTCTGGTCCATGAATATGGAGTCTTTCTGCAAGTAATTTACAGTAAGTTGCAATTAATAATCATACATTACTATCTGCTGAGCTAGCAAGAAAGTAAGTACGTGGATCTCTTTTGCATTATCGATCTTGTACTGGATTCGATAGTATCTAAACTTGAAAAACATCAAATAGGTTTCTGGACTCGAGAAAGAATACATAAGAAATAGATTACATGGATAAGTAATTGTTGATTACCTTCTCTTATAACAACGTCTACGATCCTCGGACGTTTCGGTACTCATAATGGCCTCATGGCCCACCTGTGCATTCCAAGACGATGAATTCACAATAGCAGGCGCAGAAAGAGTAGTGTTGGCTTGAATATGAGGAACTCGCTCCTCCTGATGATTCCCACTTGAGATGGAAAGGCTATTCGAATTGGTAAAAGATCTCGAGATCTTCGTACCAAGAGCTTGGGCCACCACCCATCGAGCATGATCACCATGATCATCCAGAAACTTGCGAAGTTGATTCGCAAATTCCTCCCCTCGAACCAGCTCTTCTTCCATCGCCCTTTGCGGATTCTCCGAAGAGAAAACACTTTCAGGCCAAGTACACTCCATTCAAAAATGAACTGTAATGTCTGCTCTTTACGTTCGTTGTGTATGTAACTATATATTGGGTGTTGTTCCTTTTACATATAGATGATGTCATCGATGATCTCATGCTTTCACTGAAAGAGATGTATGATCGCGTCATCTTCATTACGTCATCACCACATGTCGTTTGTGCGCACTAGTCTTCGCTCCTGTACCCACCATATATAATTTTCTTCCAAGCTGGGGAATTTTTGAGTGCGCGTGGCTCTGTGGAAGCTCGGAAATCATGCCTCCCAGTTTAGATTAACAAGAAATAATATCTTATCGCTATTCAATAAGCCAAATAATTGTTGGCTTCTTCTGTGGTTCATCATCCATGACAACACTGTTGAATGTTTCTAACAATAGTTGCTGTAGTTTCTTCTCTGACAAACAACCAAAGCCGCAGACGAATTTCCTTTGTTCATACTTCAAACGAATACAATTTGAGAATTTGGGAGGAGTTGAAAATGAAATATTTCTGTCGTTTCTTTTACTTCAGATTCTGAAAGGCAAAAAAATTCAAATTTAGTCCCGATATGATGGAGAATATATACAGCAAACTGCAAACCAGATAGTTAACTAGGAAATGTATGCCCGCGTGATGCCGTGGGTTTTTTTTTCTGGTCAAATTTTTGCATTCATAGTTTACGGAATATTCTGTATTATCTTACAAAAGTGGAAATACAAAGTAGAATATAGTATCTTAATCTGGTTACGAAATTGATCACCTAACCAAAGCTGTTTCGCTATACGAAACTGGTTAGTGTCAACAAAAATAGCTACATTTCTAGTTCAAACAAAATGTTCACATAGGTCCAACAAGGTGATTTTTCTACAGCTAATGTTGGTTGTGACGGGCTGTTATTGTATATCATAAGATTTTAATACAAATCAATAGAGTTTCTAAGTGTAAATTCCGACATACATAAGAGAATATTTTAATATTTGAACTTAAGATGCAGATAAGGGCAACATATAAAACTTAAGTGTAAAGTATCTAGGCAAAATACTTAAAATTTTATTTTAATTGTTGTTAGGTTCTATTGTTTTGGATAAGGTGCTTAATGCTTGTTCATATTATGCAAAAAAGGGACGTTTACTTACCACAACTTCATCGCTTAGGAAAGACAGGAATGTTTTTACAGAGACGTTGCTCGATATCCTTCTGGAATTTCAAGATTTAGAAAGTAGAAATTGTTTCCTGTGCTTCATAGTGAAATCTTGTCTACAATATCAAAGTTGTTGTAGTAAGTTCATATGAGATTAAATGAAATTATATTTTTCTTATCACATTGCAGTGATATGATAGGGACGAAATTAGGGGACATACTTTGATTATGTTTCACTTTGAGGCTGTTTCATTTCGTCTAAAAGATGTCTTCTTTGCTGGATCTATTGCTGCACGAAAGAAAAACATGCATAATAATAATAATAATAATAATAATAATAATAATAATAATAATAATACTAATAATAATAATAATAAACTGAACAATTGTCCGTAAAAACGTAGAATTTGCCCAATTTGCCCACCTAATTACCTTGCTGATGATGAATGTAGGAAGTGATTATGATCCTTAAATCAGAATCCACCTGATTTTCATATTCTTTGAATTCAATGCACAATTTTCTGAAACTGACAGAATGAAGTGTCAGGGTTATTCAACTTTCTGTTACATGAGAACATCACAAATGACTCTTTTGGTCATTAGTTGTGGTATGAACTAATCTAGTTAAGTTAAGAGATAACATAACAATTCAAACCAAAACCATTGAAATCTATAAACAAAAGATTAATAAAGACCAAGCAAAAACAGAACCATATAGAAAACAAAACCTCATTTTTTTTCCTTTCTTCTTTTCTCTTGGTTTTAACTCGGACTTTATAACTAAGTTGAAAAACTTGGATGAGTTCCATATTAAAACAAATCCATTTTTGGTTTCAATTATAGTTGATTTTATTATAAAATGTTTTTACATCTCTATTTACAGAAAAGAAAAATAAGAAAATATAATGAACAATACATCTAAATATAACAATTCATTTCCATTATATAAAACAGTGAAGTATTACTTAGAATCACACTCAAATGAGATTATAATGGACAGAAGACAGGACAGAGAAACAGTAAACTGGACTTTATGAATGAACAGTTCCGAGCAACAGTAATCAACTATTGTATGTACAGTACCGATCAACACTAACAGTTTTATGAATGAACAGTGACGAGCAATAGTACCAGGCTTTATATGTATGTTAATTATTATGAGTACGGACCAATTCTACGTAAGTTGTTTGGACATCGTTTTCAACTCCCTGGCGGGATGTTCTTCATTATCGGCTTGATCATGTAGTGATCGAGACAACTGAATAATTGCTATAGTTTCTCCAGTGTATATATACTCACTGCAGGTATGATCGAGGGTTGGCTAGCTAAATCAATTAGTAGGACTAAACATGCGATTGAATGAGTGTTACTATAATACGTCCTTAATTTCAACCATTCATACGATAATGCTATTTTATATTAATTTATTTTAATATGAACATGTCACCAAGAATCAAAATACCAAATTTATCCATCTTTCAATTCATTTTTTAAGAGAAAAATTTAAAAAGAGTACCTGAAAATAAATCAATTACGAATTTTTTACACATAAAGTTACAAAACATAAACTTTAATACATTAAATTACAACCCTGACCCAATATATTTACATGACGTCACTAATGGTGCCACATGACATAATTTGAGAGGTAATTTGGTCTCTTCAAATTTGTACTCTGGGCATCCAGCTCTCTCTCTCTCTCTCCCCTCATGTGTTGTGCTATGAGAACAATTAAAACAGATAAGTTTTCGATAAATTTTTTTTTCTTTTTTTTTTCTATTAGATGAACAAACTCAAATTAAATTAATTAATCTTTCGTGAGTCAAACTTACAACATCCTACTTACAAAAAAGAGACTAATGTCACTAGATCAAATTATATTAGACTAATAAATTTGTTTTTAAGGTCCTATTTGTATTAAAAAAATGTAAAATATTTAGTAAATTTAAATGTAGAATATTATGATAAATGACAAGCTGTCTCTCACCGATTATCTATGAAAAGTCTTAAAAAGAAATTATTTTTATTCACAATTCTTAGCTAGCACCCAAGTTCCAAGTCAATATTAATACCACGTTTGTTGCAAAAATGGAAATCAGTTACCATGCTTTGCTTTTTGAATCACATGTCATGCTTCGTCTTTTGAGATCCATTGTCATGATTTGTTTTGATATTAAGGTTGATGAGGGTGTAAAGTTGTACATGCCTAACAGGAGGATTCTCTACACGGCTTGAACACTGAAAACACTTGGAGCCCAAGCAAACCAGCGCAGACACAATTTTCATATCTGCCTATTTGACATTTGTCCAAGACCATTACTTATCCAACTCTCTATAAATCAAGACACCTTCCTCTTCATCCCTCGTCCCATCACTTGAATTCAGAAATTCACAGTCACATTTCCAATGTATCCTCTCAATTTCAAAGACATGCCCACCTCGGCTTCGTCCTTGTTTTCGGCCTATGCCTCATTGGCGGCATTCATCATGTTGGTCCGCTCCATAATGGACCAACTCTTCCCTCATGAGTTGCGCTCATACATTTTCTCGATCTTCAACAAATTCTTCTACACCCCTCGATCTTTGGACATGACAATCATTATTGATGAGAAGTGTGGCTACATCAGCAATCAAGTTTATGAAGCAGCGGAAGTCTACCTCCGAACCAAGATTAGTGATTTGAATGAGCGTCTCCGAGTGAGCAAAACACCAGGGCAGAAGACTCTCAACATTGCCGTTGACAAAGACCAAGAAATCATTGATTTCTTTGATGGCATTAAGCTTAGGTGGTGTTTTGTGTGCGCCGAAGACAATAAAGGTGGTTCTGGTAATAATGAGAAGCATCAGTTTGAGCTGACTTTCAACAAGAAGCACAGGGCCAAGGTGATAGACTCGTACATGCAACATGTGTTGGCTCGGGCCGATGCAATTAGACAAGAGGAAAAGGTTCTCAAGCTTGATTCCCAGTATTCGGGTTCAATAGATCTGGAGCACCCTTCAACTTTTGACACCTTGGCTATGGACCCCGAGCTTAAGAGGACAATTATCGAGGATTTGGATAGGTTTGTGAGGAGGAAAGAGTTTTATAGGAAGATTGGCAAGGCTTGGAAAAGAGGGTATTTGTTGTATGGTCCACCCGGTACTGGCAAATCAAGTTTGATTGCAGCCATGGCTAATTATCTCAAGTTTGATGTATATGATTTGGAGCTTACTAGTATTTATGACAACTCAGAATTGAGGAGGATAATGCTGTCTACTTCAAATCGTTCTATTTTGGTCATTGAGGATATTGATTGCACTGTGGACATACAAAACAGAGAATCAGAGGAGGGCAATAATGAACAATCTAACACCAGGTTAACACTCTCGGGACTATTGAACTTTATAGATGGTCTGTGGTCTAGCTGTGGTGACGAGAGAATTATTGTGTTCACCACCAACAACAAGGATAAACTAGACCCTGCATTGTTGCGTCCTGGTCGAATGGATGTGCACATTCATATGTCGTATTGCACCGCGAGTGGGTTCAGGGTCTTAGCCTCTAACTACCTTGGCATTCATGAAAGCAACCCTCATTGCCTCTGTGGAGAAATTGAAGGTTTAATGGAGAGCACCGAGGTGACCCCTGCTGAAGTTGCAGAGGAGCTAATGAAGAGTGATGATGCTGATGTTGCTCTTGAAGGACTTGTCTGTTTCCTCAAAAGAAAGAAATCCGAGAGCAGTAAAATCAAAGGCGAGGGGACTAACAACATTGAGATTGAAGAAACAGATGAAGATGCAAAGAAAAAAACAGACCTGATCAGTAACCGAGTGATCAACTTTGCATCTTCCCATTTTGAACTTTTGAGTCGTATATAAGTTAGATAACCATAACCCCTTTTTGATATCAGATATATTGCTTTCAATCTCACTTCCGCTATGATTCGGATGCAATCCTAGATTAGATGGTCTACTTTTTGTTGGGCCTTGTGACTATTGTAATCTTCTTGATTGTAACAGAAAAAGAGAAAAACTCTGTCTATAAATATGTTAATCAACATTTTGTTAGGTCAATTTTGATTTGATAGTTTACGTATATTTTCAAATATAAGTTTTTTTTTTAACAAAGAATTGAAGGGGGGAAATCCTCAAATGGTACCTGAATTATTGTCCAATGCATATTTTGGTACCTAAACTTTCAAAACTACCATAATGATACATGAACTATTGCTTCGTTTCTCCATATGGTACTTCTGTCAAATGTGCCGTTAACTTTGCCTACGTGGCTCATTCTTATTGGATGACATTCATCTCCAAAAAAAAAAAAAAATTATAGGCAAAGTTAACGGCACATTTGACGGAAGTACCATATGGAGAAATAGAGCAATAGTTCAGGTACCATTAGGGTAATTTTGAAAGTTTAGGTACCAAAATGTGCATTGAACCATAGTTCAAGTACCATTTGAAAATTTTTCTCGAATTGAAGTGTACTCGGCTTGTTTGGGTCTACAAATAGATGGAACTAGTTAAGCACTTAAGCCCCATGCACATCCTTTAACATGTATTTGTTAAACAGCGACACGTGTGGCCCGTGACCCATCATTATACCGATACTATCCCAACTTAACCACCTGATGAGTGTTGGGTTTTAATCACAAAATGTGTCGGTACAATTGGGTAAGCGTCACCTATTTATAAGTTATATTTTGTCACTTTTCTAATGTTGGATATTTCCTTCCAACACACCCCCTCACGTGGTATGCACGTGGAATTAATTGACAAACCCAATTCCACATTAGAAATCGGGTCACAAGTCCCACATTAGAGACTTGACCAATCACATAACAATCCAAGGCACACATCGAATACTTGACAATAATTCAATCGGAAACTTCTGATGGCCAATTTAATGAACCCAAACTAGGTCTATGATTGGAGAGGAGATTGGTGAATCAATTAATAAACCCATATTCGGGTCCATGATGGCAACGTATTGAAAAGCGACCTGCTCTGATACCATGTTAGACAGTGACACGTGTGGCCCGTGGCTCACCATTGTACCAATACTGTCCTGACTTAACCACTCGATAGGTGTTGGGTTTTAATCACAAAAGGTCTCTGTACAATTTGGTAAACGTCACCTACTTATAAGTTATATTATATTTTGTCACTCTTGGGATCTTTTACTCTCCAATAGTATTTACCTTATACCACCACTAATAATAAACTGATTGATAAATTTGTTTTCTCTTGCTCGCTCAATAATTATCTCTTTCTTTTGCAAAGAAATTTCAGTCCGTCCAAAATATTTTTTGCTCAATTGTTCCATAAATACTGATAAATTAGTGGAGGGAGGTAATCGTATTTATGGGTGTTACTATAATAAAACTCCCCGCCAAAGAAAAATACACTTTTCCTATTTGGCTAAAAAATATCTATAACATACATACACACACTTTCCCGCCATTTACATCAGTCTAAAAATTTTAATTTTTATTTAAATGTTTAAATATCTTCCCAAAATTGTTTTGTTTCCATTTGACTTTTGCTCAATTTTGCATTGCCTCTTGGTGTCAAGAAGACAAGGAAACCGGTTCTTCGTTGCTCTCGTCGCTAGTTCTCCAACAGGCACATCTTAATTCCTCCCTTCACACATTCTATCAATACATCCAATTTCAATTAGACAGCTCCATTTTTAGGGGTTTAGGTTCTCCCCCAATCTCTAATTAAGAACTAGTCTATGTTTCGCTGCTACAGGAAGTTGTTGAACAGTGTTTGCTCATGCTTCAAGTTTTGATCTTTCAGATTCTTTTGATTCAATTGCAGACGAATTCAACTGGGTTTGCTGAGTACTGAAACAATGGCGATCAGAAGCTCCCAACCCAAGTCCAAGGTGAAGGTTACCAGCGCCGACATAGAGGCCGTAGAGAATGACGACGGCACCGGTCCGACCCCTCCTCTATACGAACAGGGCTGCAGGCTCACCTTCGTGGCCCCAGTCGACCCCAAGGACTTGGCCGGACGAGAAGGCTGTGAAGGAGGTGCTTATGGGAAGAAGGGGACCTGTGGTGAAAAGCCTTTTCAACATTCTCTTTGGCAAGTAGATTGAATGCTTGTTGTAGATATTGGTTTTGCTACATGATAGATAATTGTGTTGGTGGTAGGAGTTAAAAGCTTTGAAATCAAATGGAAATGTTTTGGAGGTCCTAGCTTCTGCGTACTGTGGCATGAGCTAAAGTAGCTGTTGTTTACTAGTCCTATGATTGACTAGTGTTGAAAATAGTGATATGTAATGGAATGTTAGAGCTTTTCTAGCTTATGCTGTGCAGTTATGAATTTGGATTTGCTAGTAGTTAACAAGCTCTATGGTGATTAGTGTTATAATTGAAATTCAAGAGATTTGTTTATGATGTCTTATGTTCTGTTTTGTGGAAGTAGAATTAGGATATTGCTGCTTACACCAACTTTGAAACAGTTTAATGTTTGGGTAATGATACCACATTTACAACAGACTTCTAAATGAAGAAGTTACAGAGCTCATGGTTTAAAAGCCCTTGTTATGGAAGAGGATGCCATAGCCTCTGAGCTGCCATATTCCATAAGTTAGCTAAAAGCTATCTCATTTTCACCATCAACATTTGTGTTTGTTGTTGATGGATCTAACAGCAAGTAGTATTTGAATCAGCGTAGCCCGGCATCATATAAGGTCTGTAATATGTAGAATTAACAGGAAGGATTTATCAGCATGCTACAAGTTTGTATGAGAATAATTTAGGATTGTGATTCTGTTAAGTACAATAACTGAAGAAATGTTTACGGTTAAACTTTTGTTGTTGTGTGGAAATTTATGTGACATCCTAGCTGCTGTTTTCTCGTTACTTTTGTGTTGATCAGTGTTAAAGTTCAGAACTTGAAATGAAAATTGAAATGTTTTTCCTATTGCTATTGTCTTGCTCATGTGCTGTCCTGAGTTTCAATTAGCAATACATTTCTATTTACTAACTTTCACTAATCTTTGATGAGAATAAAATTGAATGATTCCCCCATCTGTACAAATATTGTCTCAAATTCAAGTGGAAGAAGTTACAGAGCTCATGAGGTGGTCTAAGAGCCCTGTGGCTGTGGAAAAGGTTAAAAAAGCTCTCATTTACTAGCTATTTGAACAAGTGCACAAGCTCTGGTTCTGCAGCTACGCAAGCTGCAGTTGTGGGTTGTTATAACCCATGTTTAAGTATATGGTTAAGTAGGTTGTGTCTCAGCTTCCTAAATTTACTGTAAAAACCTTATGCATTCTCATGTTTAAGTATGCTGTGATTGTGGAAGGCTATAGAGTTTCTCTTGCACAGGCCCGTAAAATGTTCATTGTGTAATAACTAATAATATAAGAAAATCTCATCAAATTAGATAATCATATTGAAAAGTTTCATCGTCTCCAGACTCAAATACTTCTTGGAATGCCATTTCGATTGAGAATGGCCAACGTCGGAGATGGTTAAGGTTAAGGTAAATTAGCTAATAACATTTCGTGACCGGTTTTTATTTTTGGAGACTTAAAATTTTGGTTACTCTTAGCCATAAAATAAAAAATTAATAATATTAATTAATTGATTAATGACTGAGTGCTACTAATCTAGTAATTAATTTATTAACTTACCTCTTTCTCATCGTTACTAATAAAACACAACTCCATTAATCCAGGATTAACATGTATAAAGCACAGTAACAGTAGCTAGCACCCACTAATGCCCACGAGTCTTGGAGCCTACATAAGCTCAATCCCAACACCCCAAAATAGTTGCAACACTGATGGCTCTCAGCATTCAACAATGGCAAGCAGCACATTGCGATTACTATCTCGGGCCTTTCGTCCTCCTTTTACCCATCAGACTAGGGTTCTTAACTCCAATTTCTCTAGGTTCTTCTGGTCCAGACCCAAGCGTACCTTCTATTTAACCGACTCAGAAGAACTAGACGACCCCAACAGCCCCATCAAGACCACAACAATCAATATCAACAGCCCTTATTTCACCAACATAGTCCTCAAGCAGCCTCTGCCTCTTCCTTCTTATGGAGCTAGCATCATCGCCTCCAGGCCCACCATCGTCGCCGAGCCCGGAGATAGACCCCGAAGACAGCGCCCAAGTTTACGAGAAGGTGAATACCCTTGAAGGCGTCATCAAGTTCTCGCTGCGAATGATGGACCATGTGATGACAGAGGGGTACTTTCAGGAGGCCAAGGAGTTTATGGCTCATGTCAAGAATGGGTATGTACCCATGATTCTCACCTTGACCGGAATGATGGAGGAATATGCCGACGCCGGCAGGACTAAAGATGCTCTGATTGTGTTCAAGAAGTTGAAAAATAACAAATATCCCGCCAACAGGCCCAATGCTTACTCTTACAGTGTTATCATCAAGGAACTGGTTAAGGACAAAGACCCGGATTTTCTTGGTGCTGCAAAGGAGTGTGTGATGGAGATGATGGGCAGGGGAATGCAACCGAAGGAGAAGGCTGAAGAGGGCAGGGAGCGTGTGGAGGAGATGAAAGCTAAGGGCTTTGTGGCGGATAAGAAGGCGGTGATGGAGGTTGTTAAAGGCAGAAAAGGAGTTTTGGTTGACAAGGTTACCAAGATGGTCTTTGCTGGTGTCTTTGGTTTACGTTGGATGAAAGCCTTGATACTACTGAAATCAAATGCTAGCTAGTGCTTTTGCTTCTGATGTGTTGACTTTTGTTGTGTGGGAATGAATTAGGATTGTGATTATGTTATGTTAGATTCACTATCAACTGAGTAGGAGATCTTAATTCTGATGAAACTTTTTTGTTATGCAGAAATGTGTGTGATGTCTTAGCTGCTTTTGTTTTCTGTGGGCAAGTAGATTGATCATTCCTTCTGTGTTGATCAGTGTTAAAGTTTAGAACTTGAAATGAGGATTCAGTATTCCCCAAGTTCTATATATATATAATATTGACTCGGAGTTCAGGTAAAAATTTACATAACTATTGAGGAGGTTTAGAAACACTATGCTATGAAAGAGGTTACAAGAACTTTCAATTCTAGCTGTTTGAACCAGTGCAGAAGCTTTTATTGAACATAGTATTAGAGACACTATTAACTGGATTAGATTCAGTTCAAGCTTTTGTTCTTGTGCGGAAATGTACCTGGTTCCTAGCTGCGTTAATTTGTTTTGTGGAAAAGTAGATTGCATATTCCTTTTTGTTTGAACCCAAAAATAACATTTTTTCCCTATAAGGGGGACTCGAAGGAAACGGCCAATATCCGTGGCTCAAGCTATATATTTCCGATAAACTCTAAATATATTATTTAGAAGCTAAATAAAGCCTACTTCCTAAATTTACTTGTGATTATCAAATATTTGATAATTAAGGAGTTGGTTTGCTTGCAAAGATTGTGCAAGAGAGGAAGGCCTAGCTGCAATTATTGAAGAGACAATTAAGGACGTGGGCCGCTACGTGTATGCACTCAATTAAGGTGTCCCATGCAATTAAGGATTGCTGGACGTGGAACGTATGTAAGGAAACAATCATGCTTGCTTGCAAATATCAAGAAAGGTATATATATCTTATTATATATATAGATAATTGCCCATGCAATTAAGTCTTATGGCGGAGCAAGAGGAAAGACATAATCATGCTTGATGGCAATCAACATAATATATATATGTATACATATATATATATATATATATATAGCGCTTCTCCGGTGCGAACGTCAGCACTTTTTGCTTAGGTGCGGATTTCCGGTTGGTCAACATAATGTATAGATCATCTCTGTAAAATTTCAGTCAAATTGGTGATCGTTAAGGCATCCAAAACTGCAATTTACAACAATTAACACGAACGGTTCCGGTTCTACAGATTCGGTTCGTTCGTGTAAATTGCAGCTTTGGATGCCTTAATGATTACTAGTTTTGCTGAAATTTTGCAAAGGTCATCTATACATTATGACCTAAAAACTGAACGGTTAAGATGTCAAAATATGATCGAAAAGTCGGTCAAAATATGAATGGTTAAGTTAGGTACATATTTCCAGTTTTGACCGACTTTTTGATCATATTTTGACATCTTAACCGTTCAGTTTTTAGGTCCTAATGTATAGATGACCTCTTCAAAATTTCAGCCAAACTAGTGATCATTAAGGCATCCAAAGCTGCAATTTACACGAACGAACCGAATTTGTAGAACCGGAACCGTTCGTGTTAATTGTTGTAAATTGCAGTTTTGGATGCCTTAACGATCACCAATTTGATTGAAATTTTGCAGAGATGATCTATACATTATGACCTAAAAACTGAACGGCTAAGATGTGAAAATGTGATCGGACAGTTGGTCAAAACCGGAAATCCGCACCTAAGCAAAAAGTGCGGACGTTCGCACCTGAGAAGCGCTGTGTATATATATATATATATATATATATATATATATATATATATATATATATATACATATGTGTATATATAGATATGTGTATATATAGATATGTGTATATATATATGTGTATATATACATATGTGTATATATATATACACATATGTATATATACATATGTGTATATATATATACACATATGTATATATACACACATATATATATGTATATATATATATAAGTTAAATCGATTACGTGGGCTATATGTATATGCATGCAATTAATGATTGTAGAGTCCCCGCGAGGAGTCCTCGCGAAGATATATTTGAACATGTATGCGTGCATATCCCACAATTCGCTGAAGAGGAAGATTGCATCCAGGACTCCAGAAGGTAATTAAACCTTGCTCACATTCTAGCGATGACAGAAGAGGATAATTATTAATTATTGCCTACGATATGTATTCAAACTATTAAGAGTTTTGATTTGATTCAAATGCCAATAATTGTGGTCTAAAATATAGTATTTCATTCCTATTAGGAAAGTGAATATGCAGTAGCCTATATATAGAGGCTAAAGACAACACATCAAGACAAAAACTCTCAAATCAATCTCTCAGATTATCAAAGCCTCTCCGGAGCAAACCTACTTTCAACCTCGTTGAAACCAGGCGATCGTACTTCCAGTCCTAGTCTTCCCAGGAGCCGACTGCCTGTACTACAGCCACCGATACTACCAGCGAAGCAAGGGTAATGCCCTCGCAACCGAGCGAAGCTAAAGTCAAGCTTTAGCAAACCCGTGCTTTCTCCCAACTTCTCAATGATTGCTCTGCTTCACCTACAATGTTAAGTATCGATTCGGTAACGCAAGAGATCACAACCAAAGTCCTTACCCGTAAGGCAAATAAGTCCTTTTCCGAAAGGCAGAGAAAAGAACCTTGTGTCGAGATTGGTGCTCTCCTCGTCCACAGCGTTTGATTCAAGAAGTCAGGTCAAGGGACTCCCCGATGACTGCATCCCACTGTGCTGGCACGCCTGCGCACACGCTCAAAAGAGACAGTTTGCCAGCCAAACTGGTTTTGGAGTCGAACACTTTTTGTGTCAATCAATGTTAAAGTTCGGAAATTGAAATGAAAAATATTTTTATCTGCTTATTGTTTTACTTCTATTTTGTGTAAGCATCGCTGCATCAGTGAGAATTGCTCTGTCTGTTTGCAAAACTTTTATCAGTTTTACTGTTTGGAGGAAATTGGTTGAACAGTTCCCCTTTATGCAATATTCACTCAAGAATTCAAATGAATAAGTTAGAGAGCTCAGGAGGTTTACAAGCTCTATGACTATGCAAGAGGTTGAAAAGGCTCTCACTTGTAGCTATTTGAAACTGCTCAGTCTACTAGCTGTCCGGCTCTGTGTTTGTTCTGCAGATCAACAAACTGCAGTTACGGGAGTTTGTTCTTTGAAATGTTTGGTTCTAGAAATGCCATAATAAACCAATGTTTAATTCTTGAATGCTCGCAATAGACTAAATGATGTTTACTATTGATTCTTGTTCTAGGTTTAGGATTGATGCAATCCGTTTCGGTTATTACTTGACCAGCGAAAAGGTCCCAATATGGAAAATTGTCCTAGTTCATCCTGGAAAAGGGGCTCTATTTCTGTTTTACCTTTACCTTCCAGGAATACGCTTTTCAAAGGCATAACTTCCTAGATTTGATAGATTCTTTAACTTTTATTACCAAATCTTGAACTTTTCAGGAGGTATTTCCTTACCAAATCTTGCTCGGACTTGGGATCGATTTAGTACTTGCTCGATCACTGAGTGTTAAAGAGTCTATATAAAAAGGGGATCTCAATCAACAAAGGGAGAGAGCATCTCAACTATTGAAACTTTGCGACCATTACACATCCTACAACCTATCATTGAAAATGAGCACTTGACGAAGTCTGCTTTGCACTCGGTCTTCTATTTGATACAAACTGAAAATTAATTAACAATGGCAAGTACAATCTCCGCCCGAAATATCAATGGCTCCTCCCGAAATATAAGGGCTACCATCCAGGTTAACAGCCCACATGTGACTAATATGGTGTTTCTTGATAAACCAATTCCTCCTGTATGCAAACCTGATGAAGAGACCACAATCGGCCACCGCCCTGGAGATCCAGAGGACTTGCCAGAAGTTTACAATAAAGTGATGAATACTGACCAAGGCTTAATCAAGAGTTTCACCAAGATGGTCGACAACTTGTTTACAGACGGCTAAAATGACTTGGCTACGTAGATTGTGAATAAGGTTACGGAAGAGAATGACATGCCGAATGTGGTTATTGCTACTGGCTTGAAGAGTACACCGATGCCGGCAAGACCAAGGAGGCTCTCCATGTGTTTCGGATATTCTCGGATTCGGAACATTGAAACCCTTAAGTGTTATCATCAAGGCACTGGTTGCAGACTCGGACCCTAGTTTTCTTGAGATTGCCAAGGAGTGTAGTAGAAAAGAATATTTCAATTCAGGGTTAATTCGATAAATCTATTCATCCTACAACGGGGGTATATATACAAATACAAATGAGTAGTCTAACCCTAATAGGAAACAATCTTTCCATAATTACAGGATATTCTAATTAAATAAAATCCTAATTACATACAGATTTACAGCGATTCTACACTCCCCTTCAAGTTGGTGCATAGATGTCTATCATGCCTAACTTGTCAACTGAGCTGTCAAATACCTTTCTAGACACTCCTTTAGTAAGAATATTAGCTAATTGCTCCTCTAAATTTACAAATGGAAAGCGAATAACCGTTCTGTCAAGATTTTCTTTAATAAAATGACGGTCAACCTCCACATGCTTTGTTCTGGATTATGTGCAATCTCAATGGCAGTTGTACTATCACAATGCAAATCCATAGGCTTTTTAAGCTTGTAACATAGGTCTTTCAAGACATTACGAATCCACAATATTTCACATACTTCATGTGCCATACCTCGGAACTCAGCTTCTGCACTTGATCTGACAACGACATTTTGCTTTTTGCTTTTTGCTACTCCAAGTGACAATGTTCCCTCCAACAAAAGTGAAGTACCCAGATGTAGAATGTTTGTCCGTTTTATCACCAGCCCAATTTGCATCTGTGTACCCAACAACTTCCAATTCATCTTTTTTCTGAAACAGTAACCTTTTACCTAGCGCCCTCTTCAAGTACCTCAAAATATGAAAGACTGCATCCATATGCTCTTCACTAGGACAATGCATAAATTGACTAACAACACTCGCGGCATAAATAATATCAGGTCTAGTATGTGAAAGATAAATCAACCTTCCTATAAGACATTGATACCTCCCTTTATCAGTTGGAACTTGATCAGGATAGATAGTAAGTCTGTGATTCATCTCAATGGTTGTCTCGATGGGTCGGTAGTCTAACATCCCCGTTTCAGTAAGTAAATCAAGAACATATTTCCTCTGTGAAAGTGAAATCCCCTTCTTAGACCTTGCAACTTCAATACCCAAAAAATACTTCAGTTGTCCCAGATCTTTCATTTCAAACTCCTTTGACAAATACTTTTGCAATTCATTTATCTCTTTTGGATCATCTCATGTAACAATCATGTCATCAACATACACAATAAGAGTTGTAATCTTATTATTCTTGCGCTTGATGAACAAGGTATGATCAGAATTTCTCTGTCTATATCCAAAGGCATTCATGGACTTTGAAAATCTTCCAAACTAAGCTCTTGGAGACTGCTTCAGGCCATACAAAGACTTCTTCAATTTACACACCTTGCCAACATCACTTGGGTAATTCTTAACACTTTGGGGCATATCCATATACACTTCTTCCTCCAAATTCTCATTAAGAAACGCATTCTTCACATCAAACTGGTGCAAGGGCCAATCTTTGTTTGCTGCAAGTGAGATTAGAATCCGGACAGTATTAATCTTTGCCACATGTGCAAAAGTCTCCTCATAATCAATCTCATAGCATTGTGTATATCTTTGGCAACCAACCGCCTTGTATCTATTAATAGTTCCATCTGCATTAAGCTTCACAGTAAATACCCAACGATATCCTACAGTCTTCTTTCCAACGGGCATAGGTACTAGCTCCTATGTTGCATTTTTCTGAAGAGTTTCCAATTCTTCATTCATCGCCTTTGTCCATTTTGGATCCGTCAATGCATCATGCACATTACTAGGAATAGATACAGTAGATAATTGATCAACAAGTGCACGTACATGACCCAGAAATCCTATGGTTAGACATAAAATTAGCTATAGGGTATTTAGTTTTGGCTTTGATATCTAGTTCATATTGTTTCTTAGGAATTCCCTTGGTAACCCTTCGACACTTTCTAACCCAGAAGACTCATTAAAGTTTGGGGGTACCTGAGGTGGATCATTCTGACCAGGATCTTCAGTTGGTGATGTAGAAAGGGGAATATCTTGTGTGTGAGCTTCAAATACGTCTTGAATTTTGTTTCAAACTATCCAAAAAAGTCGTCTCTTCTGTCTCGGAATTCACAACGCTCTGTTTGGCTTCGACAGTTGCATTCTCTGTTTCAGAATTCACAACACTTTATTCGACAGTCACATTCTCTGTTTCGGAATTCACAATGCTCGGTTCAACAGTCGTATTTTCTGTTTCGGAATTTACAACACTCTATTCGGCAGTTGCATTTTCTGTTTTGGAATTTCTACCGTCAAATTGTTCCTCCAAATCTTCTAAGTCTTCAAAGACATCAAAATCAATAATAGAACGAGGATTCCCTTCACAACCTCTCTCCCCCTGAAGGGAAGACTGAGAAGCTCTCCCTGAGTAATAAGGCTCGGATTCACGAAAAGAAACATCAAGAGAGATATGTATAGTACCAGTAAGAGGATCATAATACCGATAACCCTTCTAGAAGTCAGCATAACCAACAAATATACACTTACGGGCACGAGGATCAAGCTTGCTGCGTTGAGGCTTGGGAATATGAACATAAGTTGTGCACCCAAACACTCGGGGCTCCAAATTAGGCATAGAAGGGATGGTCAAAAGTGTATGAAGCTTCTGATGAGGATTCTGAAACTCAATCACCCGTGAAGGAGTACGGTTGATAAGATATGCTGCTAATTTCACTGCTTCTCCCTAATAGGACCGTGGTACATTCATGCCAAACAAGAAAGCATGAACAACTTCGATCAACCGCCTGTTCTTCCGTTCTGCTAAACCATTCTGTTAGAGTATAAGAATTGAAAGTTTGATGACGAATTCCATGTGACCAGCAAAACTCAATCATATGGCCATTCACAAACTCTCCACCATTGTCAGACTGAAACACTCTGATGGATTGTTGATACTGAGTTGCCATCATTTTGTGAAATTCGGTAAACATTCCAAATACATCACTCTTATTCTTCAGTAATGACACCCATGTCATGCGAGTGCAATCATCACTAAACGTTACAAAATACCGAGCTCCAGAAAGATAAGGAATTTTCGCAGGACCCCAGACATCGGAGTGAATCTTCATAAAAGGAACATGTTATTAAGACATGGTGAATATGAAATACGGTGACTTTTGGCCAATTCACAAATGTCACAGTGGAAATCCAAATCACTAACAACTGAAAATAAATGAGGTTGCAGCTTCTTCAGATAAGTAAATGATAGATGACCTAAACGGCGATGCCATAACCATACAGCTTCCTTCGCATTCTCTACCCCGTTGATCTGATTAGCTTGTCCTAAAAGATGCTTATGTTTCTTTCCAGTCTCTGTTAGATCCAGATAGTATAATTTCCTCCTTCTAGCACCATAACCAAGAATCCGTAGAGTCAGAATGTCCTGAAACACACAGAAAGATGGATAGAAGGTCACAATATATGCAAGAGCTAAAATAATTTGACCAACAGATAGGAGATTATAAGCTGGTGAGGGAACAACTAAGACAGATTCAAGGGTTAAGGTATCAGCTAAAGTAATAGAACCTTCTCTAGTGACCGGAGTTGGAATACCATCAACAGTAGAGACAACGTTTTGAGGGGAACGTCTAAGGTTTTTCACAAGGTTTGAGTCATTGGTCATATGGTCAGATGCACCAGCTGTATCAATTATCATGTACTATTAAAAGTAACCTTACCCTTCATACCTGACTGCCCTACATTAGCGGAGGCATTGTCTAGGTAAACTTCCTCTGTAGTAACAACAACGACCTTGCCCAGATTCTTCCACGGTTTCTTGGTAAAGTCCCACCAATCAGTGTAACCAATCACTTCATGGCACCGCTCCTTGCTATGACCTAATGCCCCACAGATAATGCACCTTTTGTTTGCATATGGATTTGGTTTACCTAGAGGACGGCGTGGAGAACGTCTTGAGAAGCTTGGAGGAGGACCCTGTTTGCGTTGAGCCATAACAGTAAATTCGATAGTTACCGAATGCCCCATAGCCTGTTTCTCTGATCGCACCATTGAGAAATTCAGGATTTTCGCATGATTAGATTTTCTAGGGTTTCAAGATGGATATGAATGTTTTGAAAAAAAAAAGTTTTTATTTTTCTTTCTTCTTCTTTTTCGAAAAAAGTTAGGGTGATGGTGGTTTGAAATTCAGGATGTTTGATTTCAACAGTGGTGGTACGCAGCTGTTTGTGGTGTTCTTCGGGATTCAGGATTTAGGATTCAAAGGATGCAGCACAAGTTCAAAGAATTGAACCTGACTCTAATACCAAGTAGAAAAGAATATTTCAATTCAAGGTTAATTCGATAAATCTATCATCCCACAACGGGGGTATATATATACAAATATAAAGGAGTAGTCTAACCCTAATAGGAACAATCTTTCCATAATTACAGGATATTCTAATTAAATAAAATCCTAATTACATACAGATTTACAGCGATTCTACAAGTGTCTCATGGAGATGATGGGCAAGAGACTACAGCCCAATCCCAGCTCATACACTACCGTGTATTAGGCGTTTTCTCGACAAGAGAAAATGGAGAAGGCCAAGCAGTTTCTTGGGGAGATGAAAGCCAAAGGGTTTGTGGCTGACAACAAGGCAATGAGGCTACGAGACTAGTTCTTAAGGGCAAAGACATTCTCTTATCAGATGAGTTAGAAGATTACTCAGACGGCTCAGATGATGGTGATGAAATACAAAACTATAGCAAAGAGATAGAATCGAGGTTCCTTCCAGATAGTTATATATCTTTCTGCAAGAAACATGTCATCGAGGATGACCTAGAAAATCCGAAAGATTTGCAACAAGTCTTCGATATAATGCACAAAGGAAGATCTGTCATCAATACGTTCACCAAGATAATCATCATGCTAAAGAAAGATGGGTTCTTCTGACGGGTCCAGAGGTATTATCTGAGCTGAAATCGACTAACAAAATACCTGATGTAGTGACACACATCGGCGTCATGGGGATCTATGCTAAGGCTAATGAGGTCAAGGAGGTTCTCAAAGTGTTCATACCCATGCTATCCTCTTGGAGTCGCTCCCAACCCATACACTTACAGTGTTCTCATTAAGGCACTTGCCAAAGACCCCAATTTCCTTGGTGATGTCAAGATGTACACTCTGGAAATGATGGACAAGGGAATGCGGCCGAATGCCAGGACCTACACCACCTTGTTCAAGGCCTTTGCCCGGCTGAAGAATTTCAAGTTGGAAAGGGGAAAAAAGTTTCTGAAGGAGATGAAAGCAAGGGGATTTGTTCCTAACAAGAAGGCTGTTATGGAGGTTTTGAAGGGCAGAAAGGGACCTGTAATTAAGATGGTCATCAACATTCTCTTTTCCAAGTAGATGTACATACTTCTAATTCCATTTTTAGATTAATACGTGCTAATAGTTTACACCTGAAATCAAATGGTAAAGTTTCTGATCTCTATTCTGATTTTGTGTTGTATGAAAATGTATCTCATAGCTGCTTTTGTGTTGTGTGGGCAATCTTATCCATTCACCAACTCTCAACTTGTTGTGAACCTAATTTCTGAGAGTGAATATAAAAACTTAAGTAATTGAGGAGCACCGTTATATATATATATATATATATATATATATATATATATATTAAGATTGAAGATAGAAGAGCAACAATGCTCTCCATATCCCCTTTATTTCAAAAGAAAGAAAAAGAAACACAAAGAGGGGGACGCAAAGCCTTACCCCACAAAAGCAAACGGAAAACGAAGCTAACTCTAACCCCAACTAATGAAAACGTAAAGTGGGAAGACCCAAATAATCTCTATTACATAACGATGAAACAAATCTGGAAGGAAATCCCACCAACCAAGCCTGTCGAAGAAAGGCCAAAATTTGCAAAAACATCTGCAACTTGGTTTCCTTCCCAAAAAATATGTGAGGAATTGAAATGCATTTGAGAGATACGGTGCAAACAATTACCCCACTCAACTGGCAATTGCTAAGGCACCAGCTGAGGAGATTTGAGTAAATTAAGAATCAAAGAAGAATCCACTTCTAACCACAAGTTTCCAACCACGAACCCAAACTAATTCAATTGTTTTAATCACCTGCCATTACTTCTGCTGCCACTGAACTTGGAATATCAAAACTAGAGGAAATATCACCAAGTAAAGTAGCTTGATAATCCTGAAATATGCCACCAAAACCAGCTTTACCGGATGCACTTCTCCAGGCTCCATCAGCTTTAACCCAGCCAATTAAAGGAGAAAACCAATTCACCTCAACAATCAGTGGAGCATGTCTAGACTTGCAAGAGACCCGTAAAGTCTTCAAAATAGTAAGCTCATATCTTCTTTGCTTATGCAATTGCAAATTTAAATCAAGGTAATGGATGGACACTGGGCAAGCTTTGTAACATTCACTACAAGAAAAGTAGTCTACCACAACATCACAATAACAACATGCTCTAAATGCTCGTTGTTACTTACAATATTCGACAACAAGCAAATAATGTGCGTTGTCGTAAACTATTTAACACTATATGCGTCATTTGCACGTTGTTAATTTGGTTATTAACAACCTACTTTGCGTGTTGTTATCTACAAGTTGTCAATTAAGTTATCAACAAGCAGGTGTGCACGTTGTTGAAAATTTTTCAGAATGACAACATGTGATGAACGCTGTTAAAACTTTGAGATAAAAAAATAATAAAAAATTTTGAGGGGAGTTGTCCGTTTTATTCTAAATTTGAAATTTCGTTGACCTAATTTTTTCAAAGTGATAAAGGCTCTCGTCCCAAAATCTGTGCTCATCTCCCACCACCAAAAGCTCTCGCCCTAGTCGACGGTGACCTTCATAATGTTCGACGGGGTCGGAGCCACCTAGTCGTTTCTCAAGGTATTTTTCAAGCATCTCTTCATTCTCAGTTTCAATTTCTCTCAAGCTCACTCACTCACTCACTCAAGCAACTCTCTCAAGCTCAGATATCTCTCTCCCTCACTTTCTCCCTCACTCTCTCACAGCTCAAATCAGCTTGCTTCTCTGTCTTTGATTCCCAAGAAGATCAACTCTCCCGCTTCTCTGATTCTGATTACAGGTACTATTTTTGGACTTCTTCTTCGTTCATGGCTGTGTTTTGGTTCAGAAATTGAATGGGCAATTGAGTATATGGCCATGTGGAATTAAATGAGCTTTTCTTTCTGTATCTGCAATTGATTAGGAAAGTTTAGTTAGCTGCAATCTATGACTAGTTTTCTGCATTTTGAGAAAATAGATAGAGCAAAGTAGCATGGAATTTTGACATTTATAGTTCTACAAATTGTTTTCGTTTCGAAAATATATGAGGTAAATTGGAAATGCCATGTGTGAGTTTGATTGGGGAAGGCCTTTAGTTTGATTTAACACATTTAGGCATATTGAAAATATATGAGCAGAAAATATATGAAAATATATGAGCAGAGTTGCCAAATCTGCATATTGAAAACTTGCTGTGCATGATTGTTACCAACTCAGTCATAGAAACCCAGAAAGAGTAATATGTTCAGCAAGAAGTCTTTGCAATTTACTGATAATTGAGCTTCATAGTAGCTTATTGTTTTAGATACTTGTGTTTTGTGATTTGTGGTGTTCATGGTGTTTGTGAGTTTGAATTTTGAATATTTGCTTGGACTGATTTTGTGTTTTTCTAATTTTAGGCTTACCAAGTTGAATTTGAGTCAGTGGCGGTTGAATTAGACGAGAAGAACGAGCGGCTTTTGAAAGAGAAGGTAATGAAAAATGTTGTTGCTCTTCAATTGTGTTTTGCTTTATATTTTGAAAGTTATGAGGATAGCTATGTACGTTTGCTAATCATCCTTGACCATGCTTCTTTGTAGTAACTTATACCTAGATCATTTACATAGCTAATGCTTGTAATGTTCACAGTATCATACATGGTTAGTGTGTACTAATACTAACATGTGAATGTGTTTTAAGTAATGGTGAATGTCTATAGAGGTACAGGAAAGCATAGCCCAGCAAATTGGATGCAATAATATATACTGAAACGTTATAACAACGTATTCAGTAATATGACAACATACCATGTATACTATCGAAAACTAAAGACAACACGCTGAGAGCATTGTTAAAACTTACAACATGCGCTTGAAACATTGTCGATAGTGTATGACAACATGCAAAGCTCATTGTTGAATAATTACAACAACGTGCTTCGCTTCTTTTTGACAACGTGCAAAGCACGATGTTAAGGACTCGGGGACTTTTAATGACTCTAACATCTACAACATGCGCCAAACGTTGTCAAAAGTGATTGACAACGTGAATTGCATGTTGTTAAACATGTTTTTTCTTGTAGTGATTTTTGTTTAAAAAAATAAAATAATTACATATTGCTCTATGTGACCAATAGTTTACCGGGGATTTAATTATGTAAATATTGCACTACTATAAAGACGAATGTTTGACACACTAGCTCGAGCAATTGAATATTCAGACACCTTTCCTCAACAATGGCGGCAAGGTTGTTATCTCGGTCCCTGCGTTCTCTTGCCTCCAACTCTTTCTTCTCTAACCAACCTACTTCTCATGTACCCATCTCTGCTTCTTCTTCTTCTTCTTCTTCCTCTCTTATTCAACCAAAGCTTCACAAAAGGAACCTTCTTTTCCCCTTCTCACTTTCTCCCACCTCTCTCAATCAACCCAAGATTACTAGCATTAGACTCTTCAGCTCCCAACACAGCCACAAGCTCAACGACGACGTTTCTGACCAACCCAACCCCAAAGCCGTCACCCTCACCAGCATCATCCTCGAGCACGCCGAGGCCGGAAGGACCAAGGACGCTCTCGATATGTATAAGAAATTCATCGCCGCCGGAATATTCCCAGACTATGACACTTACAATGCCCTGATCACGGCACTCGCCGCAGACCCAAAATTTGTTGGGGATGCCAGGGAGTGTGTGCTGCACATGATGACGACCAACGGTTTCCGCAACAGCCCAGATGTCGGTGCTTACTTGGCCGTGTACGACGGGTTTGTGAAGCAGGGCAACGCCGACGAGGGGAAGCAGTTTTTGAAGGAGATCAAAGCTAAGGGCTTGCGTAGAGTTGATAAGGAGTCTGTCAGGGTGGCTCTCAAGGACAAAGCAGATGATGAGGTTCAAGGGGTCATTGACATTCTGATGGGTAAGTTTAGCTAGACTTGATCTTTCTGATATAACTAGTTTGTAACTAGTTCAAGGGTTGATTACTGGTTAGACTTTTGGGAATCTATCTGATGTGCTAGCTGCTTTTGTCTTGTCACTCTTGTGTGCAAATAGGTTGATCATTGCTTTTGTTCTAATGTAATCGAATTGCTTCTGCTTTCCTTAACTTCTCTTTTACTGATTCAGATGACAAGATTGACAAGAGCACCAGACCCCTAGAGTCTTTGTATGAGACTTACACAACGGTGGACGCCCAGTTCAAGAACAACACACATGAAGATTTGCAGAACGACGAAAACTTCTTAGAGAATATAAAGATAGTGTACACGTTGACGATGAGACATGAGTGCAATATGATGTTTGATGCTTTGATACAAGACGGCCTCACCGAAGAGGCTATGGAGATCAGGGCCTCCATCCTAGACACGGGTAAAGTACCTGGTGTGGTCTTCTTCACGGCTGGATTAGCTCCATCGACCGGATGGACCGTGTTCCAGGGAGAACAGAGGAGGCTATTGAGGTGTTCAAGCGGATGTTATCCGTCCGAATCGCGCCCAATGCATACACTTATACTGTTCTAATTAAGGTACTCACCAAAGACCCCAAATTCATTGGTGATGCCAAGAAGTACTTGCTGGAAATGTTGAACAGTGGAATGCGGCCCAATGCCAAGACTTACAAATCTGTGGTTGAGGCGTTTGCTGGGGCGGACAGGATGGAGGAATGCTGGGAATTAATGAAGCAGATGAAGGACAAGGGCATTGAGCTAGATTAATGCTCCTTTCGTAATAGTTTATATCATCACAATAGTTTTATGTTACAAACTACGTATTAGGCAACACAAAAGCTATTAGAGCATTTCCTTTAAATTTCAAGTTTCTAAACTCTGTTCTAATTGTGATGAACTCCTGTAGCTTTAGTGTTGTGGTGAAATGTCTCTGATGTCTAGCTACTGTGTGTTGCGTACCATAAATATGATTTTCAGGTGGAGTTGTTCCATGGGTTTTCTGCCCTGATTTACGCTATTTGACTTTGTGTTGTGCTCTTCATATTTTTGGTTCATTTTTGTTGCGCTGAATTGCTGAATTGCTGGTGCTGGAAATAATGAGGTTTAAGTGTGAATATTGAATTACTGATGATTAAACAATTAAGAGAAATAAGGTCATTTGTTGGAAGGCCGGATCAGCGAACTAGCGAGGAGAAACAAGTCCCATTTAAGCTAGCGAGGCTAGCTAACAATGTCTACGCTCATGCTAGAGAGGCCCGCCCCATCAAGCTGCCGTCCCTCTCATTAGTAAGCTAGAGAGGCGCGCTGTTCTAAACAAGACTAATTACACGTAAAATGTGGTGTGATTTCCAACCTCGTGGGAGTCGCCTCAAAATATCTTTGAAAACAAATGTCCAGAATCATGATTTCCATCAAAATAGTGGGACATAACACATAGTTTTTTTTTTTTTGTCAAAATCTTATCTTTTAAGAAAATACGATTTTGAAGAAATTCTAGAAGAAACGAACCTCAAATATCTCAATTTTTTTTAAGATTTTCCAAAGTCAAAAAACCAAAAAAATCATTAAGAAACTAATGCCAAGATTTTTGAGGTCCCTCATTAGAGAAACTCAAATCATGTTTTACCAATTTTGGTATATTATAGATTAGGAGAATTTCAATAAAAAAATATATAAAAAATCTTCACAACGTTTGATGCTATGGCATACCATGAGTGAAGAAGCGTCAAATAATGTCAAGAATTTTTTTTCTTCAAATTTTTACATGTCATAATTTCACCATTGATAAAACATGACATTTAGGTGTTGATGCCTTCTTTTCTTTCATAGTGCCAATGGCGTTTTTCATTGAGTATACATAAGTTTTATCCGAATCACATCCCAGGATTTCAAGTGATATGGCATGGCTGTCAAATACATTTAGGTCATGAAAAATAAGCTACATTTACAAGTTTTCCTACATTCACTACCTAGTACGGCGTGGTGCTGCCTCGCCGGCTAAATAGCATACTGCACACAAATTTGCAAGGGCAGCAGGATGGTGCCGTCAAAGACTCAAAGTTTTATGACGCAAACAAGTTCATATATATGAACACTTATGATAACTTCAACATACTGACTAAACGTTTCACCATTTCACATAATCTTCTGCTGACATATATGACAGTGATTATACATCTACTACCTTATTACTACTGGCATACAACATATAAAGAACTTTGCAGCCGCGTGGATTGCAATCGATGCTAGTTGACAATTTCGCTCCGTCTTGAGTAGAATCCGGCCGGTAACAAGGTGATGAATGCTATTTGAGAATGCAAATAAAATGAAAGGACCGTACATGTTATCCTTAAGGTTTTCTCCAACATCTTATCATACATAAATGATAAATCTAAATGACAGTTATTTTAAATGGTGGATAGTAGGATTTGCCCAACAACAACAAAAAAAAAAAAAAAACAAAACAAAACAAAAAAAAATATTGGTGGATTGTATATTTCGATCAGTTGTATCCTCGTTATAATGGAAGTAACTACAAGAAAATTAACATGCATCAACCCACATTTTGTAATTTATGTTCTAATAAATTAAGTGTCACACAGATCTTATTCGCAAGTCATGTTTTGTTATTTAAATATTTTTACGTACTCTAATGCATGAGCACATACCATGATAGTATGACTAGTTGCATGTAAAAGCCAAATTCATAGAATTAGGGTGAGAATGAAGTTTATGCATCTTTTCACCAAAAAGGAATGATTATGCATATTAATTTGGTTGAATAAAAGTAAAATTTCACAAAATTTCTATTTCAGAAAAATATACGATTGAAGTTCTTCAAACACTTCACGTACTAATAATGGTAGCCGGCCAGCAGTCATACTTGTCTCGATGCTCTGGATCCTTGACTATCTCATAGGGTGAGTTTGAGCCTCTTGGAACTTAGCATTGGCATTGGCAGAGTGTCTATACACTTGGTTGATATAATCAGCAATATATGTATCTGCGTATGGCCGGGTTAAAGCTTGTGTATCGAGAAGGAAGATACACTGTTCTAACAAAACCAAACTGGAGCTTCTGATGGTTCAATTGAGCTGTTAATGTCTCTCCATAGTAAAATAATTAGGATTTGATTATGTAAAAAATGATCAAGCATCTACAACAAACAAAAATAGAGAAAATCCTCCATAAAGTAAAAGAGGAAGAACATCAATTTCCGTTGAGACCACCATTTTTCTACGGTAGGAGAGTAGGAGGGCTGTTCTTGAGTTTAGGGCCGCTAGGTTGTTATTCCGGGCCTCTCGTTCGCTTGCCTCTAAGTCCTCCTCCTTCAACCAGAAGCCTAGTCGTCACATACCCATCTCTGCTTCTTCTTCTTCTTCTTGCTCACTAATCACACCAACCATCACCAAAGGAGCCCTCTTTTTATGTTTTCATCATCTCCAACCTTTCCCACTCACCCCAGTAGTACTTGTATCAGGCTCTTCAGCTCCAAACCCAACAAAGCTGTGACCTTGACGAGCATAGTTCACGAGCTCGCCGACGACGGCCGGCCCAAGGAGGCTCTGGCCGCGTTTCGGAGCTTCATAGCGGCTGACAGCATCCCAGAAAGCCAAGATTAATTACAATGCTCTGGTTAAGGCACTCTTGGAAGACCCAGATTCTATTGAGACTGCCAAGCAGTGCGTGCTGGACATGGTGCGCGATGGACCCCGCATTATTCATGTCAGTGCAATCTCATACATGCCCGTGCATGTGCGTTTTGTGAAGCGGGGCAAGGCAGAGGAGGGGAAGGAGATTAAGACCAAGGGCTTGTGGGGAGCTCAAGAAAAAACAGTGAGGGAGGCTCTCAAGGGCCAAATAGAATCAGAGGTTCAAAGTGTCCTTGACATTGCCTTGGGTAAGTTAAGGAAGATAGAATCTCTCTCACTGATAATATCCTTTGCTCTATTGTGTTTCATTAGTTTTGCAAGTTCACAACTTGAATTCGAATTGCTGTATTTCTGATGTTTTAGCTAGCTATAGATGTTGTTGTGGGGATGCACAATTATGTGTTGCTAATTCGGTTTGGTGCTGTTGTGTGGGTATGAATTGGGTTGCTGGTAAAACTATTAAGTGAGTTTGGTAATGCATTTGATGTCCCAGCTAGGTTTGATGTAGATTGCTGCTGCGAGTATGACTAATTACGATTGCTTGGAATACTGAGTGCATGAATTGGTGAATGTATCTAATGCATATCCTAGCTGCTGTGCTTTGGTGTAGTGTGAAGCAAATAGTGTGTGATCAGTGCTGAAAGATAATAACTTTGTAATATAATGGAATTGTTTTTGCTGTCTTGAATTCTCTCTTTGCAGTGTTTTTGCTTATGATTTGATTCATGCTGAAAGTTGAGAACTTTACAATGTTTTTTCTTTTCCTGATACACATGATTCAGACGATGAAAATGAGGACAACACGATACCAGAACATTTCGAAGGTATGGAAACGTTCTTCTATAAGAATATCAAGACATTATTCCCCTATAGACACCATTGCGTGGCCATGAACATGTTCAACGGTTTGGTGGAAGGCTACCAAAATTTATGGCAAGTAGAAGACTACCAAAATTTATGCCGTGAAATAATACATTAATGCAAATAGATGAGTTTTTGCTGGATCTTTTTCTTGGTTTTTCCTTATTTTGTCTCAATTCATAATCAATCTGCACCTTTGGAACAAGCTAAATTGCCGCAATGGCAGTAATTTTTGTTCATATAGATCTTAGCTGCTTTTGAAGCTCTCTTCTAAAAACTGTCTTGAAGCAGCTAATCCATATTATAGCGGCAACCCGATTAGAGTGCCAACAATGACCATAAGTTCCAAACAAAACTGATGCAACCTGCCTGCTTTTCTGTTACATTGGAGAGGGATCAAATTCCGATGCAATCTGTTTTTTTTTTAAACTACCGAAAGAAGTAATGAAACCAAGAGATCCGATGTTGTATATTCTTGTTTGAAATGTGTACTTCAATTCAGTGTGACAAAATAACATGTCAAGCTGTCTAAAGAATAATAATACCCTTAACAGCAATTCCAAACTTTCGAAGACATCAATTGTTCCTATTTAAGTTTAAAATGGAGACCTACTTTTAATGCATAGGTAAAACATACATGTGGGAGACAGAGAGAAGAGCAGTTCAAAACTAATTCCTATAACTCTTTTCAAAGTATGGTTAAATCTGAGTCTTGTGACCCTGGAGGAATGAACATCTCCCAATCTCACTGATCTTCAACCGTCCACAAACACAAAATAGTACAAAGCAATGCACAGAGCACCCGTAGCAGCCACCTTTAACCCACCAATGGTGCTGGAAAACTGATGTTTAAGGATGCACATCTAATATCCTTGTTTCTGAGGACACTCTGATGCCCTGTGCCCAGACTGCCCACAATTGAAACAGGAACCTCCAAAACTTCTGCAATGCAAGTTCAGAAATTTCAGCTTTATACAGATATGAAAATCAATCAACGAGGAACTACTACCCTAAAGATATGAATATCAAACAATGAGGTATTCCAATCAATAAGTTCATTAGTGGCCAATGCACCTAATCTGTGCCCATCTGAGTGGCCAACACAAAATTATGATTCTTAGCTAAAAGAATGAAAATTAGGAGACAAAATTTAGAGAGAGGATGGCCCTTCAGATATAAAACATAAAGATAAAAAAAGGTCCCCGAATTGCAAACAATAATGCACACTAAAAACTACTATTGCTGGCTCATAAGTTCATAACTCTGGACTATTCAGAAAGTGAATTAAAGTTGGAAGCCAAAATTTAGAAAGGCGGCTACCCTTCAGATATTAAACATACAGAGAAAACAAGTCCCGAACTTCCCAACATCAATCTACTATAAAAACTGGTATTGCTGGCTCATAAGTTCATAACTCCGGATTATTCTGTACTTGTATATCCCAAACAATACTCTCAAAGTGATAGCAGATCTTCTACTTGAGAATAAGATATCTGCCTGTACCAAATTAATGTTTGATTTGTATTCTTTCAATGTAAATTGATTGATGAGTTTGAAATTCTGAAAGCACCTTCAATTGCAAGCAAATTATTTGACTTGCAGATGACGTACCTGTCTCGTGGTGGTATTCTGCCTGTCCGTGTACCTCCAATAAGCCAATCATCATCCATACTTCTTGTCATCCGAGGTCGGCTGCTGCTAGATCTATTAAAACTTCCTCTGCTACTCCTAAAATCATCATCACCATCACTAGAACCTCGGCCGCCTCCCCATCCACCCCTAGAGCTACTTCTATAACCTCCCCGTCCACCACTACCTCCCCGTCCACTACTAAAACTTCCCCGTCGACTACCCCGATCCCTAGCTGAAAACCTGCCATAGTTGTCACTCACTGGCCCGTCATCTTGCAGAGGAGGCAACTGGCAACACAAAATAAACGCACATAATAGCTCAGTTAGTCACTCTTGTGGCATGGTTAGAGACTTGGACTACATAAATATATAGAAAACTGCAAATGTAAACAAATCAGTATGTATTCTCATCCAAAAGCGGATCTTACACAAAAAAAAAAAAAAAAAACACAAAAGCTGCAAGTATGAGAATGAAACCAAATGCAAAAGTTAACCTTGCTGATCTTGGAAATAGTGTTTCCAGGAGGTATTTGCCTCTTCAGCAACTCTTTTGCAGTCTCCTCTGGAAGATCAAAAACTGCTCCTTGAACCTGAAATTATTACTATGAAAATTTGTTTACATTAAATAAAGTACGGCACGGGAATGAACTATGAGATATAGTAGAAACAAACCCTTTCATCTGCAACTAAATATATTTTTCCAAGTTCATCAGCAGCTGCAGAATAAACATCTGAGAGAAACCCAGTGACAGATCTAGCAGACAGGTAACCTCTGGCAAAAGCTGGATCCCGAATTATTTGCAATGTTGTCCACCCCTGAAATAGTACAACAAGACATCAGAGGAAGGCCAGAGGATATATTTGACTTGAATGTGTGTGTGTGTGTGTGTGTTTCTGTGAGAAAATAAACAGCCTTTACAGAAAATAAAGTATTTGCTGGGTTCAATTAATACCGGCTCATGACTGATTAGAGACCGGGATGACGGAGGTCGGGAAAATCCACTTAGCTGTGCCAGCGCAGCAGCAAGAGCAGTTGTTCCTTGTTCTTCAATCAGTCTCTGTGCCGTTGGTGTGAAAAACTGTATAGATTGGGGATGAACCCCATTGAGAGTAGCAACCACATGTGAAGCAGATGACTCCAAAACCTCCTCAACAGTTGGCGGAGTAACAAACTCAAACCTGCACCCCACATCACGCTCAAGAGTTTTGACTGTTCTCCTCTGGTTATTAGTAAACATCAGAACGGCATTACCGAGTTTCCCTGCACGTCCAGTACGACCAGAGCGATGTACAAATGTCTCTGAATCATTGGGAAGTTCATAGTGGATAACCTGGAGAGAAAAGATTATCGAGGTCACCAATGTGTTTCAACCTGAGCTCTAATATTGGCAAACTTGTCATGGTGTCATACAGAACCAGGATACATAAAAGTACGATTAGGATTTCAGGTATCATTATAGCTTACCAAGTCAACGTTGGGAATATCAAGTCCACGGGATGCAACATCAGTGGCAACGAGCACAGTGAATTTCCCTTGCCGAAAGCCATTAAGGGTTCTCTCCCTTTGATGTTGTGATATATCTCCATGCAATGCCTCAGAAGCTATGCTAGTCGTTAATGACATTGACACTTCATCAGCATCACGTTTGGTTTGCGTAAAAACAATGGTCTTCCCACCCTTTGCATAAACCTGAAGATATGAGCATATGACAATATTCAGTTCTGCCGAAAAATGGTCCTTCAAATAATTTACAACAGCTATAAAGAGTCATATTATAAAAGGTCTGGCAATACTGCCATGCACGACACTATCTTCCTGTACTCAACTTTTCAAAAAGATACAATCAAGAACAACTTCAACAAAATTGTATCACTTTTGAAGAAAAAAGAAATAAAAAAAATCCATGATGAAATTAAGGCCCAAATTCAAAAATTAGCATGTCAGCTCTAGGAGCTACCTACATGTTCTCTACCCCATTATTATCGTGTTTCCTGGACCAAATCTAGCATGTGTTCCTGCTAGCAAACAAATACATGTTGAAGTACAATGATGATTGTGAAACTGGTCAAGCTTTATTCATCTACTATATAAAATATATTACAACCACTAACAATAGTTTTAGCCATATAAGATTTCAATTCACGAAGCAAGAAGTAGTGGACTTGGCCGGCAGTGATTTATGCACTTCAGAAGTTACTCAAAATGAACCAAAACAAGACTAAGACAATGAGTTCCAACTCTTACTGTTATAAGATCACTAAGAATAGTCCGCTTTGAAGAGTTAGTGGTTGATAAAGCATAGAGTTTGATCCCTTCTGCAAGCTTCTCGTCTTGATCACCAACCTTCAAGAAATAAGAAACAGAAAAGATAGAACAATTATTTTAGCTTTTTATAAACATAAGAAACACAATACTTATTAATTAGTATTTCCTATGCACACTTAAGACGTACAAACCTAACACATAACTTCAATAAACTAATAAATTCTAAATGGTCAGCTATACGATACACAGATTTTCATGCAAAACCCCTGCCATATTTTAGTAACAGAGATCATGCAAATAACGAAAAGTTTCAAAATTAAGCATGGAAAGAAGACAAAAAAAAAACAAATTACCAAATCAATCGTTAATGGATTGTCCAAATATTTCCGTGCTAGTTTTTTCACCCAAGTGGGCATAGTTGCAGAAAAAAGCATGCTCTGCCTCTGAGCTGGAAGCCTTTGTAAAATTGTTTCCACATCATCCTCAAATCCAACAGCAAGCATCTGATCAGCTTCATCAAGTACCAAATATTGAACTTCACCCAACTTGAGGCTGCCGCCGTTTATCAGGTCAATAAGCCGACCAGGAGTTCCAACCACTACATCAACCCCGCGAGAAAGAGCACTCTGTTGTGTTATGTATGAAACTCCCCCATAGACGCAAACAGTGTTCAGATAAGGTGCAGATTCTTTAATCTCCTTGTCCACTTGCTTCGCTAACTCCCGAGTAGGTGCAAGGACCAGAACTCTAGGAAGATAACCAGACCGCCTACAAAAATATTTTCATCAAAATATTTTCATTTAAAAGCTCCGAACTTCAAAATTACCAATACGTGAAATATAACTAGTACCTTGAACCTCTCTGTTCATCATCTTCTGTAAGACGTTTAAGGATGGGAATCCCGAAGGCCAACGTCTTCCCAGTCCCGGTCTTTGCACGAGCTATGATGTCTCGACCTTCCAGTGCAGGTACTAGCACAGCTCTCTATAGTTTCCAAGCAAAAAATAATGAGTATTACACATCACAGACACAACATTACATACCTATATGAGTGTAAACAATATTCAACAAAATATTCAAAACTTAAGCCACACTATATGAACATGTGCCAATTATTTCAATCTGCAGAAAACTTTTACACTCAAACAATGCTTGAAAGTGTACCGACTCGGACTAATTTGCAAGCTCTTGATATAAAGAACAAAACTTTAAAGAGATAAGAGACTACCTGAATGGGAAAAAGCGAAGAAATGCCACGTCTCTGAAGACTATCCACGAGCCGCTGGGGCAAACCCAATTTCGGAAGAGCCAGCTCATCTTCACTCGCCGGCTCAACCCCCTCACTCTCCGACTCATACTCCGACTCCGAGCCCAGCTCCTCCTTGGAAAAGTCCCCAAGCCCCTTGAAGGCCTCTTCACTGAGCACAGAATTGGGCGTCGCAATCGCCTGAGTAGCGAAAACACTCCTCGCTCTCAAAACACTGTTGAAGTGCGCCCTCTGCCTCTCCGGAAACGCCAACGAAACACCGCCGCCGCCGCTACTGCTCGTCGCCGCCGCCGTGGTTGCTACAGGCGCGGCAGCTCTTTTATACAACTCACATGGAGTCTGGTAGTATATAGAGGAAACTCCGATAATCGACGCCATTGGATGATGGCTTGAGCTTTACTCAATTCGCTTCCACACTCCTCCTGCTTCTCCTCCTCTGCAAAAAGCTCGTAGAGAAGAAGATAGGGGTAGAAGAAAATGAGATAGAAGCGGCTTGAAGATATTCTAGGTTTGAAATGATAGAGAGAGCGGTGAAGGGTGAGGGGCTCTAGGTTTATATAGAGACTGAGAGACTGAGAGTGAGAGGGAAGATAAGGCCAGAGCACGAATGTATGGCCTCCCAAACTTCCACCTCGGTTATATTTCTCTCGGAATCGGATATTTCCTTCTCGGGTCTTCCCCACCCGAATTCCGGTTTGACCTGAATGCCCGCTTCACCGAGTCGGGTTTAATTGTTTTTTCTTCTACTCTCCAAACTTCGAGCTATTTCCTCTGTTTGGTTTGTGGGAAAGGAAATGAATCATTTTCCTTTCCATTGGGAAAGTGGATCCGAGGTGGGTTGGGGGAAATCATTTTTCACCTTTTTTTCCTTTTCATTGGGAAGCATTTTCCCTTCCATTGTCACTCCCAAACACAGGAAATGAATAACATTACTTTCCTAATGCCCAAAATCTGTGAAACAAACACAGCCTTAGGTTCCTTTGAAAAATAAAGTTTTTTCTTTATCTTTCCCATGAGATGGGAGACTAACATTTCCATTGGTTTTGCTCTCCATTATTCGAAAACACTTGGAAATTGTCCAGAAAGTTCCTAGGAAATACGTATTAATGTATTAAAATAATAAGAAGGGATTAACCAATATAAGGAAATAGTGAAGGAAAATGAAATCCTTGGGAATACGAGAGAACATTTTCCCCACTCTTTCCCCTCATATGAGAAGCTTATTCATACCCTTGTGCTTACCAAACACAATAAAGGAAAGAGTTTCTTGTTCCAAACTCTCAAATCCGCCAACCAAATGAAGAAAAAAACAAAAAATGCAAAGATCAATTCAAGATTAAGCGTCGTAATTTGTGCAACAAATAAATTAAGAGTCACAAAATTGATAAAGGATTCAACAAATAAATTAAGACATGATTCAACTGATTAATGTTTAAGTCTATCACACAAAATAAGAAATATTGGAGTCTCAAAACCGGTAGATCTTGATCAGCCTAAATTTTGTGCACCAAATAAATCAAGGCTAACGTAGCCTGCGATAATTTAATAAGTAATTTGTATATAACGTGCAACTCATTTTCAATCAGAGCTTATTAGTGCCGAAAATATGTAAAAAAAAAAATTAAAATTAAAATTAATAAGAATCGATGAATAACCAAAGTTACAAACTTGCAAAATAACCGACCGACCGAACCCGTAATTATTCTTTGACGGCACTCGAATCCTCTAATTGGGGTAAATATATAGTTGGCTTTTTCTAACTACCTCTGAACTCACCATTACCGTCGTCTTAAGATAAAATTTCAGGATTTGCAAAGATTGAAAATTGAGGCACTCGTATCTGTTAATCAGTTGTTGTGTACAGCGAGACTGAGAGAGAGAGAGAGAGAGAGAGAGCCGCCATTATTGGCTTTTCAAGCCACTCAACCATTTCCTCTCAGCTTCCTTCTTCTTCGTCTGATCTTATCGTTCCCGACGGTTTCACATCTCGCTCGCAGATCGGTTTCCGAATTGGTTCCGTCGATTTTTTTCCCGATTCTTCTAGAGTTTCCACCTCCAGAGGGTCGCAATTTCAAAGGTAAAGTCTCAGCCTTCGCTTTCGTTTCGTTTCTCGGTCAAAACCCTCGTTCTCTAGTTAATTGAAATTCAGAATTTTACTATTTCAATTACAATTTTACTCTCAGGTTTTGCGAATTCGTCCCTCCCTCGCTTTCATGGAAGTTTTCTAATTCCAAAAAACGAAAAGCTGAAGCGTAGAGAGAATTTTCACCGCTGCTGATTCCGATCAGGTTTTCCATCATTACATAGCTCTCTTGTGCTAATAGTTGCTATACTTTTTGTTGTTATTGATATTCAGTATAGTTTATTGATGTTGAATAGAGCTTGTTTTGGATTCTAGGGTATTCAGAATGGCGGAATCGGAATCGGTCCCAATCTACCTGAGCATTGTTGCCTTTGTTTGCACTGTTGGAGCCATTGCTCTGGCAGTTATGCATATCTACAGGCACCTCATGAATTACACCGAACCGACTTATCAGAGATACATTGTTCGCATCATTTTTATGGTCCCGGTGAGTATTCGATCCCATAAGCTGGCTCTCAAGTGCTGTCATTTGTATATTATATTGATGTACAACTAGACTTGCATAGTAATTTCATTATTTCGTTGTAGTTTTGTGATAAGTTGCCATAATCAATGGCGAATTTGTTGTTGACGAAGGTGGTGGTGGAGTAATCTTAGTGATGGCATCTGTTGCTGGTTTTTAATTCTCTTGGATTGCTATCCGTTACGGCTTGTATATGCCATCTACAAATTGTGTAGGAATGAGTTTTTAAAGAAAACCATCGCATAATTGTAAGATAATGGTAATACACATGATAAATGGACAAATTGGGGGTCTGCAATTCGTTAGGGTTTTCTCGAGGATCAAGTATCTGATTTGCTTCTCTGTTTGTTTTATCTATTCTATATTTCATTTTCTATGACCTTTGTTCACCTTTCAGTTTCACTTCATCTTATTTCTTCCTGCTTTGGACTTCTTTCAGATGTCACTCTTTCATAATGCTAGTATCTTTTGAATTTGGACCTGAAGTAACCAGTGTGACCTTTGTTTCATTGGCAGGTATACGCATTAATGTCTTTCTTATCCCTTGTTATACCTGCGGGCTCCATCTACTTTAGTTCCATCAGGGAAGTGTAAGTATATCTTCATTTATGTGAATAATTCACACCATGTTGTTAAAATTCTGTTCATGAGAAAAGTAGGAAACTGTCACTAAATGTATCGGTCTCAACTTTACCTGCACATGTGAATTATTTGTGGATGTATATTAATTATCAGTGTGAGTTGAGATTGTGTTATTGAAACATCAAATCAAGGCTGGCAATCTGTGCTACGTGTCTAGAAATCTCTTAGAGTTGCAGCGTGTTACTTTTTAACTTTCATATTATCCATCAGCTTTGAAGTAGATTCTTAGGTATTGTGTTCCACCAAGGATGCATATCTGAAGTAACTTTTGGAGACTTGAGGTTGAAAAGCTTTTTTCTTTAATGCTAGTTCCAATACTTCTGCCATTTTAATGCACAATTTTGTCTCGAATCCGACCAACATTCATGCAGCAACAATCAGAGTAGTTGTGGTACTGAGTACTACCATTGTATTGCATTTCTTCCTATTCATTAGGTTGATTGTGAATAAAGCTTCTTTGTGACAAACAATATCTTGTCAAATTAAATGGTCTGAAATCAATAGTTGATTTGACAATGATGGTAAAGGTATTAGTGGCTGGGTTTTCACAATCTATATTGTTTGTTCTCATGTTATTATTCTTTTTTCTTTTCTTTTTTTCAGCTATGAAGCTTGGGTCATTTACAATTTTCTATCGCTGTGCTTGGCATGGGTTGGTGGCCCAGGGTCTGTTGTCGTAAGTTTAACTGGTAGGGTTATAAAGCCTTCGTGGGCTCTGATGACGTGCTGCTTCCCTCCCATACCCCTGGACGGGTGAGTTCACAATCTATGCTTAATTTGCTAATCTATTTCTTTCAGGATTTGTCTTGCTCTGGTTCAAACGTCTAAGTACTAACTTTGAAATTTGTAGCATTCTTGGTATCAAAAATTTTCTTAGATGCATTTTTACAAATGTTGACTACACTAATGGCCTGAGCTTCGGGCGATGTCTTGGTCCCTTAACTACAAAAAGTTGGTTGGTGGTCCCAAAGATGGGGTTGTCTGTTTGGTTAAGACAAAACTCAGCACCCCTAATTTCTTTTTATTCTGCTTACAATTTCTCCTGCTTGTCTATCTCTCCTCCCCAAGATGGGTGCCATGGCAGCCCTGAAGCAGTTACTATGTAGAAGAATAAGCTACTTCACTGAGTAAGGACACCTGTGCTGCTTCTGGGGCTTCAGCTTCAGATAAGGGATTGAATAGTATCCATAGAAACTTGGTCGTAACAAGTTTGTCAATTGCAATTGGAAAAGCATTCTAGAAACTTTGTACTTTTCAAGGACTCCTACCCATGTGGCAAGCACAAAAATGCTTCACTCATTGAACTTGATGTAGGGGTATGAAGAAGTATCCATGACATTGGCAATGCCAAGAATGAAGATGCTTCGATTCATAATCGATCCCACCAACCCCGCCCAGAGTAAGGGCCATCTTGCTGTCCAATATTAGCTTAGAGATTGACCAGGGCCTTGGCTTCATCTCCAGGTGTGCTGCGTGGATGCCATTGGAGCCATCTGCCGGAGGGAGAGATAGGGAAGGAGGAGAGACAAGGGAGGGGAGGAAAGAGAAGAATTGGGTGAGGGAGGTTGATTATGCCTGAAGCGATGCAAATGACCCCAAAGAAGTATTCATGTCCCTTTGCAAATTGAGGCACAAGTCTGAAATAGTGGATTTTGACCTTACTACATGCAACATTCAAAAGGCCATTTGCAACTTTTGTGAGTTGTGGGTCCAAAATGAGACACAAGTACAACCCAAAGCTTTGGATCATTGGTGTAATTAACCCGTCTTACAATTTACAACTTGCATGCATCAAATCAGGTGTCTCTATGTATTTGGCCGAGGCCCTGCATTACTAATGATATCTCTGGCAAATATGGGGATTTTGATGTCTTTCCTAACTAAGACATGTCATAGAATCATAAGATTGTGTTCGTTTGATGAACTCATACGTATGAAACTGTGAATGCAGGCGTTTTATCCGTAGGTGCAAGCAAGGTTGTTTGCAGTTTGTGTTTCTGAAGCCTGCATTAGCTGCTGTTACTCTCATACTTTACGCAAAAGGGAAATATGCAGATGGAAATTTCAGTCCAAACCAGTCATACCTGTATCTCACTATCATCTACACAGTCTCATACTCGATGGCTCTTTACGCCTTGGCATTGTTCTATGTGGCTTGCAGAGATCTGCTTCAGCCTTTCAACCCTGTTCCAAAGTTCATCATAATCAAGTCTGTCGTTTTCCTTACTTATTGGCAGGTAAATTTTCTTCTTACTGTTTTGAAAATTGAATGCTGTCAACTACTTATTTTTTGGTATGTGTTTTTAGCAATTTGCACATGATTGTAGATCATGTTTATGCATGAAGAAAAGATAATTCATTATTCTGTCGAGAAGCAATTTGAGTATGGATGACTGCCATGGCCACATATTATCAATTTTCCTTTCAAACTTCTATTTGTTCACCAGATGCTGCTTGGAACTTTGAAATCTGTAGACTTTACTACGAAATAGCTATTAGGAGGCTTGGATAGTCTAGTGTATACTATATATTCTGCAATTGCAGGGATTGCAGAATCAAATACTTGCAGAGGATGCCTTGAGTCACTATGCATTCTATTTTATGTGTATATTTGTTTTTGATAACTGCTGTAGAATAGAAGTTGATGTATTGCATTTATATAAATGCTTTATTGATACATGAAAGTTGTCTGTCTCGAAAAAATTTTGCAGCTTGTTGTTTTTGAAGGTGGGCACGGCAAAAGTCCTTTTATCATATTTTTACATCGGAGAACCCCTTTTTTGCCTATAATTAAAAATTATTGTAGTTTATAACTGAAAATCTTTGGATTATAGTATCTGATACTAATGCCGAAATTTATAAAAATGGATCATCATATTCACTCCATATAAACAGTTACCAACTTGCAAACTGATTCCATATGTTTTTGCTTCATTTTGTCTGCCTTTTAGGGTGTGTTGGTTTTCCTTGCTGCAAAAACTGGATTAATAAAGAATGCAGAAGATGCTGCTCAATATCAAAATTTCATAATATGTGTGGAGATGCTACTTGCTGCTGTCGGTCATCTATATGCATTTCCTTACAAGGAGTATGCTGGTGCAAATATTGGTGCCTCTCGAGATCTGACAGGAAGCCTCTCTCATGCCTTAAAATTGAATGACTTTTACCATGATACTGTCCACCAGGTGAGTTGCAAATTGTTTTTCTGCAATGGTTATCATAGATGTTGTCTTTCACTTTTAGATCTGATCAACCTTCCTGATGAGTATATTTAACTCTGTTCAGTTTGCCCCGACTTACCATGATTATGTACTCTACAACTCTACTGAGGGTGATGAGGGAAAGAGGAAGTATCGGTCACGCACCTTTGTGCCGACTGGTCCAGAGATGGACGCTGTCAGAAGGAACAAGAACATCTTTGGCAACAAGATAGATGACATACAACTTTCCAGTCTATCATCTTCTAGTGCAAGCACTCCGAAAAAATCTGGCCCCCTGCCTGTACCTGATTCTGCAAATTCAGATGCAATGAAGTCTTCCCTGCTCGTTGATACCTCAAATTCCTCATCAATGCCATATGACATGTCACTTATTGACTTGGACTTGTCCAGTTACCCCACAAAGGTCCCTCCAGCAAACGAACATGGCACTAGGTGACTAGAACACTATGTGGTAGAAAGGTTTGAAGAATGTTCTCCCTAGGAAAGAAGTGTTAAAGGGATTCGGGGCCTTTGGGAAAGCCTCATGTGCTTAATCGTGTGGTGATGCTGGTGTTGGTATACCTCTCTTCAGTTTTATGCACCGTAGTCACAAATATTAGGCTTCCCACGGAAAGCTGTTTTAATGGCCTGTTAGTTAAGTGTGCATTGTAGATATGGAATTCTAATTGTCATACTTGTTAGATCACAATAGGAAACATGAAATTGATTTTATTTTTCCCCCTTTTTGTTTCACATTGAAGAGTGCCCATTGGATTTCATCGTCTTGATAATGGAGTATTTCTCGAGTCACCATTTGGTCCGGTTTGTAACCTACTTTTTTCAAGCAATGGAACTTCACACAAGAAGCATAGGAAGGTGCAGTGTTTTGTTTTACTCACAAACACTTCTTTTACCAGATACATGTTGTCATGTATGCTAGATTAGTACATCTTTTGGGCACCCTTCTACTTGTGCCAGTGCAATTCAAGGATGTTCTGCTATATTTGAAAAGACGGGGAAATGTACTTCTGAAATACCGTTTGCTAGCATCATTTCCGATTCCCGTTTACGTCATTAAGAAATTTGAGTTTGTATTTCGTAATCCACCTCTTCCGATGCCTTATAAGCAACTCTATCTAATGAATGATTTGAGCAAACCATATACATACTGCTATGCAGGGTCTTTGAAGCGTGCACATTTGATTTTCCTTTGTTAGTGAAATGATTGATTAGTTGATGAGACATTGGTGATAGAATAATAAGATAATCAGATGATGATGCAGGCTGATGCTCATAAATTTCTGATAACAACTCCAGGACTACTGGGCCTTTCCCTTCCAATGAAAGTCAAATGCTTCTGGGTTATAGAAGAGTCGATGACTCTTTATTTTCAAGTTTGCTGAAAATGGTTTGGAATTTTGGTTACCTGGTTTGCTGAGTTGGAGGAGAATTTTCTTATTGAATTTCTTGAAGGTCAAGTCTCATCATCGAAACTCTTGGTGCATCTGCTTTGAACCTTGAGAATCTGAGAATATAGGTATTGTGATTTACACGAAGAATGTATGAGATGCATGATACACGTACTAATGGTGAAACTTACATGATGTACGGGTTGGTTAAGACTATCTGCTTAGTTCTTTCTCTAATTGGTAATGACTACTTAGAATAAGTATAGTGCAGTTAATCTAAACTATATTTGGTATTGACCTTTCAGATTGTTATACAATTTTCTCATCTCACGCAAGTAGCCTAGCAGCCCTGGCTTATCTGTATTGTTCTTGCTGCTTCTCCAAACAACCCAACCCTAGTTTTATAATTGGAATTGAACTCAAGCTGGTAAATATCTATTAAGGATCTAATAAATGACTCATGGTTAGATTTCGAATTTTATCTATAGAATTAATTTCGAGCGTGCTATAGGGGTAATGCTCTTGGCCTCTAAAGCTAGGCTAGAGCTACAATAATCATTCTTAGACAGTTAGACGTAGAAGATATTTTAGTTAGGGATTTTTCCAATCAAGCTATGGAATGGACATCGTGTAGAATCCCACCAAACCCGTTTGAGCCTATCATCTGAGATGGATGAGAACCAACATTAGGTGCTAATGAATCGATGGCACCCTAGATTATCATGTAACATAACGATAGAGCATAGGTAATACAAGATCAATAATCTTTTAGACAAATATTACATCTTTTGTTGCTTATTATGAATTTTACTGCTCAAATTTCATGGTAATTCTACTAAATTTACATATAACTCAAAAGTAAGAAGACTAACAACTAATCATAATAATATGGAGGTAGTAAATCCACATTTAGGCAAGATATTAAGTATGATGGTATCATCAAAGACTAAACTTCCTAATTACCATGGCTCCCAACTTCCCATGGCATTGTCCAAAGTAGATAAAGACCATGGAGAAAGTCTAGAAGAAGAGATAAAAATGAAACACCAGAGTCACGTGACCGTCCATCAAACCACGTGTTAAAGCTGGACTATTATATAAGATCGGACTAATAGAGAAGCAGAGAAGAAAAGATTTTTCTTATAGCTAGCTAAGAAGCTAGTCTGTCTTGGCTCCTGTGGCGGCGGTTTGCTCGCTTGCCATGTAAAGCAAACACTCGCCAATGACTTAACCAGCACTTGTTCTTAGAACTTACACAAATCCCAAACCCTTTATAATATTTCCTCTTTCTTCTTTCTTCTTCCTCCAATCTCATATCAAACACAACCCAAAAGCCAAAACCTACATACCCTTCTCTGTCTCGCTCTCTGTTTCTTCAAGTTTGTACTTCATGGCCGGCCTGTGGGAGCGGCATCCGAACCCAACTCTCAGCAGAACCACTTCATCGAGTAGTGCTAGTAGCTTTGGTGGGTACTTCATGGATCATCAGAGCAATACTCACGGCGCTTATAACTACATGATGATGGAGAAGATGGAGAAGAGGCAGCTTTTTCTTAGAAGCTACCAGTTCTGCAGGAAGAAGAGTCTGGCCGAGAAGATTAAAGGATCTTTGGTTAAAGTGAAGAAGGTCATATGCTTGAGGCTGCGGAATGCTAAAAAGCTTAGGAAATCAGTTTGCTTCAGATTCCGGTATGGATTTTCTTTCCGGAGAAGAAGAATATGCCGACTCTTGAATTACTACCGCCGTAACAGGAAATGCGATAACTCGTATTGCTTCTGGTAGAACACAACTCCATGTTAATTATTTGCTTTATTAGTTTTTCTCTTTCCACGAAATTTGATGTTATTTCCATGAGTTAATTATTAATATACATGATGGTGATTTGGTGATATATATATATATATATATATATATATACATAAATATATTATTAGAAGCTTGTACATGTTATTTCCGATAGAGTTGATGTGAGAATACCCAAATAATAGAATCCCCAAATAATAGAAGTGTATATATCTATGAAATTGAGAGTTTCAAAGTGGAAATTGGAATGGAGCCAGACGATGTTTTCTGGGTTACACAAAGTTTGAGGTCCATTTTGGTACCTGAAATAGCTGTTAGCTGTTGGCCTCAAATGGGGAGAAATTAAAGGTGTGGAAAACAAGTTCAAGGTTTGAACTCTCAAGGGAGGGAGGAGGAACCCTAAAAAAGTCAAGCATTCCAGAGATCCAAGTTTGAATTGAATGAAAGATAAAGGAGTGGAAGATGAGAGAGCAGAAAGTCTTTATTGGGCAACTGCGACTTTCACACATTGCATGCGCTTGGCCTGTTTGATACAGTTGAGTCACATACCCAAGAACTCTTTTGGCCATTTATTTCTAAGTTTGGTTGTTGCTCTTTGTCACTTTAACCCCTTTTCCTTAGTGATTGACTCAGCAGTGCCATTCCCAACCATCTAAACTTTGATTCACAGGCTCTGCATTTTACATTTAAAACATGAAACATTCCCTGCTAGATTGCTCTTCTTAATGTTCAACCATTGTCCGTTTGGTTCACGAATGAAAATGCAAAAGCAAACCACATTTTTACTTTCCATTAAAATCTAAGCTTTCCACTTACTAAAGTCTAAAACACATATTTGTTTACCATTTTTAGACACCTCTAATCCGCGAATCAAATAAAACTTACATTAACCTCTGCTTTTTATGCATGATGTTATTAAAGATCTCATCTTTATAAAAGGATCACATTATATATTGCTTTACCCTACAAAGCGGCATGGTAGAGCAAACTCTGCCCTCGATATAAATATAAACCAGGAGGCATGGCCCTCATGCCAGGGTTTTCATTAAAAATCCAACGTCGGATATAGGTAGAATTAATTGATGAATATAAAACCAGGTCGGCTCGATGATTCAATATTCAGCTACATTCTGGAGTAACATGACAGACGTGGTAGAATAAAAGAGCTTCATCAGAAGTGGGCATCTTTTTTCATCTTTATGGGTTGGCTGGGAGAGTGGAGCATCTCTAATTTCAGAGGACTTCTTTTCTTTCTTTGGTCGGCTTTGATCTATAAGCTGACATAGACAGATCCCATAATCTGTTCTTTGTGATAAAAACTTATAAGGGAAGATACAACTCTCTTTTTTGGAAATAAAATACAAATTAAATGAATGAAAAATGTTGTTTTCTAGCACACCTCATGAGGATGACTCTGCCCAGTTGACATTTTTACTAAATAACTTGGCGCAAGAAAAGGATGTGTGGCTCTACAGAAACCAGCAGTGCTTAGCTGCTTAGACTTTTAATAATACTTCAATGGTTACTTCTGAGATTGTCTAAGAGCTACGCAAGAAAAAGATGATCTCTTTCTGAGTTTCTGGCATGTGTGTGCCGATCAAGATATTTTTGGTTCCATAAGATCAGATTGATCGACTAGCTGTGAATGCATATATTATTGGTTAGCCTGCAAAGTCAACCAGATTAAAGAACTGAATGTATGGCAACGGTAACATACTTGCCAAGCAAAATGAGATGTGGAAAAAGTTTATATATTTCTCTGACTCCAATAGTAGGTCTAACTAGAAGGAGTGTGCATTTCCTTACCGTAAAACGTTGAGATTAAGTTGAATTCACAAGTATTAGGAAAGCATGAAACATGAGGTTTGAGACGAAGTCTTTATACTTGCTTCACCAGTAGCAATATTTCTCATTTCAATCCCCAATCTAAAACTAATGAATTCAGAAACTTTTTTTAGTGGTTTGTGAGGTGATCAAATTCTTGAATGTATTTAGCGATGTTGGAAACTTGGAAAGAGTAGCTCAGGTCATCTCCAGTAGGAGGGCCAAATTGGGCCTTGTAGCCTCTTGACCTATTTTTGGACTCCAGCAAAGAATTCCTAGTGCTATAAAGTGAGGCCAGGTCATTAGTGGAGAGGAGAGAGCTACATATAGCTTTTCGGTTGACTCTAACTCTGATGGAACCCACCACAAAATGGCCGAAGGTAAATAGAATTGGGTTGATTGCATTCTCCCTGAAGTAAATCAAATACCACAAATATATCACCGTTTGAATTGAACGGTGGTGCTTAATTAATAGGCACATACATACATTGATTTGGACTGATGTGATTTAATGTGTTTGACATACATACAATATATATATATATATATATATATTTTTTAATCATACAACGGAATATATACATATAATATATATGTCTTAAAAATTAATTTTAGTCTACATAAAAATAATATTTTTAATAAAATAAAAACATAAATTTAGAAAGCATAATGTAAAACCATAAAATATTGAAAAAGGCTAAAATTTAACTCTACCTTATTGGAGATGGTTCATAAGTATTTCAATAAAGAATAATATTTACAGGGCTATAAATATAGCTCTGGCCCAATATATTGCTGCCTTATTGGAGATGGCCTTAAGCCACGTTTGGTTTGCAGAAAGTATGCATCATAAAAGGAAATTTATTCCTTTCTTGCGTTTGGGATACGAAATGGAAGGAAATACTTTCCTAAATGAAGGGAAAGTGGTTCCTTTCAAACCTCAAAAGAATCACTTTCTTGTCTTCTTTCCTTGCATTTATTACTTAAAATACATTATTTTATTACATTATTAAAAACTTTTTAACATTCCGGATAACTTTACTTACGTTACCAAATATCAAAATGGAAAGTTCTTTGAAAATTTCATTTTCATTCTCATAGAAAAGACAAAGGAATTAATTTCCATTATGTAAACCAAATGAGACTTTAGATTAGAACGTTTGGACTCTCACATTGAAAAAGTGAAAAATCATCCAATACCGATGCCTTTTGAAGAACTTTATACCCATTTGCCTTCTGAGTGGCTAAAGTGGGGAGGACAACCTCTGGCATTATTGGAACGTTTATGTTGGACCTGTTCTTGTGGTTATGGTGGAATTCTGAATTCAGGAAGCTAAATTCTTTATACATGCTTGTTTTAGCTTTATATACTTTTAGATACCTGAATTCTGAAGCTTTTTAAGTGGTGGGTGTGGTTATCATATTCTTGAGTGTATTTAGCAACTCCCTAATTTGTATTATAGTTTCTTTCCCTCTATTGTCGACCGGGAAGTTTTGACCTGCCCAATATGAAGAAGGGGCTCAACCAATGTTTTTGCTGCAGGTTTTCTGGTCAGACCAAATCAAGTTGCAGAAAAATACAAAATGACCCCCAATAGTTTAACAATTGCAATTGCTAACCATTGTTTTCTTCAATGTGAAACAAATTAGACCAACAGATCATGGTCTTGACTTGATTATGGACTCACTTGGCTTAGATGAATAAAGAAACAAGGAATCAGGCCTTAGCTAAGTATAAATTCATAAATATTGAGTTGGCATGAGGCATGAGGCATGAGGCACCGCTATATGTTTGTTATTTACTAAAATCCAAGTATTGCATTTGGTTATATACTGAAATCCCTTCTTTTTTTCACTAATACCAAACTACCACTATTCCTCACTCCAATCCCAGTCTAAATCTAATGAAGGCTAATTAAAACTGGAATTTCAGAAATTTTTCCAGGTGGTGGGTGTGGTGATCAAATTCCTTTGTGTATTCAGCAACTAGCCGATTTATTTCTTAAGCTCCTCTCCTTCAATCGTGTGAACTAATGTGGATTGTGAAATTTGACCTGCTTAATATGAAGAAATGCTTAACCAATGTTTTGCTGCAGAGTTTCTAGTCAGACTAAACAAGTTAGGTGCACATAAACACACAATGACCCCTAATACTTAAACAATTGCTAATACCAACCATTGTTTTCTTCAATGTAGGACAAATCAGACCAACAGATCATAGCCTTGACTTGATTATGACTCGCTGAGTCTCATATACAAAAACAAACAAGTTAACCAGCTTTTAGCTAAAGACTAGAACTGCAAACCTTACTTTCTTCAGAAAATGATTGGCTTTAATTTGCACCCTAACATGGTCATCAATCATTGCACATGCCTCTAATATTCCTTTTCTTCATAAGACAAGCACTCTCCTGCATTTAAAAACCTAAGAGAAGGAGAGCAGCTTACAATCACTGAGGTGGTTATGAATGTGGTGGTAGCCATGTGTTAAAAAGTAGAAATACAGGGAATTGTATCAATGTATCTATCTCTCATTCTAAATATACAGAGTATGTTGAGCTAGAATATGAAAGGTGATAGATACATTACCTCCATTCATTCCCAACCAAATCTTCCTCTATAAATATCTATACCACACACTTAAAACAAAAATCCTATCACCTCAATTCTCTCTATTCCTTTTCTCTCTTTTTGGTCAGATGGGTTTTCAAGACATGGTTGGGAGAGGTTTGAGATTTCAGTATGAGAAGCTAAGCAAAAGGAATGAGAAGATGAGTAGGTCTGGAAGGCATATTTGGGTGAAGAAGATGAATGGAAAGCTAAAGGGTTTTCGGCTATCCCGCTCTAGGAAGTTTACTTTGAAGATTTTCTCAGTAGTTGTGTGGCCAAGCAGGATTGCAAGGATTTACAGTGAGGTTGTGAAGAGATTGAAAACTGATGGAGTTTATCCCAATATTATTTTCTCTACTCAATGGGGGCTTCCAGTTCTATCTCATTCATCAGTCAAATTTAGGGAGACGGTAGCAAAGGCTCCGTATGCTAGGAGCTGTATCAAATAGCATGTTACATCTGAATTGAGTTGTATATCAGCTTCCTCATTAATATAATTGCTTTTCTTACTTTTTCCCATTGTTATTCTTAATACTCCAATTAAAAGAATTTACAGTTCACTAAGTAAATGTAATTAATTGGCTCAAAATTGTAACCATGTATTAGTCATCATTTCACCATGTTTATACATTACTTTTATAAACACAGTGAAATGACTTCTCTCGAAACCTTCCGAGTGTTATGAGAAGAAAATACCTTTTTGTTTTCTTGTTAGAGAGAGAGAGAGAGACAGACAGACAGACAGAGACAGAAACAGAATTACTGTAACTCGCTGGTGTTTTGGGTTTAAGAGAGAGAGCCTGTAATCACCAGCTGCTGCCTTGCTGGTGTATACAGGTTTTCTTATATCACTAGCTAGCTGCAATACAATTTCAGTATTATTACGTTTCATGCCTAGCCTTAAGCTCAAATTCGATTGTTAATAAAGTATACGTTTAATTTAATTGATTAATTGATGTGAAGGCTGTGAAGGCATCAGTTAAGAGTATACAACACAAATTGTGAAAATAGATAGTAATTCCGACATACTAATTAAATTACTAATTCACATGTCAGGGCAAGGTAGAATTTGATTATTGCAGGAACAGACTATATACAATATGTTAAAAGAGTTACATATATAAGTTGAACATAGGCAACCAATTGGTCCCTTATTCAATCTCTTTCTTATAGTTATTACAAGCACAATAAAATCAGTATTGGAGGACACCACCAAATTAAACTACCTCTTAGAGGCAAAGCCAGTCATGAAGAGCAAATAAGAGTCTTTGAGGCTGAAATTTGGCAGGGGAAAGTGCCTTGTGATCATCTGCTTCGATCCAATCTTCTTCTCATTTTTCGCCAAGCACCATAGCCTTGGCGGCGTGAGGCTTTCCTCACAAGTCTCGGGCTCTTCCTTGATAGTTGCTAGCTTGCTCTTGAGTATTTCTTCAATGTCTTTCCAGGAATCAGTTCTCAGAAACTTCCTTCTCATGCAAGGCACCACCCTCCACATTTTTCGATATGCCTTCATCCTCATCCTGATCAGCTCCCTTGAAGAACACTAACTATTAAGCACCGGTAATGGTAGTAATACACTGCAAATTGATTCAGACCACTATCGATGCTCTTCTACTTATGCATATATAAAGAGAGGTAAAGCGTGTACAATTGGGTTGTATTAGTTGGAAAGGCACATAAAAGCCACAACATTTGCTCCTTTACAGCGATTTGGGTTCAACTATAAATGAGTATTGAGTTTTGGTTAGAAAACCTTTACAAGTAATAATGAAGTTATAAGCCTACCAAACCCTTAATATATGGAAGACAACATGAAATCCGTTTTTCTGGTGTTGGAAGTTTATATTATCATGCTGATTCCTTCTTTCAGCCACTAATTATAAATTATGATGAGCAAGGAAAGACATGTCTGCTACTACAACCTTCATGCTTGCCCATTTGTCCCTGGAAAGTGGATGCATGCTATTTGTACTGTGTATCACAGTGGAACGTACAATGCCAACTATAAAAATATGAATCTGAACCTAATTAAAGTACCTATAATGCGCGGTTCTCATTCTCATGGCTACCATGGTATGCAAGCTAAACCTCGGGCTATTGTTAGCCCAAAGAAATGCTTTTGGGTTATTACAATGAGATAGGCCATCTTTGATGATTTTGAAGAGTTCGACGAGACGGATGCAACTCAAAATTACAGTAACCAAAAAAAAAAAAATTAGTAGCCTTATATACATTGAACGTTAATACTAGTAATGATTTAAAAAAAAAAAATTGAAGATAGAAGAGCACAATTGCTCCCTATCTCCCCTTTATTTCAAAAGAGAGAGAAAATACAATATGTGATATGGGGTGGGGGGACAAAAAACCATATCCCTCAAAAACAATTCGGAAAACCAAAGCTAACTCAAACACCAACTAACCAAAATGAAAATTGAGAAGATCCAAATAATCTCTATTACACAATGATAAAACAAAATCAGGAGGCAATCTCACCAAATCAAACTTGCCAAAGAAAGATCAAAATTTGCAAGCATATCTGGTTAGAGGCTGATTCATCTCTTGTTCTTAGTTTCCTTCGCTCTCCTCATTTGGTGTCTTGGTGTCTTCAAGTTGCATGGGGTAATTGTTTGCATCAAATAGCTTGGGTCAGAGATTGGAAGCATATCTAGTTAGAGGTTGATTCATCTCTTGTTTTTAGTTTCCTTCTCTCTCCTCATTTGGTGGTCTGGCGTCTTCAAGTTGCATAGCTCATATGGAATTTCGTTCGTCACATATTTTTAGAGAAGGTAATCAAGTTGCAGATATTCTTGCTAATTTTGGTTGTTCTTCTAATGGTCTAGTTTGGTTGGACTTTGCACCACCTTTTATTTTTGATTGTTGCAATAAAGATTACTTGGGTCTTCCCAATTTCCGTATTCGTTAGATGTTGTTTCTAAAGAGGTTTCATTTGCCCCCCCCCCCCCCTGTTTCACTACTTATTTTTATTGAATAAATTCCTTTGCAGAGGTTCATAAAAAAAAAATTGCAAAAGCATCTGCAACTTAGTTTCCTTCTCAAAAAATGTGCGAGGAGTGGAAATGCATTTAAGAGATACAGTGCAAACAATTCCCCAACTCAACCCACAATTTGCCAAGGCACCACATGAGGAGATTTGAGGAAATTTAGAAGAGTCCACTTCTAACCACACATGTTTCCACAATAGGAGGTTGCATGACCCGTGAGTGAAAATTTTAGAGAGAGAGGCTCCTTCCTCTCTCCAGAGTTTTCAGCCCCTCCCATCCCATTGAGAGTCAACTAGCAATATACCTTCCATTCTTATTCACCTCCATCTGCTTCACACCTCATCTGCCTCTATCCCAAAGCACAATCATTTACACCTTTTTGTGGTGATTTTTCTGGCTATGTCTAGATATTACACCCTCTTGTGGTGATTGTGCTGGCTACGTCCAGATCTAGAGGACTTTGTTCTTCTTTTATTTTCTTGTCAATTATCTATGAAATTCTTCAGATATGAGATCAGCCCCCATAACTCCTCTCCCTCTACCACTAACTTCCATGGAGATTCTCATTGTTGCCTCTATAAAGTGAAAAACACTTACCTAAAGGAGTATGGGTGCTCATCCATGGGTGTTTCACCCCCCATTCACCATTGTAAGTTTTCTTTGTTGCTGAACTTTGTCCTCTTTTGGTGGATGCGGTTCCTTCCCGAATCATTCAATTGGTGGAGACGAGAAGGTTAGTCTAAGATGTTGGTTCTCTCCGTCGTATCAACTTGTATTTTGTATTTTGTGTATGATTGGATCTTCTTTATAGGGTTCTATTGGCATCAGTTTCACGGATTATATCCCTTGAATTTGGCTACTCTAGCGACATCTCGATAATAGTGCGGTAGTTCATGGTTGTGCAATATTTCTGAGGTGGCGGTAGCAGTGGTGTATTCCTTTTAATTTTTAGGGTTGCTCTCTGTTTTCCTGATCCATGGGCTCCCTCATTGGGTTTATAACTTTGGGTTTATTAATGAAATATTATTACTTTGACCAAAAAAACAACAACAACACATGTTTCCAATCACAAACCCAAGTTAGTTCAATTGTATTAATCACTGCCATTACTTCTGTTGCCACCAAACATTGAATATCAAAATTAGAAGAAAAAACACTAAGAAAATTACCTTGATAATCCCTAAATACACCACCATAACCAGCTTGACCCGATGCACTTCTCCAAGCTCCATCAATATTAATTTTTACCCATCCAATTAAAGGAGGAAACCAATTCACTTCAACAATTCGTAGAGCACATCTAAGCTTGTAAGAGACCCTTAAGCTCATGCATACTAATACTAGTAATGATTTTGTAAGGAAGAATGAAGTTTTTATGTTGGGAGTAGAATTCTATGAATTGTTTTGCTCGGCACTAAGCAAAATGTATAACCAATTGTTCGAGCACTGCAAATTTGTATACATATATGCTATGTCAAAATATCAAAAATTATAAATCCGCACACTAGAATAGATCTGGTACGCGTGGATGAATCATCATCTAAATGTCTTAGATGAGCCACCTTCTTTGTAATGAAAAAAATAAAAAATAAAACAAAAAAAGTGAGCATCCTCCATTTGACACGAAAACGAAAGAAAACAATTTTTTGCTAGCTTGAAATTTACTTGTCTAAATGCGTTGCTAAAGCACATAATTTCTAGCTCTTTTGGGTTGCTTTGCATGATTGATGAAAAGAGACGACCAGAAGTTTCTTCAATGGTTAAACAAACACACATATATCTAAAAATGCTAAATTTTGTAACTCTTTGGTCTGCAGTGATAAAGTAATATGATGTTCACATCCAAAATCATACACGTTGACAATTTATATTGGGTGACGTAAAGCCCGTGTAACCTGAGGTATGCATATGTAGGATAACCCGCTCTGATATCATGATAAACTAATATGGAACTCACATTCAAAATCAATTAACAATGGATTAAATGGCTTAAACTCTTATAAACTCATAGACAATGTCTAATTTTTTCCATGTGAGATCTATATATTCTCAACATGCAACTTCATGTTTATTTGAAGCCTGTAATAGATAATTTCACATATAGAATTAGATGATACATACAAAAACAGCTATGCACTAACATAAAGAGATTTGTTTGTTTTATTTAAAAACATCATTTGTAACCTAAAAAAAAAAAAAATCGAAGTCTCAAACATGAACTTAAAGTCTTAACATCGTTTTATTTGTATTTTCATTAAATATATTTATTTTTGAGTACATTAGAGGAGAACCGAACTCTTTCATAATTCCTACTCGATTCCCATTTTTCAACGCACTCCTCATTACTTAGCAAAATCCAGGGACAATTTCATCAAGCATTTTGAATATGAGGTACGTGCTTATCTCTTCGAAGATTGAAGAGAAAACAGAGGCATCAATGATTAAGGAAGATTAGCCTTTCACCATCAACAAAGTTACAAAGACCTCACATTCATTGGCACTGGCATTAGAAGACTTGAGAAACGCCCCTTAGCCTTTACACTTTGTGTAATGATAACTTTAAGCCTTCAAAACTAATACAGAAATACAAATACGAGACGCTACCTGTACCTGGCCATTATGAGCCATCGCGAAACCAACACGTAGTTCGCTACGTGGTCACACAGAATCAGAGACATTTAAGGAATTAATTTTAAATTTTAATTCGCAATCCTACAGTTGGTGGACTGTAAAAGAAGTTGGGGAGGAAAGTTCTGACCCAACACAACACGGGGTTTCACTTTCACTCCTTCTCCTACAACCTCGCCGGAGAACCCGACCTTCCCTTCATCTGTATTAGTCTCTTATCTCAATTTTCTTCACATAAACTCTAACTTCAACTCTTATTCTCATCTGGGTCTCCCTCTTTTCCTTCTCTGGTCCAACATTTCTGATCAAAAACGCAACTTTAATGATTCCTAAATGTGTTTTTTTTTCCGGTTTTGCTTCTAGTCATTATATCGATATAGAGACTTGTGTTGAACTCTAATCCAATTCAAACTCTCATCTGGGTTTGTTTCCTTTTCTTCTCGGGTCCAATATTTCTGATCAAAATCGAAACTTTGATGATTCTTATTGGTGCTCTCTGGGTTTTTGCTTTTAGCCATCGTACAAACATATCTGTATAAAATTGATGTCTGTGCTTGATAAAGAGATATCAAGCAGTGGTAGAGATTGTGGCGACGATGATGGTGATGAGGACGAGGATGAAAATGGTGGTGGGGTCAATGGCAGATGTAGATGCAGAGCCAAGGATGCAAAGAAGCAGAGTAGTGGAATTGGGTTTTCAAGGAATTTGGGAAAGGCCAAACAGATGGTCCTGTCTCCCTTCACAAAAGCCAAGAAGCAATTACCCAGAAGAAACAGGACTGCTGGTTCTTCTTCTTCTTCTTCACCGTTCTCTTCAGGTAAGAGGTTTGGACTTAGTGGAGGTAATCAAGGCTGTTACTTATGTTTCATGCAACCTTTAACTGTGGATTCATCGGCTGAGTCTCCGAGCAGCGATCCGAATAGCCCGAATTTTACTTATGGGAAGTTGAGGAGTTTAATTGAGAAGAATGATTTCTATTCTAGAGAATGCAATTACCATTTGGATTTTGATCCTAGATCACCATGCTAGGGATTGAAGGGTATTGTTGTTGATTCGTACAATGGATAATGCTGTTGTTGTTCTTGTTGTGTGGAAGTGATCCTTGAGGATTTTCCCAAGAGCAATTGAAGAGGTTGTAGAACTTGCATTTATAAGAAAAAGGGTCATTCTTTAGAAGTTGAAAATGAAGATTTTTGCGGCGTTTTGGTTGTCTTGTGTTTCAGTGTGAGAATGAGAGTCTGAGACAATGCTGGTGATAGATGTTCAGTTATTTAGTGCAGCTTAGTTTCGAGAATGTATGCTAAACAACCCTTAGACAACGGATGGGAAACCACGATTGGTTAGCAGTCCAAGTGTCTTCATTTGGGAATTCAAATACCATATTTTTATTGTTATGCTATGATTCAGAAATCTGAGCCTGTCATATGACTCAATGTCTATGGAAAACCGCTTGCATTGTGACTTATTTCAGTAAAGATATGCAGTATTACATTGCTTAGTGGAGAAGTTGAAGTGTTTGTTTAATGTCCTATAGTTACCTCTGATGAACACTACATTGATCAACTGTAGGAGTGGAAGAGGTTTAAACCTTTGTATTCTTTCAATTTGTGAATTCATTCATACCTTTTGGTTTATGTGGTATTGTTTTGTGATGTTCTGTGGCTAAGTTCAAAACTTTCTCCAAATGAGTTTGGTGGTGAACTAGGATTTACATATGAAAAGACTACTTTGATCAATTGTAGGAGTGCAAGACAGTTAAAAAAATTTCAATCTTTCAAATTTGTAAATTCATTGGCACCTAGTTTCATGCGGTATTCTTTTCTGATATTGTGTAGAGAATAGAGTTTAAAACTTTCTCAATCGAATGAGCAAAGTTTGGGTTCCTCATAGAGGCATCTTGGATAAGATGTTGCAGTCATCCTCAGTATCATCTACGGTATGCACTTTTCTGCCTTTACTTTCTTTTATATGCCTCGGATCCTGTGGGTGAATCTCTTTTATACTGCAATGATGAAGAGTGGAGCTGAATCTTTTCGACTATATCTACATTTCCTTTTCTATACGCTTCTCTAAACGCCTAACTGATTCTTAGCATAAACTTCAATCAAGCAGCAACCCAGTATTAATTTTATCGTTTGGACAGGAAACCATTTTAGGCTCTTATTTATGTCATTTGATAAACCATTATCTTAATATATCCACTTTTCAAGTAATCTTTAGATTTATATTCATACTTCTATGAAAAATCTCCTGGTGAATGGACAGAATTGTAAATTTGCTCCAATGAGGACTTTTTTTCTAGAAATATCTGGCTTTACTTCTTTATAGGCGTTTGGTCCTGTGATTCATTCTTAAACTGCAAAAATGAGGTGGTGAGCTGGAAATCTTTTGAAATGTTCATGTTTTTTCTTGCTTCTTCAAACAGCTAAATGATTTGGAACCTAAAGCTAAGTCAGGCAGTTAAGCAGTTTAAGGCTTTAAGCAGTGGAGTGAGTGTTGAAAAAAGAAAAGAAAAGAAAGAAACAGTCTTTGCTCTTTCCACATGTCAAGTTTTAGATCATTCGGTTTTGTATTGAAGATGATTAGGAAGACACAGTTAAACTAATCCATATGTTTATGGTTTTGTTATCTCCCAAGTGACAGACTGGATTGCAATTTTGCTTCCAGAAAGGGTTTTGAATCGTAAAATCTTTGCAAGAATGTCTGGATATCATCTTACATCATCTCTTAAAGCATATTGAAGTTACGTTCTATATGTGGCAGGATTTATCTTTTTAATCAATTCCAGTAACAGGGCCATCTTTTTATGGAATACCTCTTCTTGAGTTCTCCAAAGCTATCTGCTTATTAGAATTCCTCAGCATAGAAGATCTTTCTTTGTAAAATAGACCCTTCAGTGAGATTCAGCTATGAAATTATCCTAGCTAGACTGATATTATGGATACTTATGAGTACAGTTTCTTTGATGCATCACTAGGTTGGCAATCCTTGGAAGCTGGGTAGGTAATTCATAGTTCACTGGCATGATTTTGTTCTGGTTACATTGCTAGGCAAAGCCAAGTAGTTGTGTTTTAACTGTGACAAATTTCAATGGATAGGTACTCATTCTGTTGCACTCTATGGAGATTGAAAACCATTGTAAGAGATATAAAAGCGTTTACCTTCTCTTTCAAGCTCACGATTTGTGAGTTGAACGTCTGGCCATGTCTTTCATGAGAGTAGGAGTTGGGAGAGACCTCCTCTGAATGTCCTTCATGCTTTAAACTTTTAGTTCTTTAGGTCATGTTCGTGGAGGTTTTCCTTGTAGTTGTATGTATTGTTTCTTATCAAAATATAAAGAAGAGAAAAGGCTTCCTATTTTGATGGATAAACCAAATTGCTACTTTGTTGCGGAAACAAGTTTTGCTTACTGAAAAGCATACATGGTCAGCTTCAAGAAAATATCTCTCTGATTATGTCAGAGTGTCAAACCCCAATACACTCAAATACAGATGACAAGTAGGAGCAGAAAATCATAGAACGTGCCCAGCATGGAATGAGTGATGGTGAAATTTATTGCATCATGGAAGAAAATTTGTTCCCTTCTCAGTTGTAAGCAACATTGAAATTATAGATTCTATCCCCCCACTAGAGGTGGCACATCCATGAATACATAAGAATGTTACTGTAGAACATGCAATTCCTGTTGCTTCATGAACCGGTATAATATTGAATAATCAGAAATGTTATTAACGGATTAACCTATATAAGCGGTTTTTGCCTTATTAAAAGATGATGCGATCAATAATGTGATTATTGAACAGGTCAATAATGTGGTGTGATTATTGAATAGGTCATTAATGTGATCAATAGTACATCTTTACGCTATTTTCGACAGGGAATGTATGACTCGACATCAAATGATCGAATGCTCTGAGAAAACGAGAGGCGAAGGCACTCCCATCTTTGAGACCTTGGTCTCAAGCAAACTCTAGATGCAGTGGAGTTGCTTTGTTATAAAGTTCAAAGTACCGTCCAACTGGAAACGAGACACTGAATGTGATGCCATCCACATCAATTTTCAGCCAACTCATTGACTGGTTCTGCAGAAAAGAGTTGCTCGTAATTTACCACCAGAGTCTAGGATAAGATCATAAGATACTTCTCATAAAAAAATAAAAGGGATAAAAAAAAGAAGAAGCAAAATATAGTGGTGCGCGTTCTATGTCCTTTACTAGGGGAGCTGACCCTTAAAACATGGGATCTGAGTCATCTGACCAGCCAACCCCAAATTCAGAAAAATATGCATATACACAGCAAACAGGATTGGGTTCCCCCCCACGTGACTCCCATAAGTTCTTACACGTTCTTTTGTTGGTATCCTTCAAAAAAAAAAGGCACGGTCTTCATCATTCCCCGACCCTGCTCTCTCAGTCCCCGACTCTGTGACCCAGTTTCCCCATTAGTTTAATCTCTAAAGTAAAACCATGATTAGCATGCCAACTTTCATTTTTTATATACTGTGTTGGGTTTACACACCCAACCATTTAAGGGTCGTGAGATCTTGCTATATAGGGAAGAGAGCAGGAACCCAATCGGAGCCAGCCCACTTGTCGCATCCAGCTACATCCCTCTTTGGATCCATTTCCTGGAGGATGCTGGGTGGACCCAGTTGGGAATTCTGCTTTCTAAATTTGGATTATCTTTCATTATTTAAAAGGAAAGGCGGTTCCTTCATACACTGGATGGGGTGTGTGCAGAGACAGAGGAGACGGTGATCGAGATTAGTGGGGGCTCTGTTTTGAAGTTTGAGACTTTAGAGGAGGACCCATCTTTGCATTTTTAGCTACTACCAAGTTTTGCTGTACCAATCTCTATAAGTTAAGGTAACTTTTGCATCTGAGCTCCACTGAGGTTTTCTGCTCACTGCAGCTCAAAAAGGTTAGTCTGCCTTCATTTCTTTGTTGATGTTCTGAATTTTTTTTTTTTTTTTGGATGTTCTGTTTTTTTTCTTCTTTTCTTTTCTTTTTGATGCTAAGTTGTTATTCTTGTTATAGTTGCTTTGGCTTCTTTGATTGATTTGCTAGTTTTTTTTAACCTTAGCGTCTTTTCTTCTCTGGGATTCCATCTATGAACTAGTTGATTCTTAATTAGTTGTGTAAGAATCAGAGTAACAAGGATTTTTTTTTCTTCCCTAGCTTCAGTGAAGTTTCTGACTCCTTGTTCAATTGCTTTCTGTCAATAGTGGTGAACAGGCTAAGGATCCCTAAATTTGAGTGCTGACATGTCTGTCTTTCGATCTTTTAAACCTTTGATCACGAGTTATGCGAGTCAGAGTTGCCAAGTGGGCAAGTTATAGTTTGGTGGAGTTAGATGAGAAACTGTTGTCAGTTTAGCTAGTGGTTGTGTTACTGAGTTGTGAGTAGTCACAAAGTGAGATGGAAAGCAATAATCATTTCTGGATGAGTTTTAGTGATTTTGGTAGCCTGTCAGATTGTTATTCCTTGAAGAAAAGGGATTCTAGAGCTTCCTTCGGAAAAAGTTTTGATTCATTTCTATAATAGTGTTATGCCAATTGGTGTCGTTTAAGAGCTTTTCATTGTAATTGTTATGTGAGTTTTCCTCACTGCAGGAGTTTTACATTAAGCTTTATGGATATTGACATTATAAGAATCATGAAATTCGCAAAACTGTCGCTGCCTCTACTCCTGATTCTTACTTTTAGTACTATGATGATTGCAGTGGTACGTAATAGTTATGATCAAACTAATATCAAACATCAGTAGCCGATGTTTTATGGAATTAACTCTAGTAATGTTTTCCTAAGGGTTTAACATTTGGTTTGATTATTGGTACTCTTGTTTCCGCTGTGCAGTTTATGTGAGAATGTCGTCTTCAAGACCCAGTCACTCATCCAGCAATTCAGGGAGATCAAGGCACAATGCTAGAGTTATTGCTCAGACAACTGTAGATGCAAAGCTTCATGCAGATTTTGAGGAGTCGGGCAGTTCCTTTGACTACTCGAGCTCAGTGCGTGTTAGCAGTTCAGTTGCTGGGGATCAACAACCTAGGTCTGACAAAGTGACCACTGCTTATCTCCACCACATACAGAAAGGGAAGTTGATCCAGCCATTTGGTTGCTTGCTAGCCTTAGATGACAAAACTTTCAGGGTCATTGCATACAGTGAGAATGCCCCTGAAATGCTGACTATGGTTAGTCATGCCGTCCCAAGTGTTGGGGACCACCCAGTTCTTGGCATAGGAACAGATGTGAGAACAATTTTCACAGGTCCTAGTGCCGCTGCATTGCATAAGGCCCTCGGGTTTGGGGAGGTTTCTCTCTTAAATCCCATCTTAGTCCATTGCAAGTCATCTGGAAAGCCTTTCTATGCTATAGTCCACCGGGTAACAGGTAGTTTGGTCATTGATTTTGAACCGGTGAAGCCTTATGAAGTCCCCATGACTGCTGCTGGAGCTCTGCAATCATACAAGCTTGCAGCCAAAGCAATTGCACGATTGCAGTCTTTGCCTAGTGGGAGCCTGGAGAGGCTTTGTGATACAATGGTTCAAGAGGTTTTTGAGCTCACTGGTTATGACAGGGTGATGGCCTATAAATTTCATGATGATGATCATGGGGAAGTTATTGCAGAGATTACGAAGCCTGGCCTGGAGCCATATCTGGGTTTGCACTATCCATCCACTGATATACCTCAAGCTTCACGGTTCCTGTTTATGAAGAATAAGGTCCGTATGATTGTTGACTGTCGTGCTAAAAATGTCAAGGTCCTTCAAGATGAGAAGCTTCCTTTGGATCTAACATTGTGTGGTTCAACCCTGAGAGCCCCACATAGTTGCCATTTGCAATATATGGAGAACATGAATTCCATTGCTTCTCTTGTTATGGCAGTAGTGGTCAATGAAGGGGAAGGGGATGATGAGGTTGCCGGTCCTGATGCTGCGCAGACTCAAAAGAGAAAGAGACTGTGGGGTTTAGTAGTATGTCATAACACAACTCCAAGGTTTGTCCCTTTCCCTCTCAGATATGCCTGTGAGTTTCTAGCTCAAGTGTTTGCCATCCATGTGAATAAGGAATTAGAGTTGGAGGATCAGATTATTGAAAAGAATATCCTGCGTACCCAAACGCTGTTGTGTGATATGCTTTTGCGCGATGCGCCTTTGGGTATAGTGTCACAAACCCCTAATATTATGGATCTAGTGAAATGTGATGGGGCTGCCCTGCTATACAAGAACAAGATATGGAGACTTGGATCAACTCCAAGTGACTTCCAGATTCGGGACATATCCTTGTGGCTCACTGAGTGCCATATGGATTCCACAGGTTTGAGTACAGATAGCTTGTATGACGCGGGTTTCCCTGGGGCTCTCGCTCTTGGTGATGTAGTATGTGGAATGGCAGCTGTGAAGATAACTGCCAAGGACACAATTTTTTGGTTCCGATCCCACACTGCTGCAGAAATCCGATGGGGTGGTGCAAAACATGACCCGGATGAGAAGGACCGTAGCTCGAAAATGCACCCCAGATCATCATTCAAGGCTTTCCTTGAAGTTGTGAGGACAAGGAGCTTGCCTTGGAAGGATTATGAAATGGATGCAATTCATTCTTTGCAGCTTATTTTGAGGAATGCATTCAAGGATGTGGGAACCATGGATGTAAACACCAATGGAATCCAGATGAGGCTTAGTGACCTGAAAGTTGATGGGATGCAAGAACTGGAAGCAGTGACAGGTGAGATGGTCCGGTTGATTGAAACAGCAACAGTGCCAATTTTGGCAGTTGATGTTGATGGGTCAGTTAATGGGTGGAACACAAAAATTTCCGAGTTAACTGGTCTTCCTGTTGATGAAGCAATTGGAAAGAATTTACTCACACTTGTGGAAGAATCTTCAACTAGCATGGTGGAAAGGATGCTGGAGTTGGCATTGCAAGGTATGTCATGAACCCTGTTTGAAATTTAGGCATCTTAAATGTCAATGCTTACTAGCAATGACCATCTGCATGCATTGGTATTTATAAATGTGCATGTGTGAACCGAGCACATCTGTGTATGCCTTGCCATGAGTATCACAGATATCTTCCACACATGAGACACCCCCCTCTCCCTTCGCCCTTCTCCACCCTCTTTCGTGTGGGTGTGGAAATGGGGATTCATTCACCATTCTCGCAACAGAGATGTTCTTTTTTATTTTTTTGTTGTCCATTGGATCTGCTTAGTTCATTCTTTTTCTTCTGCTTCTGGTAGGCAAAGAGGAACAAAACATCCAATTCGAGATAAAAACACACGGTGCTAGGACTGACTTTGGTCCCATCAGGTTAGTTGTGAATGCTTGTGCAAGCAGAGATATTCATGAAAATGTTGTGGGGGTGTGTTTTGTGGCCCAAGATATCACTGGTCAGAAGACTGTGATGGACAAGTTCACTCGCATTGAAGGTGATTATAAAGCAATTGTACAAAACCCAAGTCCATTGATACCCCCAATATTTGGCACTGATGAATTTGGCTGGTGTTCTGAGTGGAATCCAGCAATGACTAAGTTAACTGGGTGGAAACGAGAGGAGGTAATGGATAAAATGCTGTTGGGGGAGGTTTTTGGGATCAACATGGCTTGTTGTCCTCTCAAGAATCAAGAAGCTTTCGTAAATCTTGGTGTTGTAATCAATCACGCCATGACTGGTCAGGTGTCTGAAAAGGTTCCTTTTGGTTTCTGGAATCGAGGTGGAAAGTACACTGAATGTTTGTTGTGTGTAAGTAAGAAATTGGACAGTGAGGGTGCAGTCACTGGGGTCTTTTGCTTCTTGCAGCTTGCTAGCCCAGAATTGCAACAAGCACTCCATGTCCAACGCTTATCTGAACAAACGGCTGTGAAGAGATTAAAAGCGTTAGCTTATATTAAAAGGCAGATCAGGAATCCTTTATCTGGAATACTATTTTCTCGGCAAATGATCGAGGGTACTGAGTTGGGAGCAGAACAAAAAGAGCTCGTGCATACCAGTGCCCAGTGCCAGCTGCAGCTCAGCAAAATACTTGACGACTCTGATCTTGATAGCATCATTGATGGGTATGACAAAGTCTTGTAATTATAAAAAATTATTTTCCTTATGTTATCGCAACTCCCTCATGAAATTCTTGATTTCCTTGGAGGTTTAGAAGTTTGCATCTTTATCTAGTCCCAGGCTACATTAACTGATAGTAATTAGTTTTTCATGGACCAGTTTCTCTGAAACAATTTATAATTTATTATGCGCATTCACCCTTAAATTCATATGTAATGGTTGATTATATCTGAGCATATTCTTTTCTGTAGAAGCTATTTGAGTATTTGATTTCTTTTGTCCGTATGTCCATAGTGCCAGTGATGTGGTGTGACCTAATTATTTCTCTTTGTTTTCTGACCATTTCACAGCTACTTGGACCTGGAAATGGTTGAGTTCACTTTGCATGAAGTATTGGTTGCCTCTATTAGTCAAGTCATGATTAAGAGCAACGCCAAGAGTATCCTGATTGTCCAAGATGCAAATGAAGAGATCATGACTGAGACATTGTATGGCGATAGTCTTAGGCTTCAACAAGTCTTGGCTGATTTCTTATCAGTGTCGGTTAGTTATATGCCATCCGGAGGCCAGCTTACTGTAGCAGTTAATTTGACAAAAGATCAGCTGGGACAATCTGTTCATCTTGTACATTTGGAACTCAGGTACAGCTTTGAATTCATAGTATTGATGTCTGCTCTAACACTTACCACTGGTTTCTACTTACAAACAAACAGTTCTCACCAAAATAACACAAAAATAAAGGGAACTTTTAGTGATCTTTGAAACTTTTTGAGGGACTTCCTTAGCTGTACACTAATCTCAGCTACATAGAGTGAATAAATGATCAAGGCCTAATGAGTAGTACTATAACATCTAATAAAGATCGAAGACTATCTGATCCACTGATCTCTTGTATAAATGGGTTGCTTGTTTTACAACTCAAGTGAGTATCACTCATCAAATGCTGAATTGATATGTTGGATCAGGATATCACATGGGGGTAGTGGGATTCCAGAAGGATTACTGAACCAGATGTTTGGAACAGATGGAGACGTATCTGAAGAAGGCATTAGCCTACTCATAAGCAGAAAACTAGTGAAGCTCATGAATGGAGATGTACAGTACCTCCGGGAAGCAGGAAAGTCAACCTTCATCATATCTGCTGAACTTGCTGGTGCACATCAGATGAGGTCCTAGACATACAATTTTCAATGACATGACATTAGCTTACTGATTCTCAAGTGTACAGCCTACCAGGAATGAGAGTTGAGTGTTGCATCTTTACACATTGTGCTGTGTAATTTTCGTTGATCACTTAACAGTTTGCACTAATGTATGCACTGCAAACAGTTTGCACTAATGTATCCTTTTGTTCTTCAAACGTTTTTAGCTTGTCATGCAATAAAGGTCCCTCAAACCCAATCAATATCAACAACATGGCAGAGAAATGGTAAAAGATTTTTGCAGTTTGCAAGATTCCATGGATTCATGTATGGATTACTGTTCTGTTTTTGGCTGACAAACCATGTTTAGTGTGGGATCCGTATGCAGGTTATTAATCTGCGTTTCTATATGTCAAAGTCAAATATGACCAACTATGATTCACTACCACGCTAATCCTGCTTTTATTCACATGCTCTCGCTGAAAGGGTCCTGACCCAAAAGCACCAAAATAGATTAAAACTATCCTACTTACCTAGCAATAAAATTTTATTCTCACTAATACAATTAAAGGTAAAATGACAATTTTACCCTCTATTTAATTAATGAATTACAAATACTCTCTCTCTCTCTCTCTCTCTCTCTCTCTCTCACCGACGATTTCTTATGCCTCCCCTCTCTCTCCCTCTCACGCTTTCGGCCAGAGCACCACCTTCAGCTCCGGTATCTAGTCTAGATGGTCGGCGGCGAGACGAGGACGACGATGACGTCGACGGAGGTGATACATCGGTGAAGGTGCAGATCCACGACGACCTCAAACACTGCTTCGTCGTTTCGCAGCAAAATGAAGCAGAATCGAGCGGCGGCGACGGCCAGGCGTTTATGGTCGACAAGCTCCGCAGGCTCCGAGTCTAGGAGCTCCGGCGCGAGGTCCGCCGTTGCGACGTGGATTGAAGGATCTGAGTCGCCGTTGCGAAATGTGATTCTCCGAGTCGCCGTTGCGCCGTTGTGACAAGCTCCGCAGGCTTCGAGTCGAGGAGCTCTGGCGCAGGCTTCGATTGATTGAAGGATCTGTAGTACAAGCTGTGCTCGTGGATGGCGGTCATCTTCTGTGCTCAGTCACTGGTCAATATGAATAGCATTGAAAACGACCTGAAGCAGCTATCTATGGTCATGATGGTTTAAAATTTCCTACCTTTATTTGTGATTTAATGATAATTACCTTCAGGTTGACTAATGAGAATGAACGAAAAAAGAGAAAGAAAAATATATATCGGGTGTCAATAGATGTCTATTAGAGGGTAATAGACGTTTTGAATTGATGCAATTTTTTTTCTTTTTCTGTAATCAAAGTTTTATTTATCTAAATTTAAGGAGATTAATTCCCATTCTGACGATTGAAAATCTTATCAGGAGCAATAGACGTCTATTGAAGGCCAATACATGACTGATAATAGTCTATTGGGGGGCAATACATTGGCTAATAATCGTTTATTAGGGGGTAATAGACGTCTATTGGGGGGCAATAGGAGGCAACAAAGATCTATTGAGGGGCAGTACATGTCTATTGGGGGCAAAAAAACCTTTCTGGTGAGATTTTCAGCTAATTTCCGGTGAGCAGCGGCCGGTGACCGGAATCCGGCGAAAATTGGCATGATTCTGAACTCCAGTGGCTGGATGCCGGCGGCCTGTGATCAGGCTCCGGCGAAGTCTCATATGGTTTCTCTCTCTCTCTAGGTAACAAAGGGATAAGGGTAAAATGGTATTAAACAAAATATATAAAAAAAAAACAAAACAAAAATTTTAATGGAGTATTAGGGAAGACCTCCTTAGAGTGTTTTGGGTAAGAAGGAACTAAAAAAACTTAATGGGGTAAATGAGAACAAAATCTCTAAAAATGGGATAAATAGACAAAAACCCGGTTCTGAAATGCACGTCGCATGTCAGATTTCACATTCATAATGTTGTTAACAAAGCAATTGTGTAGTTGTCCACGTAATTATTTTGGGTAGATATGTAATACTCATTAGTTAAAGTCCATTATGTAAATTGAGAATACTTGAGATTGATCACCAAGAAATCTTGAGAGTGATCACCAAGTCATTTTACAAGTGATCATAAAATTACTATGATCATCAAGCAACTTTATCCCTATTTAAAGTGAATTAATGAGAATGAGAAAACACACATCTTTCCCCATGTATTCTTCTTTCTTCCTATTCTTTACTTTCTAGCAAGAAAGTTATCTTATCAAAATGATTATACGCCCACTTCAGTAATGAGTTTCCTTTCTAGACAACCCTTGCACAAAAATTTTGCATTTTCATCTACAAAAATTGATTCAAACCGACTAAATATTATCTTACCAAAAGAAATAAAGTATCAGATGTTCAACTTCGCTCACTAACCCAAGTTTGGTCTACGTTAGACATTATGTCATATGATGCTTATGGAATTGGGCTTAATAGCTTTTCTTCTTCCTTATTTTACAAAGTTTCCCTGTTGTGCCCAGGACTCCACTTCTTTCCATTTTCCAATAATAAAAATTGGGCCTTTATCACCCCGGGTCGGATTATCCAGGCCCGCAAGTCTTAGCTTAGGGTTCAGCCCATATTAACATGCATAGAAGCTGACTCCCACCCACAGAAAAGAAAGAACCAGTGAACTGAGAAGAAGAAGAAGAAGAAGACTGGAAACCAACGCCGTCTTCTCCACGCCGTCTTCGATTCTATATAAACCAGTCCCAATTCCCAAACCAAACACCTCCACTACCAAAATCTGAAGGCTTCGATTTCCGATGGAGCTGAAGTCGCTTTCTTTCCCCGCCGACAAACCTCCGCTTTCAGTAATCGTGGCGGCCAAGCTCGCCGGGATTTCGGTCCCCACCGACGCCTCTCTCGCCCCCGATTCTCCTCCGGTTCTTCACTTCTCCGACGGGTAAACCCTAAACCCGAACTATGACGTGTTCCCTTTGCTTTTCGTTTAGTTTCTGTCTTCAAGGTTTTCAATTTGCGATTTGCTTCGATTTGAAGGCGAAAACTGCGCGGCGTCTCTGCGCTTCTTCGTTATTTCGGTCGTGTTTCGAATCTGTGCGGCGGCGATGCGTTTCAAGATGCTCAGATTGTTGAGTGGCTTGAGTACGCTCCGGTGCTTTCAGTCGGCTCTGCGTTCGAGAACGCCTGCAAGCATTTAGATGAGTATTTGGGAAGCAGAACCTTCTTGGTTGATCATTCCTTTTCGATCGCCGATATCGCAATCTGGTCAGGCCTTGCAGGTTAGTAGCTTTGCTTTAGTTCACTTTTAATAGCTAGGACATAGTCTCGAAGGTACATTCTTGATTGGATGATTTATAAGAATACTAGAGGTATGTATGGTTAATAGTTAATTCTATGCTTGGCAGGAGCTGGACTTAGATGGGAGAGTTTGAGGAAGTCAAAGAAATATCAAAATCTTACTAGGTGGTATAGTTCGATATTGGCGGAACATGGTGATGCATTGAATCAAGTAACAGATGCATATGTTGGCAAGAAAGGCTCAGCAAAATCGAAAGAGAACCCGGCCAGTCAGCAGTCGAAGGGTGTAAATGGAGATGTAGTGAAAGCAGGAACCAACAGGGGAACATTCGAGGTGGATCTTCCGGAGGCTGAGGTTGGAAAGGTGAAGTTGAGGTTTGCGCCGGAGCCGAGTGGTTATCTTCACATTGGGCACTCGAAAGCTGCCTTGTTGAATCAGTATTTTGCTCAGCGGTATCAAGGTCAGGTTATTGTGCGGTTTGATGATACAAATCCTGCTAAAGAAAGCAATGAGTTTGTGGATAATCTTCTCAAGGATATTGAGACTTTGGGCATCAAGTATGAGACGGTTACCCATACTTCAGATTACTTCCCTGAGTTGATGAAAATGGCCGGGAAGTTGATTGATGAAGGTAAAGCATATGTCGATGATACACCTAGAGAGGAGATGCAAAAACAACGAATGGATGGGATTGAGTCAAAGTGTAGAAACCACAGCATAGATGAAAATGTGAAATTGTGGAAGGAGATGATTGCAGGTTCAGAGAGGGGTCTGCAGTGTTGTGTTAGAGGGAAGCTGGATATGCAGGACCCTAATAAATCCCTCAGAGATCCAGTCTATTATCGTTGCAATCCAATGCCACATCATAGGATTGGGTCCAAGTACAAGGTCTACCCAACTTATGATTTTGCTTGTCCATTTGTTGATTCCATTGAAGGTATAACTCATGCACTTCGATCCAGTGAGTATCATGATCGCAACGCCCAGTACTATCGGATTCAAGATGATATGGGACTGAGAAGAGTGCATCTGTATGAGTTCAGCAGGTTGAACATGGTCTATACACTCCTCAGCAAGCGCAAGCTTTTGTGGTTTGTTCAAAATGAGAAGGTCAATGGATGGGATGATCCTCGATTTCCAACCGTTCAAGGAATTGTACGTAGGGGTCTCAAAGTTGAAGCATTGATACAGTTCATTCTTGAGCAGGTAAGACACTAGTCTGTATTAACAACAGTATTTTGATTTATGTCTATCTTAGTATCTTACAAAACCTTAACTGCTAGATGCCAAGTATATGAACAAAACCATAGTTGGATGACGTAATGGAAAGCACCATTTGGTCATGAAATATAGTACCTGCCTAATGCTTCCTCTGTCCTCTGTTTGATACTTATACTAGTTTATTTTTACAATTTGGAGACTTTTTAGTTTATCCGAACGTTGAAAGTTGAATTTAGTAACTGATTTTTTATGTTTGTATGATTTAGGGGGCTTCGAAGAATCTGAATCTTATGGAATGGGATAAACTGTGGACAATTAACAAGAAGATTATTGACCCTGTATGCCCAAGACATACTGCCGTCATTGAAGAGGGACGAGTGTTGTTGACCCTCTCTAATGGCCCTGAGAAACCATTTGTCCGCATAATACCGAGGCATAAGAAGTATGAAGGTGCTGGAGAGAAGGCAACAACATTCACAAGGAGCATATGGATAGATCGAGCTGATGCAGAGTCGATATCAGTAGACGAGGAAGTGACATTGATGGATTGGGGGAATGCCATTGTTAAGAAGATTGAGAAAGACCAAGACGGAAATCTTGCGCTCTCAGGGGTTTTGCATCTTGAAGGATCTGTGAAAACCACCAAATTGAAGCTTACCTGGCTGCCTGAAATAGATGAACTGGTTAAGCTTTCATTGATGGAGTTTGATTATCTGATAACAAAGAAGAAGGTATGTGCCATTCAATAAGTGTGAAGTTTTCTACGCCTTGTCATCCTATTTATTAGTATATGAACTAAAATTCATGAAAATGGTTAATTTGTGGGTTCAGTAATTGTATGCATGATGGTTTATTGCTTTAGCTTATCCATGATGGTACTTATATGTAATTGAGTTGGTTGTTTTAATTTGTAATTGCAGCTTGAGGAGGGCGAGGATTTCCTTGATGTGCTTAACCCATGTACCGAAAAGGAGACAGCAGCCCTTGGGGATTCCAACATGCGAAATCTGAAGCGTGGAGATGTTTTGCAACTTGAGAGGAAAGGGTACTTCAGATGTGATGTTCCCTACCTCAGGCCTTCAAAGCCTATTGTTCTCTTTGCAATCCCTGACGGCAGGCAGCAGGCTGGGTTAAAGTGAAGAACTTCATCAAGAATTTTTGGCTTCATGATGTGATTTAATACTTGTTATTTCAAAATGAATGGTAGAACTTTGAACTAGTTTGACCAAATCCTAAAAGCACCTTTCAGTTCTTGTAGTCTTCAATTCCGAATATTTGGCAATGTTAGGATGGAATGAGATTTCTTTCACTTATTTTGTACTGAATCTTTAGCTGTATATGACTGCCAACCAAGTGATTTCCGTTAGATCAAACTTTCGCGTTGGAAGTTACAACCTGCTTTGATTTATCTATATTGTATGCATTTATCTGGTGTGCATTAGATTTTGTTAGTTACCATTTTCATATTTCTTTGACAAGCCAAACTGTCAATCTGTCATTGCTATTGCTATGTAACTTGGTGCTTTTGATGATTCACAGACGTCGATGGTACGTGTTGAAGGTGTCTATATATATGAAGCACAACATGCAAATCTGAGACAACTAAGCCCTAAAATTCTCTTAATATTATTAGAATTAGTGTGCTTGTAAAGTAACGACGAAAGAAAATGTTAGAGGATACCAAAACGTAGTGTCTAAAGAAAAATTTTGTTCTTACATCAATACTTGTGATTGGTTGTTGTGCAGAAATCTTTGGTCCACTAAATTTATGATGGGTTGTAGAACAATAGAAAAGCAAATGTAATTCATCTATAGTTGATAGAAATTATATGAGCTGTATCCTCTTAGAATCCTTAATAGATTGAGGAAGCAGTGGAGTAAAGCTGTGCTGACAATTTATTGTTGTTTTTGGGTTGAGTTACTATTAGAGCTTAGAGTTTTTGGCAAGGTTAAACAAAAATATTGGTAAAATGAAATCCAAACATCTTTAATCATTTTCCTTAGAATTGGCCTCAAAGTTATGAAACCTAGCAATAAAAAAATTAAATACATAATATGGTCGATACGTTTTCTTTTGGGTGAAAACAATAAACATATTAGCTAATACACCATATTAAACAATAGGCATGAGTGGTATTAGGAATCACCTAATCATGATTTTAACATATAATACTATGCTAGGCTTGTAAACTAACAATCTATTCTCTCCTTGTTTGTTCTGGTGAAGAGTGGTCCTATTTGAAATGTCCTTTTGCGTTAAAGAAACCATATTATGCACCTAATCACACCTACCTCTGCAAATTTTTCTCTCTATTATTGCCTTATCCCATTTATGTTTGAATGTTTCTGTTCAAGGACTAGGCACATGTTCATCAATTATTTGTTTGAAGAGTCAGTGCATATATGCATATAGAAGTAGTTTACTAAGATGGGCTTTTAATTTCTTTTGGAGAGATTAGTGCCTCCGACAAACTGTGATTGAGAGTTGTCATCGAAAAAAAAAAACTGTGATTGAGCCAAAAGTGAGTCATGATTGTAAGTGGGAACAACCATATGTAACAATCACTTCTGCATAATTTCCACAATAACCAGTCTTTAATTTCCATGGTTGAAGAAAAGCAAGGGGCTTTTAAAGTTCCACAAAGTTTGGTGAATCTCTGGTTAGAAAGTGAACCAAACTTAACCAAGAAGTTATTAAATCATATCAGATTAGGTAGATAGCTACTCCTCCAGACTTGAAATGTGTTATTAATCATCAACCACCATAAGTACAAGAACAACAAAAAACACAATTAACTAATTTTGGAGGGACCGGAAGAAACACAGAATGAAACAAAAAAACACACACATGGGATTAACAAAGAAACAGAGTACAATTCCCACACCCCATCAAGCTAATTCGTAGAATAGTTTGAAAGTTTCTAGGCCTTGGGTGCAAACTTTGCCTTGATCTTCTTAATCTCTTTAGTACCAACCTGGAAAGTACTGGTCAACACATCATCCTCCACCGGCGGCGAGGCGGCGAACAATGTGAGGGCAATGTTGGCGGTGCCCTGCAGCTGAGAGTTGAACCCGGCGATCACGGAAGCAGGGACCTTGCCATTGTTCTTCTGGAAGTGAACCAACCCCTTTGGGAACACAAACACTTGACCTTTGGCAATGGTCTTGGAAATGAGCTTGTTTGCTGTGGTTATGAACCCAACATCCAATGAACCTTCAAGCACAAAAACTATCTCGGTAGCACGTGGATGAGTGTGAGGAGGGTTGATGCCTCCGGGAGCATAGTCAATTCGGGCCAGCGAGACCCCGAGGGTGTTGAGGCCTGGAATCGTCTGGACATTAGCTGCAGTCACCATGGAGCCGAAGGTGTTGTTGGTGAGTCCTGGCTTGGCTAGTCCCGCAGAGAAGAAGTCCTCTGCTGTTGCATTTGCTGCGTCCTTGCAAGCGAAACCATTCATTTTCACCGCTGTTCATTCATCACAATCGTGTCAAAAGTCTGGATCAGAAAATCGTAGACTCGAAGATAAGCAAGGGGAGAAAAGAAAGGGGTTTGTACCTGAAGCGTAGTCGGCGACACAGATATCTTGAAGCATGTCTGGATCAGCAGCTGAGTTGCTGAAGACGATGGCAAAAGTCATCACAAACAGTGCCAAAATAGCCGCCATGATTGTGTTTTGCTTCTACTGCTGCTGTTAAGAGGAGTAGCAGTCAAAGAGGACCCAAGAGAAACTTGGGAATGTGGAAAAAGGGTGTAGTGTGTGGATGAATGAATAGGAAGTGATGGGGTAGGTTGCGTATTTATAGTGAAGGACTGAAGGGTGGTTGAACGTCGATGGTAATATGGTAACTAATAAATCAATGTTTTGGGTGGTAAGGTCGTGCTGATGTGAAGGTAAAGCATGGAGCTTGCCCTGTTGTAGAGCTTAGACCAAAAGCGAAGTCATCGATCACTCTGCCTTGCCCTCTCTCTCTCTCTTTTTGAGGAGCGTTGACCTCATTTGCGTCGCTTGCTCGTCGAAAGGATCTGACCCAATTATTTTCTTTTTTTCCATAATAGTTTTTCTTATTCTTATCTTTCTTTCTTTTAATGATAATTAGGTGAATTGTAAGGTGTTGATTCTTCCCAACAACACTTGTCCCATTTTATGGCTCTATGCGTTTTGTGCGTCATTCGACCCCGTGTTAGAAATATTTGTAAATTGGTTTACGGGGTGTCTAAGTTGAGTAATTAGATAAAAGAACGAAGAATTCTCGAAGAAAATAATGGGAGGAGGTTTAGATGTGCTAGTTCAAGTGAAAATTTCCTCCAGAAGAGAAATAGGTAGAGTTTCATTGTTACTTATTTAAGACAGAAAACCTATAGTCCGAGAGGTAAACAAAATTGTAAATGTCTTTTTATTAAAAAATAATTAGTGTTTGAGGTTTCATAGGTAATTGACTGAGTAGTCTTTGATAAATGAGAAAAGAAATGTAATAAGATGTTCATTGAGTAGTCATACTCTTTGTCTTAACAATTAGGACTTTACTTATTTCATTATAATTAGCTCCCCACCTTGGCCTCAAAGAGATAAAATGTTCTCACCAAAAAAAAAAAAAAAATGAAAGGGAAAATGAATAATTGAGAATAATTGAGAAGCTTAAGCTCCTCGATTACTTTAGAGTAATTTTCATCATATTAAGTCGAGTTTTTCCTTCCCCTAAAAAAAAAAAAAGTTAGTTTTTCTTTTTGTGATCAAATTCTTAACCTTTTTCTTTCATTTGAAGTGGGGTATGAGCTACTTCAATGTATTAGTGACCATTTATAATCAACTTTGTTGATGTGGATGATCACTTGCTTCTAATATACGTAATAGTGCAAATAATTACATTTGACCAGCTTCTCATTAATTCTCTTATCAGATTTTCTATACATGGTGTAATACCCGCAATTTTCATTTTAAAGTCGAGTAATTGTGTTGAACGATTATTATGCGAGTTCACGAATATTATTCGATAATAATTCACTTTTAGAATTATCGAAGTTTTGAAACGATTATTTTTAACGAAAAGCTCGAAATGCTCGGTTTGAGAAATCGACTTTTTCTACGTACAAAATTTGGATAAACTTCCTTCATGAAAGTTGTAGAGCTCGTCGGTACGAGTCCGTACACGTGCGGAACACGAAGATCGGATTTTTTCTGAATTAGTTATTGAATTTAGAAGATTTTTCGAAACGGGTATATATAGAAAAAACCCTAGAATTTTTTTGGGAAATTTCCTTTTTGGTCCGGCCTCCATTTCTGTTTTTGGAAAGCACTGTAGCTTTCTTTCTCTCTCTCTCTCTCGCGTCGTCTCCTTCCTCTCCACCGAAACGAAAGCAAAAACAGGGCAAGCTCCCTCCTCCTCATCCGACCACCCCACGACCTCAAACCTCCTCTAAGAGCTTCGTCTCAACCTTGCGTAGCTGCCAAAGGCAGCCTTGCGCCTAAAAGGGTCGTTTTCGGTTCGATCTTGATATCTCGAGCTACACACCACCATTTCACTTGATTCTTGGCTCATTGAGCTCGCCTCAACTTCCTCTACAAGCACCACGAAGGACAGGAACTGGGTCGAACGTTTTCACGTTCGTCGGAGCTCGACCCCGTACGGATCGAAACAACTAACTTTCGATCCAAATATCTCGAGCTATACAAGATCGTTTCTTGTGATTCTTGGCTTGTTGAGTTCGCAAGGAAGTTCTGAACAAGTTTCCAGAAGGGATCGAGGCTTGATGTTGCAGTTTTCAAGTCGGTTTTCAAGCTTGCCGGTTTTTAGAAATTTTCCGGCCGCCGACTGTAATTGGTAGTTTTCGATCCCTTCCCGTCATTTTTTGGTCTTGTGCTAGTTATGAAAGTTGCTCAGAATGATGAAACTAATGGGACAAGCTCAGCCCCGACACCATTGGTGGTGGTCGGTGGCGGCTCTGTCCCTAACTCCGGCGGCCCTTTCCGGCCACCTCCGGAGGTCTAAAATTTGGTTTCTGTCCATTTTATGATTCTATGTTTCAATACAATCATTTCGGCGTATTATACGCATTTTTCGGATATCGTATGAATTAGTTGTGAATTTTGAGATTTCGATCGATTTCGATCGTTAGATTTATGATCTGTGAAATTAGGACCGTTAGATAAACTTATGATTTTGATATGATGATCATATGACTATCCCAGAGGCTTTGTGTGGTCATGGGCGAAGATCCGACCGTTGGATCTTCGTATATGTGCAAAACGGTAATTAAGGGAGCGATTCGTGAGAATCCGCTCGTCGGATTTTATTGTAAATTAGAATCCGGCCGTTAAATGGTAGTTAAATTATGTGTTGAAATTATTGGCTAAATTCGAATCACATTTGATTAGGTGATTGACGGATTTTATTTCAGTGGGCTATTTCGGCGTTAATTATATTGTATTGATGACGCAGTGGGAATTTCGAGGTGAGTAAAACTCACGTGGTTCATATTACGAACCGAGCATTTTAAATTTATTTATTTTTGGTAATTGTGTGAAAAATATTTGCGGATTAAATATTTGTTTTAAAATTTCATGGACTTGAATCACCACGGTCCATAGGTAAGTAAAATGAATTTTTAATTATACAAATGAATTTCATGATTTTCTTGTGTGAACTATAGATGGTATTAGTGGTCATTTCTGAGTGGATGATTACCTATATATATATATTTACGTGGAAAATATATATTGATGTGTGGATTGTTGAGTGATGATATGATTGAGTTGAATTGATGAATTGATTATATTTCAATTGTATAATTTCATAATAACATGGTGTATCTTGGTTTGGTTGATTTCAGTATGTGATATTATATGTTGTGCTCATTTATGGGTTTAGGGTCGACGTAGTGACCGGTGTGGGGTAATCGGATGCTCTAATCCTGGGTGGATGATGGGATACGATTGGTTGAGTATGTGGAATTATCGGACGTTCTAAATATGTATATAGGTATACATATTGATGAAATACGATAATGATAAATATGTCGGATGCCATAACCTAGGTCAGGTGACGGGCTATGATTCAGTTAGAGCTCTAGTCTATCAAGTACCGTATTTTTATAAATACGATGTTGAGGGTTGTGAAGAAAGATGTGAGTTTGGGTTTGTCTTGATATATTGAATTGGTGTGTGATTTAGATTGTTAATACTTGCGGATGTGGAAATTGTTGGGTGTTGTTGTGTGTGGGAATAATTACGAATTAAATTAAACAATAGTTCTTTCCATTAACTCATACGAGCTTTCATAAGCTTACCGGGTTTTGTGTTGTTGCAATCCCGGTATACTATTCAAATGGTGTAGCGGATATTCCTGCAGGTCAGGATAATCAGGGCGGTGACCGAGCTGCTTAGGTGTTACAATAGTTTTTGTTATTTCATTTAGTTGTGAGGGGTGTATGCTCATTTAGAGCTTTACAGTTCATTTTGGATTTGAGTTGTAATAAATAACCGAGACAAAATTCGGTTTTGATTTTATTTCGTGTGGTGAGGATGTTAAGAAAAGAAATTTTCAGGATGATTATTTTGAGTTGTTGTAATTTCATGTTTCGGATTTTGAATTTTTATTCTAAAATTTGGGGCGTGACAGTTGGAATACATTATCTCCCTTTTTGTTTTTGTTTGATCAGCAGCTAATAAGTTGTTGCAATTAAATACATATCATGATTACAGCAAGTTTAGAAGTGTAATGAGAAAATAAAATGAGACTGAGGAATCACGAATATGGATATATCTCACCAAGGAAATAAAGACAACCATATGTTTGGCTCCCTAACTTCTCAAAAAAAAAAATTATATATATTTGGCTCCATATATGATAGATCATTACATCTCGAAGAAGGTTAAGGTTTTATTATAAAATACATGAATTGTAATACTAAGCCTTGGCTAAGGATAAGTTACTTCTTCGATAAACTTATGCTATATAACAAAATGCTATATATGTGTGTGTGCGTATATATATAGCTTGAATTTTGCTAAGACAGTGTGACAAAGGTTGCCATTATTGTTTGATTTAGTTGGAGAAATGTTATTATGGTTGCTAAGCCGTGATTAATTGGCTCTATTCTCCGACCTATATGTGCCCTGTAGTTCGACATCATTTTGTTACTAATCATTCGCATTTTCTTTTTGTTCGTACTCTGTCATCTTTTGGAGGTTGCTTCCAACAATGGCTTTTCTGTTATCTGTTACAGTGTTTTGCAGTGGAGTCATTAATTAATTAGTTGGAGGGTCTCTATCTCCAAGCTAGCTCATCACTCAAATTCTTTTATTTCTAAGCTACTACTTTCAATTCTGAAGCAAATGAATGTAGGCTGTGACGGATACTCAGGATTGCTGAAAGAAGCCCTTGTCAACATCTTCATTAGGTAAGCTCATCTCAAGAGTATATGCCTTGTTTTAGAGCCTATGTCTAATGTGGTGGAACGTCGTTTAAGCTTGGCCAAGAGTCCTTTGACTTCGAGAATACTAGCTTGTTGGGTTTACTTGTTGTTTGGCCCAATTTTGTTGTAGTTGGTCAACAGTCTATTTTCTTGCATTGGCGTGCCAGCACCTTTCGTGTGCAGTGTTCGGGGGTGTCCCTTGACCTGACTTCTGTCGAGCGATTGTAAACAAGGAGAGCACCAACCTCGTCGTGGGATTGTTTCTGCCTTGTGGTGAGGACTTTGCTGGCGTTTCTTCTAATCACACACAATCGATACTCAATATTGCAAATTGAGCAGAGCGAAAATCGCCGGGAAGTGCTAAGATCTTGCTAAAACGCGACTTTAGCTTGGCTGGGTTGCGAGGGCGTTACCCTTGCTTGGCTGGTTCTGTAACCATTGTGGTCGCGGCACTATGGTCGGCTCCCGAGGAGGCTAGGACCGAGGTATGTTGACAGAGGGTTTGGTGGCACTAACAGCAGGCTCCCGTGGAGACTGGGACTTGAGTGTGGTTACCTGTAAAAGGAGAAAGGTTATTTGCTCCGGAGAGGCTTGGATAATCGTAGAGATTAGTTGATGAATTTGTCATCCTTCTTTCCTCGTGCTAGCCTCGGATATAGGCTATTCTGTGAATTCTCAGTCCTCAGAAAAGATAGAATATTCTATTCTCGACCAAGAGTATCTGATATGCAAGAGCATTATCTTAAGAATCACAATGAATATCGTAGATTATTTGTTAATTAATCTAGATATAGCTAAAATAGGAGTAAAACTGAGTCCTCGCTGGCCGCAGGCAGTTGAGATATAGTTGTTTAATTTAATCCCCACGAGCGCATCGCATTAAAGGCGTACTAATATAGTCATGATGCTATATTCCTGATTCTTTGCAAAAGTGATCAGATCTCATAGCACGTCTAGCATCTCTCTTCCACCGCTAGCTAAGCTGTACTGCACTCTCTGACCTCCACGTGGGCGAAGAATATAATGATTACTCCACGTGGATTCTCGATAGTGGGCTCCAATGGACCTCTGCGGGGCTTTGCGAGGACTCCGCCCGGATTTCCTCGCTGGACCTGCTTCTTGTTTCCTATATGGGCCGCCGGCCCACACTGTCTGTCACTCTAAGGGTTCGGCCAAAAATACTTTTTGGGCTCAAATACTTGTAATTAATTAAGATAATGAAAAATATGGCCATTAAGGAAATTAGGTATGGATTCTGGTTTGTTCATGGGTGATAGTTCATTATCTGCTATGCTACTCAGATTATAGGTCGATTGTCTTAGCTTGCTCCCGAATACAAGTTAGAAAATATATACATGCATGTAAAAAGAACTTAATTATTCTTCAACACATGGTAATTAGTGTTTTTTTTTTTCGAATTTTTTCTTCACTTGTGATAAAATGTTTTCAAGTTTATTTATCTGGGCTCTGATGGCATATTGGTACATTTGAAATATGTACTTGAATTGTTTATTCAGGTCATGGATCTCTAATTGAAACTAAAAGAGTTGACCCTCTTACTCATCCAGTCAGTATGGATAAGGATTAGTACTGGAACCCTTCTTCAGCAGGAACACAAGAGGCATAATTCTTTTTAAAACTGTTGTTAGATAGGAAAGGCCAGAATCCCGACACATCTCTCGATTTTAGGTTCTAATTTATTTTAATTTTGGTAGAAGAATAAAGTCAATAAACTCATAAATTGTCAAAGTATCAAAGTAATGGAGTATTGAATATGTGCCGTTAGAAACTTAGGCAGTACCTGGTAGTACACATACATAGATAGTACCTGGTAGTACACATCTCTTAAATTAATTCAGGTTCTACATACATTTAGCAATATACACTAGATTGGCAAAATGGTACTCACTCAAGTTGCTAAAAGTATAACTTGGTCTCCTCAAATTAGATGCCAATCGGATGCTAAGCTCCCTCCCTTTTCCTATATGGAAGAAATAGCTGCTTGAGCATCGCGTTCCACTTCAAGAGAGAAAATGCCCGACTGTAAATCTGTAATGCTAATTCAACCCTCTACAAGCTAGCTCTTGAAAATCTCTATCCACGTGTCGGAGAGATGAGAAATCAACCGAGGCAATAGTTTTAATATCTTCAACTTCATCCTTGGGAAAACCTTTTTTTTTTTTTTTTTTTTTTTTGTATTTGTATTTGTTTAAGAGTTACATCTCATCCTGAAACAAAATGTCTACATTAATGACAATCTTTCTTGGTAATTAAATTTGGTTAATCCAACATTAATTACCTTGCAACTAGTCAATAATTACCTGCCCAACTATAGTTAGCGTTTTTTTCCGAAGTTTATTTTCATCAAGGTAGTACGTCCTACAGACTCATGAAAGGAGAGGGACCGATCGATTTGCCAAGATTGAAACTGGAATTCTGCTACATGCTTAATTAATGAGTGGCTGAAGTTGGGTGCAAGCCTCAAACAAAGAAGATAGAATTTCCACAACCCACATCAAATTGCGAAACAAAACACAAGTTAAGGAATCACGTACAAACATAAATGAGAAGAAGAAATTAAGCTATATCTAGTTCTTGGGTGCAAGCCTTGACTTGATCTTCTCGATCTGCTTGGTGCCAACTTGGAATGTCTTAGTCAACACATCGTCTGCCACCGGAGGTGTGGCAGCGAACAATGTGAGGGCAATGTTGGCGGTGCCTTGCAACTGTGAGTTAAACCCGGCGATCACGGCAGCAGGGACCTTGCCATTGTTCTTCTGGAAATGAACCAACCCCTTTGGGAACACAAAGACTTCACCTTTAGAAATAGTCTTGGAAATGAGTTTGTTACCTGTGGTTATGAACCCAACATTCAATGCACCTTCAAGAACATAGACTATTTCAGTGGCGCGTGGGTGAGTGTGAGGTGGGTTGATGCCTCCGGGAGCATAGTCAATACGGGCCAACGACACGCCTAGGGTGTTGAGGCCAGGGATCTTCTGGACATTGGCTGCAGTCACCAAAGAGCCAAAGGTGTTGTTGGTGAGGCCTGGCTTTGCTAGGCCGGCAAAGAAGAAGTCCTCTGCTGTTGCATTTGCTGCGTCCTTGCACGCGAACCCATTGACTTTCGTCGCTGTTCATTCGATCATCACAGAATTCAACTTGGATAAATTTTTGAAGCAAAGATTGTAATAATTTTGTAACAGGCATAATTTAAGCTTATTAGTTAGCTTCAAGTGTATTAGTCAGTGGTACAGCGTTGCTTCACCTTTGGTGCATGCTTAAAAGGTTTAACACTTTAACAAAACCGGGAAAAGAAAAAAAAAAAAGTGCCCAACAAGATATAAACAAAGATATATCAATAATTCCACAAATCATTAGAGTTGGAGAAAATGGTTCCCGAGGGAAAATAATAGGGAACAATGGGGTCAACTTGTGATAGTTGATGAGGAGAAAAAGGAAATGGGTTCGATTTGTGATACGTACTGCAACAGTGGGTATAAAAACAAAGAGAGAAGAAAAAGTTGAAAGGGCCGGATGTTCTACCGGAAGTGAAGTCTGCAACACAAAAATATCTTGAAGCAAGTCCGGATCAGCAGCAGAGTTTCCAAAGACCACAGAAAAAGTCATCACAAACACTGCCAAGATAGCCGCCGCCATGGTTGCCGATATGGCTGCTGTTGTTGTGTACCTATCAAAAGTAGTAGGACTAGCTAGAAATATGTGGAAACTGAGAAACGGGGTTTGAAACTGTGTATGAACGAATAGGAAGGGATAGATAGGGTATGTATTTATAAGGGAGAGTAGTAGAAGATGATGGTAATATTGTAACCAAAGTTAGGTATTGATGGTAATAATGTTGTTGTTGTGAATGTAAAGTATGGAGAGCTTGCGGTCCTTGAGTTAATTCTTAGACCAGAAGCAAAGTCAACAAGTCATCACGTTCCCTAGCTTCAGTAGCTTGCCCTGTCCATCTCTCTCTGTTTTGGGAGCGTTAGATTCCATTAGCGCGTCCACTGGATCTGACCCACGCAAGTTTTTATTTTCTCTTATTCTTTTCTTCTTAGTTCTTTTAAAAATGAATATAATTAATCTACGTATGATTCTTTCCAGCAAACTTGTCCAATTCTAGGGCTCTATGCATTCTGTACCCTCCGGCCGTGTGTTCTTCCTCCTTTTGGAATAAAAGGTAAATTGTATTAATGGAGATATATTACACATACTGACCCTTCAAAAGTGTGATAAAAATTATTATTTAAATAATTCCACATCGTTTATTATAAGCACAATAAGGTCAGAAATATAAAAGCTCTAAAACCAATTACATAAATTTAAACATGTATATTTTGGGTTTCTAAGTTTTTTTTTTTTTTTTTTAGCCTAGCTATAAGTTGCTACTTGTTACAATCGATCAAAACATGTTGACTATAGAAGTTGGGAAATCCAGTGAGGGCCTTGAAGTTAGTCTCAGCAATGCAGTGGATGGGAGGTGCACCACCTTGGCTCAACTCTCTTGGCCTTCATGACTATTCGGCAATTGACTCCCAGCGAGTCAGTTTACAGTTCTCATTTGATATTAGTTGTGATCAATATGATAGATTAGCTCTATAACTCTATTGTTGTTTTAGCTTCAAGTTTTTCAGTAAACTGTTTTGCTGCTAAGATGAGAGGAACCCTTCTCCAACTTAGGCTTATACTAAGAAAGATTTAATGAGCTAGGCCACCATTCACCTGTTCTATTTGTAATCTCTGGAGGTTTTTCTCCCTTAACGAAATCTTCTTTCATCAAAATAAAATAAAATAAAATAAATAAAGGAATCACGGATATAGATATTTCACCAAGGAAATAAGACAACCCCCTATGTCTATAAATATCATCAAAGCATGCAGCACCTTCGTTTGCTATCATTCAGCATCTTCAAATTGTAAAACTAAACCTTCACAAAGAATAACCTCATTCATTTAATACGTAACTAATTGATTGCAATAGACAAAAATGACACACAGCTAGAATTTATAAAAGAGCTAGTGACAAAATTTTCCATTATTTTTTGGTTGAGTTGGGCTACATTGTTAGAATGTTTGCCAATAAGCTATGCCAGTATTGTTCGAAAGGGAAATTAAACATACTCCTGCCTGGGGTCTCATAATGGAGAGTCATCATTCACTTCTTTTCTTTTGATAGTTCTCATTGTCATCTTTTGGAGGTTGCATCCTACCATGGCCTCTCTCTCATCTGTTACATTGTTTTGCAGTGGTCGGAGTCATATATATCTGCAACCAGCTCCTTAATATATTGGTTGGAGGAGAGTCTCCATCTCCAAGCTCTTTACGATGCATACATTCTGAAGAAGCAAAATGAATATAGCCATTATCTAATGCTTAATTTGGATTGCTAGAAAGCATGAAACTATATATTGACACATGATTAAGAGTAGGATTAAATTCTACTTACTACCTTATATTTTTAATGGTTCATCAGTTCAGTCCCTACACTTCTAATTTAATCAGAAAAGTCTTTGCACTCTCTAATTTCATAAAATAGATCCAATCAGTCACTAATCCATCAATTTTCGCTTTTAAAATGTTGACGTGAGACTTTCTCACAAGGAAAATTCCCAAACTATCTATCGCTAGGCAGCCTGCCGATGCGTCAGTGTTGTGAATGCAAATGAATAGTTTGGAAATTTTCCCCGAAAATTGACGGAATGGTGACGGATTGGATCGATTTGATGAAATTGGAGAGTGCAAGGACTTTTTTAATTAAATTAAAAGTGCAGGGTCTAAACTGCTGAACCCTTGAAAGTATAGGGTAATAAGCAGAATTTAGTCCATAAGAGTATATGCTTTATATCCAATGTTTGGTTAATAGCTAGAGAATATTTTTTTTTTTTTGAAATAGAAGTTGATATCATTAGATCAACAGCAAATTGGTTGTAGTCTACCAAAACCTACATAAAAAATCAGACAAGAAAATCCGGTATAACCTACCTAAGCTAAAGAAAACCATTAAAGATCTCTGGAATGCTCACAATTAAGCGAGCCTATACAAGAATGAAAAAACCTCGCCTCCTACGGAAAGAAATCATTCAACTAGTCCTCATTTACCAATCACGCAATTGTGGTACAAACAAACACTAGAAACGTCATAGAAGACTCGTAGAAGTTTATCAATCTCACACTGTCCCAATACCCTAATGCATTAGGGTCCAGCTCGCCTTAACAGTAAGGCTTTCTTGCCTCATCAGCCCAAGGTGGAGCCCAGGCCCACAGAGTTGAACCCATATATTTGAGCCCAACAACCCAAACTTGAACCTAGGCCCAAGGGCCCAAGTCCAAACTCGAGCCAATAGGGCAGAAACCCCAGGCCACTGCTACCATGCCGCCTCTGCCGCATTTAGGCCCTCCGGCGGCCAGCCTATCCTCCAATGCATCAACATTTCGATCAGAAGTATTCAAAACCACCAGCGGCCTGTCAAACCCGATGTGCCTCTCGACAAAAGCCAGAAATTAGGAGACCCAAGCTGGTTCGAAACCTCCTCGACAACCCGGTAATCTGACCCAGATCCACCAAGTCGGCCCCCTGACGCTCTACCTCCTTGGACCGCCGCCGAGAATTGCCTCGCCCCCAAACAAGACAGAAGACTCCAACCCTCACCAAACAGCAGGCGCAAAGATCTGCTTTTCACGACGAACACAACCCCTCCGCGCACAGGGCTTTCCTCTACAACCGAGAACCAGTACAGTCTCACCAAGCCGTGGCCGGTGCTGGACGTGATCGGATCTGACGGGCGCCGCTTTGCATTTGAGAATAATGGATTATTGTATGTTTAATTAATTTGTCTGACCGATCGGTAACTTATTCTTCGTCTTGCAAAGATTCGGTCTTATCATGTTTTCCTTGGAGCTGAAGCTGTCTGATTACGAAATAATCAATCAGTTCTGCTAATCGTGTCTGCACAGATTGCTTAAAAATAAGCTGTATGCACTATAAACTCGACAAGGTACGTGTATGAACTGAACCCAGCAAATGCTTGGGATAATTGCAATTGCATATACAAATATATAGCATCCCAGCTACCTAGTTATGTATCCCACATTGGTTTTAAAGACAAAGCCCAGCCATTTCTACTTGTAAACACGCTCAAACTTACAAAAGAAACAAATGAAACATGGAAACAAGTAATTAGATCTGAACTTGGCTGCAATAGCAGCAACTACAAAGGACACGAGGAGGAGAATACAAAGACGCACCAAGAGATCTGCGAGTACCAGCGTTGCAGTTCTCTCTAATTAATCCTAACGATCGCTAGCTTCCTTATTATATATTACGTACGGTACTAATTTTGAGTGCGGGTTATACACAATTACACAAATATTTGCTATTAACGGTGAACTTGATCAGGGATTCAGGGGTTACTCCATCTATCTTTCGTCAAACCGGAGAAGTAGACTGAAAGACAAGACGACACATGCAAAGTAAAAATTCATTCGCATGTGGATTGCTTCAACAGCTCCTGCTCCCTCTATGTCCCACTGATGGCCTAATGATCATACGAATATCTTTTAATTTTTTGATCATAATATGAATATCACTCATCAGAAGAAAGTGTTACAAGTAGGTTGAAACACTATAATCCGGAGTCATTATGGCTTACTTATAACACAATCTCCGGTATACCACAAGGCTAGGAAAAGTGGATGTGTGACCACAGAGACCCCAAAACCGACAAAGAGTCAGGTTAGTAGTCGAAAACGTCGACATGCCAAACCAGGTAAATGGAGATGCAGCACACCATCTGGGTCAACGATACAGACCCAAACCTCTGTCCAACCCAGATCAGGCCCAGATCAACCCCACGAACCTTTCTAGCTACTGCAGCCATCGAGACCGCCGTACACCTTCCCTAAGCGTTGCCACCCATCTACCTACCATCAGTTGCAAATCGAGGCCAAATGTTCCAGCCCACACAGCCGCCACCCTCGATGCCACCACTTCCAGATTCACAGCCCACTGCACCTACTAACACAACAACCCCTAGAACAGCTCGCCAACACCTATTCAAAGACCCGATTAGGCTACAGAACATCGGAGATCCTTGAAACAGCAGTAAAGTGCCCAGAATAGCCCTATCTGAACGGCAGGACGTCGAATCGGGGTTCGACGATAGAGGATGGATCTGCACTCGTAACTCTCACGTTTCCTCCATCCGAAGCTAACATAAGCCCTCGATAGCACGCAGAAGCTGGAAAGCAGCAAAAGAGCCGCAATCCCGATCACATCCTCTCCCGGATAGATACAAAATAGCGAGAAGCGCCAGCGGCGTTCAGCTGGGAGAGAAACCCTCGCTCTCTGTTTTCTTTTTTCTAAGCGCGTCCTAAAGCACGCAAAAACTTTTGTATCCGTTTTAATGATCATCCAAATATGGATATTACTATATAGTCAGCACTTGGCTGCAACAAAATAGTAAACCTTATCCGGAAGTCACAATTTTGTCACCCCCTCCTAAAAAGACATACAAATATCTTTATTTTTTCACCCAAAATTATGGACTATATCATGAATTTTTTTTTCACCAATTTTTCTAACCTAAATCATGATTTCCAACTTATAAAACTCTCTACTGTTGTAGAGAAACTGAAATTGAGAGGAATTTGCTGTGTATTCTCATTGATAATATGGGCCTCTTTATATAGAGGATTACAATACATAGAATCTGAACATACAAGGAAAGTAATTCTACATTGAATAGGATTCTAAATCCTTCTATAACTCTATTACCACTAGGTCAAGTAACCTAGAGTTTGGGCCAGACACATAATCTGGATTTCCTTGAACACTTCCCCTTGTGGCGCCCAAACGTGGTGCTTCTCTCGTTACCTCATTAAAAACCTTGCCGAGTAACAAAAACCCAGTGGGACAAAAATAACCTCGGTCAAAGGGGAAAAAAGAGCACAACACACCCTTCACGTTTCGAGATCATACATGTAGACATCTCCCCCTGATGTCTGCATCTCCCCCTGATGACTACGATCATGGGGATTTGGATAACTTCCGCAAACAATGCTACCAACATGTTTCTCGAAAGTGGAATTTAGGCAATGACTTAGTGAGCAAGCATGTCGCACTGTCCTCAAATTGAACCTAGTTCACTTTGATCTTGAGGAGAGTTTGTTGTTGCTGATTATGCTTGGTGTTATCGCTTTTGATGTAGCCTTGCCTCATTTGTTCAAAACAAGCAGTATTATCCTAAATGCTTGTAGGCTCATCTGTGGTAGACTTCAAACCACAACTATTCGAACATGCGTAATTATGGATCCAATCCAGATACATTCACAAACCACTTCGTGAAGAGCAATAATCTCTGCATTGTTCGAAGATATAGCGACTAGGGTCTGTTCTGTAGACCTCCAAGATATCACGGTCTTTACCTATGGTGAACACTTAACCAGTTTGGGAATGACCTTTGTGTGGGTCAGAGAGATTCCCAATATCAGCAAAATCTTTCAAAACACATGTTGTTTTGGGGTGGGGATGGAAACGCAGGCCAGCGTTGGAGGCGTTTCTGGTGTATGATGGGTCCGAATCCATCATCTCTCTGTAGGAATAGAACAAGCTCATATCGATCGTACATCTCAAGTATCGAAAGATATCTTTTACATCAATCCAATGGCGTCACGTGGCTCAGAGCTATACCTAGCTAACAAGTTAACAACATATGAGATGTCCGGTCTTATGCATTGAGCTAAGTACAATAATGCGCGTATTGCACTTAAGTGGGGCACTTTTGCCTCTAGCACATCTTCGCCATCATCCTTTGGACGAAGAGGATCCTTTCAGGATCAAGACTACAGACAATCATGGGGGTGCTTGAAGGTTTGACCTTGTCAAAATGCCTAAGCATCTATCGACACGATGCTCAAGTTCCAAACTGAGACATAATCGTGTTCTCCTAAAATCTTTCATCTCAAACTCGGATTTCAAGTGTTCAGCGGTTTCCCTTAACTCTTTAAGAGCTTCCAATGAAGGTCATGTCCAACATGAACCGCGATTGAATTTGAAACTTGTTATGGAAACGCACGGGCGTATTCCTTCCCAATCAAGTAGTCACTTTAGTGAGCATTTCAACCTTATTGTAAACGCGCTTCGTGGTCTAGAGCCACTTGACTGGGGTAGATGAAGTTCACCATGAACCTTCATGTATATTCTGTATCTAGATCCCCGTATAGATACGTAGTGACCACTTTTGTAAGCTGCATGATCAGTTATTTGAAAACTACCAAACTGACAGGGTAGTGGAGTGCAATGACATCCATTACGAGAGAATATGTATCATCGTAGTCGATTCCAAGGCGTTTTTGTGAGAAGCCTTGTGCCATAAGGCGAGATTGCCATCTCTTTTTCTCATCACGCTTTCTAACGAAAACCCATTAGTCAACAAGTTTTACGATATGAGGTGTTAGCATCATTGGCTTAAAAAACCTTCCTCTTCGTTAGAGAATCCAACTTAACCTGGATCGCATCTTTCCATTTAGGCCAATTTCTCTACGTTGGCATTCATTCATCAACGGAGCGTGGTTTGATAACATTGGGCTCAACAAACTCATGCGCAACGAAATGCACAACTACATCATCAATTATGATGGAGTTTCTATTCCACGTCTTATGTACACTAGTGTAATTTTCATAGAGCTCTATATTCTCATGAATAGGTTCTGACATTGAGGCGTCCCCCAACGATAACCATAATCCAGAAAATACTCATGAGACAGATTTTGAGTCTTGATGATCCAAGGATTGAGTTGTGCCAAAATATCCTTCGAACCCACGCATCCTAGCTGGGGCCATGGCCTGTAACACCAGAATGCCACTCTCTTTGGCGTTGGCACCATGCCTATCTCCGTGTAGGATGACGCTACGTCCTCTTGTAGGGACGTACTTCCTTGCAGGCATATTTACAGCATATGTGTGATCTCGTCACTTTTAGTAGGGATCGAGATGAGACATAGTGGGGACAGACCATGACAATTCCTGTCGTTCCTGTTGAACATCCATGTTCTTATCTCTCCCTAACGACGGGAAGACTGTCTCAGCAGAGTGACAACCCGTAAATCTAGCGGTAAGGAGATCGCCTAGCAAGGGCATTAAGTGGCGGACGATGGTTGGAGTCTCAAATCCAATTTTCTCATTCGTCTATAAGGACCTATTATAGTGCGCTGTGGCGGCGCAATTGGCACATAAATGATGCACTCAAATGTGCGCAAGTACAAAATACTTGTACCCAGTCACTAGCTGTAACACATAGACTGAGTGGTGGTAGATCGTAGACGAATTAGCATAGCTGCATGAGATATTGCATCATCCCAAGTGGATATGGGGAGATTGGTGCGCATTACCTGTCACGCCCCGAATTTTAGAATAACAATTCAAAATCCGAAACATGAATATACTACAACACAAAATAATCATCCTGAATATTTTTTTCTTTTCTTAACATACTCACCACACAAAATAGAATCAAAGCGAAGTTAGTCTCGGTTAATTATTACAACTCAAATCCAAATGTAATGTAAAGCTCTAAATGAGCATACACACACATCACGACTAAATAAATAACATGACTACTGTAACACCTAAGCAGCCCGGTCACCTCCCTGGTTATCTTGACCTGCAGGAATATCCGCTACACCATTGAATAGTGTACCGGGATTGCAACAACACAAAACCCGGTAAGCTTATGAAAGCTTGTATGAGTAAAAGAATGAACTGTTGCTTAATTTAATCTCATTTATTTCCACACACAGCAACACTCAATTATTTCCACATATGCAAATAATAACAATCTCAATCAAACACCAATTCAATATATCAAGACAACCCAACTCACAACTTTCCCCACAACTCTCATCATCGTATTTATAAAAATACGGTATTTGACAGACTAGAGCTCTAACTGAATCGTAGCCCGTCACCTGGCCTAGGTTATGGCATCCGACATATTTATCAATTATTGTATTTCATCAATATGCATACCTATATACATATTTAGAACGTCCAATAATTTCACATACTCAACCAATCGTATCCCATCATCCACACTAGGATTAGAGCGTCCGATTACCCACACCGGTCATTATGTTAACCCTAATCCCATAAATGAACCCAACATATAACATCACATACTGAAATCAACCCAACCAAGATACATCATATTATTATGGAATTACACAATCGTAATAAAATCAACTCATCAATTCCACTCAATCATATCATCAATCAAACAATCCACTCATAAATATATATTTTTCACGTAAATATATATATACGTAATCATCCACTCAGGAATGACCACTAATACCATCTATAGTTCACACAAGAAAATTATGAAATTCATTTGTATAGTTAAAAATTCATTTTACTTACCTATGGACCGTGGTAATTCAAGTCCATGAAATTTTAAAACAAATATTAAATCCGCAAATATTTTTCACACAATTATCAAAAATAAATAAATTAAAATGCTCGGTTCGTAATATGAACCACGTGAGTTTTACTCACCTCGAAACTCCCGCTGCGTCTTCAATATAATTATAAATTATAATTTATAATTAACGCCGAATAGCTCACGAAATTAAAATCCGTCAATCACCTAATCAAATGTGATTCGAATTTAGCCAACAATTTCAACTCATAATTTAACCATTAATTAAAGGTCAGATTCTAATTTACATTAAAATCCGACGAGCGGTTTCTCACGAAACGCTCCCCTAATTACCGTTTTTCACATATACGAAGATCCAACGGTCGGATCTTCGCCCATGACCACAAAAAGCCTCTGGGACAGTCATATGATCATCATAACAAATTTACAAGTTCATCCAACGGTCATAATTTCACAGATCAAAAATCTAACGACCGAAATCGATCGAAATCACAAAATTCATAACTAATTCATACGATATCCAAAAAATGCGTATAATACGCCGAAATGATCGTATCGAAACATAGAATCATAAAATGGACAGAAACCAAATTTTAGGCCTCCGGAGGTGGCCGGAAAAGGCTGCCGGAGTTAGGGACAGAGCCGCCACCGACCACCACCAATGGTGTCGGGGCCGAGCTTGTCCCCTTCGTTTCATCATTCTGAGCAACTTTTATAACTAGCACAAGACCTAAAAATGACCGGAAGGCATCGAAATTACCGATTTACAGTCGGCGGCCGGAAAAAAATGCAGAAACCGGTGAGCTTGAAAACCGACGTGAAAACTGCAACCTCAGGCCCCGATCCCTTCTGGAAACTTGTTCAGAACTTCCTTGCGAACTCAACAAGCTTGGAATCACAAGAAACGATCGTGTATAGCTCGAGATATCTTGATCGAAAGTTTTGGTATTTCGATCCGTTCGGGTCGAGCTCCGACGAACGTGAAAACGTTCGACCCAGTTCCTGTCCTTCTTGGTGCTTGTAGAGGAAGTTGAGGCGAGCTCAATGAGACAAGAATCAAGTGAAATGATGGAGTGTAGCTCGAGATATCGAGATCGAACCGAAAATGGACGTTTTCGGTTCGGGCTTCGCCGCCGCTGCCACAGGCTGCGCCGCCGTGTGAGACTGCCTCCGGGAGCTAGAGCAGCTCGAGATGAACGCCTGAGACTTGGTTTGAGGTCGAGAGGTGGTCTGTGGAGGGAGAACAATTAAGGAGAAGTTTTCCTCCCCTTTCGGCTGATTTTCGTCTGTAAGAGAGAGAGAACCGTTTTTTTTTTTTTTTTTTTTTTGTTCAGAAACAGAAGGAAGAAGATGAAGAAGAAGAGAGGAACCGGTAGAAAAAATTAGGGTTTGCAAAATTTTTTCTATATATACAAGTTTCGGAAAACTTCGAAATTCGATAACTAATTCAGAAAAAATCCGATCTTCGTGTTCCACACGTGCACGGACTCGTATTGACGAGCTCTACAACTTTCATGAAGGAAGTTTCTCCAAATTTCGTATGTAGAAAAAGTCGATTTCTCAACCCGAGTATTTCGAGCTTTTCGTTAAAATAAACGTTTCGAAACTTCGATAATTGTAAAAATGAATGATTATCGAACATATATCGTGAAATCACATAATAATCATTCGATACAATCACTCGGATTTAAAATGGAAATTGTGGGTATTACATTACCAATGTCTTGACTACTATCATAGTCGTTTCCGCGAAACCATTTGGGTGTGTTCATGAGAATGTGATGTCCAACATCAATCCCATTGTAATATCCATCGAAAATCTTCGATGTAAACTTTCTAGCATCGTCAAGTCCAATTGACGGAATAGGATGATCCGGGGAGTGAGCCCGTTGTCATATGCTATTTGCTAGGAGTGTAGCAGAAGCAGCATTTACAAGTGGACAATGGCACAACACGTGACCAACGTGTTTGCGTGTCAACCAACATCATGAGATATTTAAGCGTTCGTAAGTTGGTTGAATCAGTCCACAGAATCCCCACGGATTCGATGTAAGAACATAATGAGTATTTTCATATCCTTTGCATAGGACGGTCTCAGTCCTAGTTTCCCGAAGGAACAGGCTTAGCAAAATGAGAGAGAGGCCTTGGAAGCGACCAATGAGGATTTTGGTTGGGCCTGAGCGTCTGTAACGCTATTAGAAGCAAAATGTGTGACTACATCTCCCATCATGGTGTTGGAGCCATGGGAATTAGTATGTATGGCGTCATGGCCATTGGGAGGAACAACCATGGCGTCATGCTCATGGTTGGCACAATTTATGGCGTTATCACAAGAACTGACTTAAAATCACAGAAGATGGGGCTATGCCGTCTCACTTCTAGGTCAGGAAGTAGAGAGTCACGAACGTTGCCAAATCTTTCTTCGAGTGAGACCCATAACCTTCTGGGGTCTTCTTCATTCATATACTCGTACCGGAGCGAATCATCCATATGACGGGTCATTAGGATGATGGCTTTCGCCTTATTTGCCTCTAAGGCTGCTCTGTTTGCTTCCAAAGCTTAAGCTTGCTCAACAGTTAGCGCGTCCTGCCTAGGCTCGAGAATCGTATCCAGGATTCCAACTGCCTTGAGATGCTGGCGAACATCACGAACACTTGTGATATCAAGAGCCAGTTGTTCCCAATGGAGCGAAGTCCAGTTTGTTCAGGTTACTCATCCTGAAAGAAAACAAGAAATTAGGGTTAGTTTCGGAGCGTAAAAGGCTACCACGAAAACAATAAGAATTTCTGAGCGTAGTCGCTTCCAAGAAATTAGGGATTTCTGAGCGTAGTCGCTTCCAAGAAAATCTGATTCCAAGAGAGGTTTTGGATTAGATCGAAACAATGATGTATGTGGTCGATCGTTTTTCTTCTCAACAAACTCTAAGTTTGGAGGACTCTACAAGCTCCAAGCTTGGAGTGAGCACGAACCCCACAGTTCAGCTTTTAGTCTCCCCGATGAAAAGAAAGGGGGGTAGAAGAAGGGATGTTGGAAGTCCCCGAGAAAAGAAGAAGAAATTGAAAAACTTCAAAAACGGGAAATTTTAGAAAAGTTTACCTCGAAAAGATGCCAGAAATCTTGACTGGAAAAGTTGTTGGCTTGGCAGTGCAGGGATACTGCAGGGTCGTTGCAAAGATGCCACGAGGCCGCGAGGACGCTGCAGAGATGCCGCGAGGACTGTTGTGGGGCAGCTGCGTGGATGCGACTGCTGCCGGGATGTCGCGAGGATGCTGCAGGGATGTCGCGAGGATGCTGAGGAGATGCCGCGAGGATTGTTGCGAGGGCCGCTGCGGGGATGTCGCGAGGTCGCTGCAAGGGCAGCTGCGGGGTCGCTGCGGGGGCTGTGGAGATTTAGGGTTTTGGTTTTTAGGGCTAGGGTTAGAGCTCGTGCTGATAACGTGTTGTAGAGAAACTGAAATTGAGAGGAATTTACTATGTATTCTCATTGATAATAGGGTCCTCTTTATATAGAGGTTTACAATGCATAGAATCTGAACATACAAGGAAATTAATTCTACATTGAATAGGATTCTAAATCCTTCTATAACCTTATTATCACTATTTCAAGTAACCTAGAGTTTGGGTCAGACACATAATCTGGATTTCCTTGAACATCTACTATTTTTTTTTTTTTTTACAATTTTCTAAAGTCAGAAATCTAGAAAAATTATTACTAAAAAATCAAGTCAAGATTTTTTTGGCCCGTCTATTGGAACACATCATAAGTTTCATTCTTTACCCTTACTGGGATTTTTGGCACATGATAATTTTAATAAAAAATGGTGTTGGCAAGATTTGACACGTATGTCACGTGACCTCATATGTGACACCTCCAAACATGCCAAATCATGTCAAGGCTCCTTTCTGTGCATGTATTCCTATTCCAAAATCTCATGATTGCTAAAGGATGTGTTCCAATTGACTGATCAGGAAATTCTCAAACCAATTTTTATCTTTTTACAGTCTTCTAAAGTTGAAAAGCTAGAAATTACATGAAAGACAATCGGCCACCAGCTAAACCCAAAGGTGACACAGAGACGTCACTAGATCAGCCGGCGAAAACTTGAAGTCCAACCAAAACAATCCCATACAAGAATAGCAGCACATAACCCATCGAAATAACTCCATAACCCAAATCTCTAAACCATACAAAACATCCTCCGAAACAAACAAAGAAGAAATAAATAAACAATCCGCAGAGGGATCAAAGGGACAGACGACCAAAGACCATACAGACCCTTGTTGCACTACCGTATTCATCGGATCTTCGCACACTAACGGGACAACCCCATTTAAAGAGACGATCCAAACAACGCCGACGTCGGAGCTCTTGAGGACCAACGAGCTATCAGTGAAGTGGAGTCTGAGGTGAGGAGGATGTGCATCTTGACCATGAAGAATTAGAGATTTGAGAAATTGAGGAAAAGGAAAGAAAAAGAGAAGAGAGAATTGGTGGAAAGGACATGAGAAGGAAGAGGGATGGTAGGGATGGGTAATCTGGAATTGAAAAATTAGGAAAGGTTGGGAGAAGGGATCTGGGGATGAAAGGTAAACAAAGGCAGAAAGGAAATCATACCGGCCACCGTCGTGGCAGAGAGCTACCACGAGAAGGGTAGGGAAAAAGCCTCACGAAGAGGGAAGGTATCTCCCCCAACTTTCAAGCCAAAGATCCAGATCAAAGAGATCTAGATCAGGCAAGAAAGGGGGGAGGAGGGGAAAAGCTGTGTCGGCTGGGTTTTTTTAGAGAGGTTATGTACCTGTTGTCCTTCGGGAGATTTGTTATACCTGAATTAATGCAACATGTGCAAGTGATGTTGCCCTCTACAGATGTTCATACTATTATGATATTAGTATGTCAATTAAGGGAAAGATTATAATGAGAATTTCATGAGAGTTTTTTAATTAACGGTTGTGAGACCCACTTTTTTATTACATTTTGACAAATCAACTATTAGATATTTATGAGTATATTAATTATGCAAATTTTCAACCAAATTGAAAATTGTTAAGATATCGAATTAGATCAAATAAATGGACAAACCAAATATATCAAACCTCAACCTTTCATGTTCATAAATAATAAATCACGATTATGAATGCCTTAATGGTTTTCAATTTAGTTGAAAATTTACAAAAATGATCTACCCATGAATATCTAAATATCGAATGGTTGATTTGCCAAAATGTGATCAAAAAGTGAGTCTCACAACTATTGATTAGAAAATCCCCATGAAGTCATCATTATAATGGTCCTCAATAGAGTCTCACCCTGTCAATTAACCCAGTAAAGCCGAAGATAAGAGGAATCCATCCTTCTAAAGGTTATTTCTCATACTTATGTTTTATGATTCAAACACAAGGAAGTAGTTAACGGTCCTAGACGCATCTGATAAAATTGGAATATCTCATATAATAAGAATAAACTAAATTTATCTCTTTCTAGGTTTTCAAACGCTAACCTCAAACTTTAAGATTTAGTTTACTCATAAGCCTTATAAAGCCTATGATTGGCCCTCATATGTTCCACAAAATTTACAATTGGTGGACCATGATTTTTAGAAGGTGTTTACTTGACGGATCTCAAAATATCAATCATCTCTCTCCTAGTCGATTTGCACTGTGGTTGAAGCTTGTTAGGTTGTTTGGGCTTGTTTGTTCTTTCTCTTTGGGCCCAGTTTGAGTTTTTTGTTTGTAATATTGTTTCTTGTTGAATAAAAATCATTCCATCGCCAAAAAAAAAAAAATAAAGCCACCCCGGCCCACGCCAACAGTTAGCTACACAAATCGATCACTTAAGACAACAATATGCATATCTCTCAGAGATTTCTGCTAATCGCCGAGCAGTGTACGTATGACGTCCCATATGAAATAGTAACCGTGACTCTGTCTAGACTCCGATATACAAACCTACGTGCCAGTTCCTTTCTATATCGTTTCTCGTCGTATATATAATATATTATCATATCCAGGTCGATATATGACATGCATGCTAGGTCAGAAATTGTACGTGTAAGAATCATTGTGGACTTAGTATGATGTTTATATGATGTTTACGCTTCATCTCAACAACCTGTCATATTCCAATGGAAAGGTAATCGAGATAATATGGTAAGTTCTACTCTAGTATTCTAAGATTGACTAGGAATCATAGTCAATAAGGAATGCAGACCTATTTCATTAAGGGAATAATTATCCCTAAGAGAACATGGTTTAGGATCTATGCATAGTCAGTATAGGATTAGGAATCTTTATGGGAGGTCTTAATTCTTGTTTGTCTATGTAAAGGGACTCAAGCTCTGTCTACCAATCACTTAACCAATATATATCAACTGTCCCGTAGTGTGATTGCATCAAGAAGATTGATCAGAGGAGAAGCAAGAGTTTTATTAACTTCATCAACATGGATTCGTCGTCTATTCCAAGTAAGTACTTCATTCAATGTATTCTTATTATTGAGCATTCTAAACTTAATTAACAGTACAGCCGCGGCTCTCATTTCCTCATAACAAATAATTGTATATGGAAAACGATTTTCTCCTTTTTAAGTTGTAGTGATAGAAATAATAAAGGACAAATTAACGTGTGATGATCGAAGGTAACAAATGAGTCCAGGTTAACTTTATTGATTGGCCGTTCAATTATAGATAGTGTGTGTGCATGTGTGGACCAATATTACATATTTGCACATGTTAGACTAGATTTTCTGGCCTCTTCTAAGTTGCAAGATAATTGAGAAGCTTGAGCTTCTTCTTGAGTTTTTGTATATCCTATTGGCTTTGCTTCAATACTTTAAGTAGAGGCTATTGGATTGAAGACGGGATTACTTGTGCGAATCGACTTCGAATGCCAAATCTTCAAGTTGAAGGTGACTCTTTATTATTAATTAATATGATTAAACGTATGTACAAGGTGCCTTGGAGATCGAATCTTCACTCTTTTGGAAGATATCAATTATCTTCTACTCATTACTGACCATTTTGCTCATCTAAATCAGAAAATTATCTCAAAATAGTATGGTGTAGTCGATCAGTTTCCCTCTTCTGTCCTTAAGTTTTTACATTTTGATCAGTGTTTGTATATGATCCCACGGGAATCTGTTATTTAATGTATATATCTTTCATATCTTTATTAATGACATTTTTTTCTCTTCTTTTTCTAATGAGTAGAAACAGCTTTGCAATGGCCGGGCAAAAGGTTAGGGTTAACGCTAATATTGCTCGTAAACTTTATTTTCATAACAAGCTGATTGAACTGACAACAAGCATACAACATAATTAAGACCGCTTACATATAGGGATAAGCAAATGCAAGCTTATTCCTTATAGAAACTAACTAAAGCCTTAAAACACATCATTAAGGCTGCTCAAAGGAAGTCTAGGGCATCATCAGTCGGAGTAAATCCAACAAATTATAGCCCTTTTATTTATCATCGAACTCGACCATTTGGGGAAGAAGCTAGCAGCTAAGCTAGATGGGGAGGGCTCTGCCTTCAGCTTCGGTCTTCTTACCGCAATAGCATAACGCAGCCTCAATTGGATAAGGTTTAGTGCAAATTACACACTCATCACATTTCTCTATGCATTCCGGATATGGAATAAAGCCTCCCACTGATTTTGCAACTGGTTTGGCTACGTGTAATTCTGTAAGTAATTTTTCTGCATGCGTGCATATGTCAGTAACACATATCAAGATTTTAGAACCAATTAATATATATGCTAAGTAATATAGGAAAAATGTTACAAAAATAAATACTCAAAGGAATAATACTAAGTTATCAAACAAATAAGAACATAAAATCGAATAGAAACTAGTTACCCGCATATTCGATTGCTGGTTTCTTGGAGTCGGAATCAGTCTTTTTACCACAATAGCATAATGCAGCCTCAATTGGATAAGGTAAAGTGCAAATTACACACTCATCACATTTTTCAATGCATTCCGGATATGGAATAAAGCCTCCCACTGATTTTGCAACTGGCTTAGAGACCAAGTCCAGTTCTTTATGCAATTCTTCTGCATGTATGAGCATGTTAGTAACACAGAGAAATTTAGCAGTGTTGATAAAGAAAGTATCTAATGATGATTGATTCAAATCGGTTAATTACCGGCCGTTTTAGTGGTTAATGATTTGATGGGGTCACCACAAACGCAGATTGATAGTTCAGGCGGCCAAATTGCAGTACAAGCGCAAACATGCTTGCAGGTTTTCTGGCATTCTGAATATGGCATCATCTCTGATTTCACTTTGCTGCTACTCAGTTTCTCTTCTTGGACTAAAGCAACCGGCTTCTTGGACAACAAGTTGTCTCCGCAAATGCACACATTGCTCTCAGGGGGCCATTTTAGTGTACAAAAACATTTATCGCAAGTTTTGATGCATTCTGTATATGGAATGGTGCCTGAAGACTCAACTTTAATATTTTCTTTTTCTTTTTCTATCACCTGCACTTGTGCTCCGTCTGCACAAAAAAAAGAAATGGTATATTAAAATATAAGTACTCAATAATAAATGTTGTATAGTTTTACAATTTATACGTGTCATCGTTTCTTATGCGTGATAAATCTTAAATCTTCTTTTTTATTAGTTATCCCTATTTTATTAGATGTCCCCAAAACTCAAATAGACGTCGGTAATGTCTAGTATATTGGTTTACCGGTTCTTGTCTTTGATTCTAAATTTGAAGTAGTTTTGGCTTTTCTCTTTTATTTGATGAAAAAAGTTGTTGGAGTTAATTGCAGAACCCTGTATATATGTTTCATATAAAATTCATATATATATATATATATATATAGATATGAATTTTATATATCAAGAGCCAAAGTTCTATTCCATGTAGTTAGTGTGTGTATGTGTATGCATATACCCGCGCGCGCCGGTTCAATTATATATCAAGAACCATAGTTCTATTCCATATGGTTAGTCCTCGTTGATTTGATGCATGCTTTTACCGCAGCTATGTGGATAATTCCAAAAGAGTTAAAGTACTTGTCTTCTTTCACATGAATTATAATAGAAACTGTACATCAATTATTGTATGTCAACTACAACAATATCAATAGAGAACAACAAAATTATTTCATGTTCTCATAACCTAGTTAAATTACCAGATTTTTGGAGTTCTGCAAATGGTTTCCACTGTCCGCAAGTGCACTCTGCAAGCTCTGGCACACGCCTATCGCAAACGCAAGCGTCACAGATACGGCCACACAGTAGATATGGAATTTTCTGGCATTCTTGTAATTGCACAATATAAGTTAATCAATTACACCAATAATTAATCAATTATACCAATAATATACGTCTATTCTATTCTGATATGATTCAACTAATTTAACAACAGGAAGAAACATAGACAAACAATAATATCAACATGTAAATTTTGAAGTGGAACTAATTAGTTTATAGCTAGCTAAGTAGGTATAGGTAATTAATTACCAGAATTAGGGTCTGGCTGGTTCTTGGAGGTAAGGAGCTGGCCAAATAGGTCTAAGCGAGCATGAGCACTAGTTGCTGCCAAAGTCATGGCAAGCAACATTAAGAAACTCACTTTCAACATACTTCTGAAACTCATAGTGTTCTCTCACTCAACTCTCAACTCAGTGTGTGACTGTGTGAGAAATGTAGAGGCCAGTGAGGGCTATTTATAGCTCAAAATTGTACCGACATCTTCTTGAATCTTGATATAAAATATATATCTAATACTAATTAAAAATGAAAACGTGTTTCTTCTGTTTTTCTTTTCTTCTGGCAAGATGCCATTGTCCAATCAAGATCCATAACGTGGACCACAACATATATATGTTTTGGCTGCCTCTGTTGTAAACAAGTCTGAGCCATTGATCAAGATTACTAGGGATAAGGTAATTAGTGGTCCAATATTACAATAACATACACCAATTTCTACAAAATGCGACGTGATTTAAGAACACTGCGTTTACCCTTTTGATGAATTTTTACAACCTTGAGTTCAATGGAATGGGATGATTTTTACAACCCACGCTTTGTTTCTTGGTTTTTCTTGATTTCTTTCCTTGATCTTATGGTTGGTAAACTTATAGCGTGTTCCTCTTTATTCACATGTATAAGCTTTGGCTTTCGACCCACGTAAATTCGTTAGTGGTGTTTCTAATACTCCTACAAAGAAAGAAACTAGAACCCGAACCTGAACAACTACGTACAAAAGCTAAGAGAGAAGACCACCGGCGGATAGCCATCATTTGAGTTGCTAGATTCCTTAATGTTAATTGGGTACTAATTTCTGTGGTTATACTTCTATTATGAAGGTCTATGTATATTTTTATTAACCCCACGTATCCTTGCTATTAATGGTAAACATAGGAAAGGATTTTTCGCCATGGAAGATAGATGAAACAGAGAAGTAGAGTGAAAACTGAGGTTTCAAGGTCTTTTCTTTCTGGCAAATGGGTAGTTTCAATAGTTCCAAATTTTCTGGCAAATATAAATATTTCACGATGAATGTATTTGAAAATAGGAATATCAAATCGCACATTATTTTTCGTCATCATTGAATTTGCGAAGGATTTTTTTTTTTCAATAAGATCATTGAGTAAAGTAAGTTGGCGGTGATAGTCATAATATGAAATCAAGAAACCTAGCTAGAGAACTTCACCATATTCTATTTTTCATGAACGTTCGCTAAACATAGTCCCATGACTAAATATAGGTTTTTTGTCCATTTACCTAATTTCTAGAGATTTTTTCCCACTTACCCCATTAAGTTTTTTTTAATTCCCTCTTACACAAAACACTCTAAGAATGTCTTCCCTAATACCCCATTAAGATTTTTTTTTAATATCATTTTACCCTCACCCCTTTGTTACATAGAGACAAACAGAGAGAGAGAGAGAAAGAGAGAGAGAGATAAAGCAACTATAGGAGACTACGCCGGAGCCAGGTCACCGGCCGCCGGAATCCGGCTAAATTTCACGGGATTCCAGTCACCGACCTCCGTCCACTAGAATTTTTTGAAAATCTCACTGAAAATGTTTATTGTCCCTAATAGACATGTATTGCCCCCCAGCAAATGTCTATTGTCCTAATAGACGTCTATTGCCCCCTAATAGGACTTTCAATCGTCAGAATGGAAATCAATCTCTCTAAATTTAGGTAAATAAAACTTTGATTATAGAAGGAAAAAACACAAGGAGACTATATCAATTCAAAACATTTATTGCCCCCCAATAGATATTCAAAACTTTTTTTACTTTCCCTCTGTCCTTTTACTTAAAAAAAAAAATCTGATTTGTGCACCCAGAAAATGATCTGGGCACCTATGTCCTCTTCTCCCATGTTTCTGGCTGCAGATCTGGGACCGGAAGTAGTCTTCCGACGAGGCAAGGGTCGTGGATGATGTCGCCGGCTCGAGCCCAGAGCCTCCTCGAAACCCGAATTGATTCACTCATTTCTATTTTTCGTCGTTATCACTTGAACATCCGCAATTGACCAAATTGGCAACGAGATCTCCGATTGGCCTTCTGCTTTGTCGCAACGGGATCAGCCTGGTCCCAGTTGGTCGATCGACACCAAAGCGAGGCAAAATTGAAACGAAGATGGCACCACATGAAACCGAAAATGATGCCAGTATATTCCTCCTATCTCTGAGTGGCTGCATCGTCGCCAGAGCTGGAGGAGAGAGGGAGACGACCTAGGTCGAACGTCGGAGCTGAAGGGGAGAGAGAGAGAGGGCCGGGTCGAGCTTCGAAGCCGGAGGAGAGATGGCTGGGTCGATGGGCGGAGTTAGAGAAGAGAGAGCGGAGTTCAGTTGGGAGAGATGGGGGGGAGAGAGAGAGAGAGAGATTGGATGAGAGAGAGTCATAGAGATTGATGTTAAGTGGCGTAGCTGTAATTCATTAATTGTGTTTAGGGCAAAATAGTCATTTGTTGTTAAATTGTGTATGTGGGAAGAAAAAACTGTTACTGGGGTAAATGAGATAATTTTTTGTTGTTTTTACGCTTTTGGTCAAGGTTCCACTAAATATATATGCCATATGTTTGTGCTTTTGGTCAAGGTTCCACTAACAAAGTGTGTAGATTGCATTCTGGCTAGTATTTGAACCTCACAGAGGAAGGGAGGGAGGGAGGGAAGAAGTCGATAGCATAATCAAGAGACAGCTAGAGCAGTCACCACCATCTTTTCAGAGGGTTTGTTTGTTTCCAGTGCATTATGCCCACGTTTATTCATGCATGCGTGCATGAGGATACCTTCATAAGCAATTCAAAAGTGAGTAGCCCTAGGGATTAATATAAATACATGCAAAAAGAGGAGTAAGAATAACATACCAAAAATACCAATGATCATTGAGTTATAACTCATTCGATACTTAATTCACTGTCGTTAAATCGCTTGTAGAAGTTGAGGGTATATTTGTAGAAACACTAAATGTACATTTCTACTTGAAAAAACAATTTTTTCTAGATAAAAAATGACATTTTTTTTCAAATTAAAGTTAAACTTTGTTTTAAAATTCTTTTTTCATTAGAAATTATCATTAAACTATAAAAATTTGAAAAAGAAATCTAATAACTTTCTTCAAAAAATTCATTTTTATTTTAATATTTCTTTTTTAAATATTTATATGTAATTTGACTAAATAATCATTTCCGTACAGATTTTTAACTACACAATAGATGAGAGTGAGTTATGTGGAAGATAGATATTAAATTAAGTGAGTGAAGTGATATTTTTGAAAAAATCAGTGAATTAAATGTCGAACGGGTCATAACTCAGTAACGATTATTGATGTTTTTCTTTAACTTTTTGTTTTTTTTCCCTCACTCTTATACATTCCTTACAAATGAACACACCGGAAGAGTGAGCTATCGATCGAATTTCTATTTCTTAGCATTCCTCGGTGCTTCGTCTATGGACTACCGATGTTGACCACCGAATTGTGCATACACGACCTCTAATTTGAATCTAAAGACAAAACAGTGCACGCACCAACGTTTCAATTGAAATACACGTGATTTTAGGCTGAAGTCTAGAAATTATCATACCCACTTTGGACACGCATGCATGAGGTCCAGAAAATTCACGGGCTCTTGAATTGATGCGAGTAGTGGTAATATGGACAAACGTTTCGGCCCTATAAGATCCATGACAATGATGGGACGTACGTTCGCCGTTCGGTGAATATTTATATGGTAGAAATAAAAGACTAATAAAGACCGATTAACGTATAGTAATTAAGAGTGATAAATTAGTTCAGATTTTATTGGTTGACTTTTCAATTAGAAATAATAATAAGAGCATTTTTAGCAATGCTAGTTATTTTTTAGTCAAATTTTAACTAAAGTAGCTAAAAAGTCATTTTAGCTAGCCACTTTAGAAATATGTTTGTATCAGTGCTCTATACTTTAGTTAATTTTGAATCTATATTACTTTTTAAATGAATATTAAATAGTTTAAATGCATTTATAAATTATATAAAATAACTCAAAATGAATGTTTTAAATTATAGAGAGCCTTATCTCGCTCTCTATATTTAGGAGCATAGCTAAAAATTATAATAGAGAGCCACTTACGAGTCTGATGCAGCTGCTACAATAGATAAAAAACTAAACATGCTCTCTAAAATAGCTAAAGAGCTAAAATAGAGTCTGCTAAAGATGCTATAAGTGGTGATATATATATATATGTGTGTGTGTGTGTGTGTGTGTGTGTGTCTACAGCTCGGTTCTGAAGTAGACATCCGCACTTGGCTAAAGTGCGGAAGGCGTCGTAGTAGCGGCCTTCCAAGCGGCGACGGCGGCTCGGGGCTTAGCGATGGAGGCCGGAGGCATCCAGACGGTTCTGTGCAGTGATTGAGGTCGAAGGAGGTCGAGGTTGCAGGTCTTGGGCAGCAACCTCGCCTGCAACTGCAGGTATCTGGGCAGCGCTGCAACCACATCGCCTGTGACTCCTCCGACTGCAGACCAGTCCGGCCAACCCCTGGCCTTCCTCAGGCAAGCCCCGCCGCTCCGGCGCCCCGAGCCCAGCTGCAGAGTCGCCGTCCTCACTTTAGCAAAAGTGTAGACGTCCTCTTTAGAACCACTCCGTATATGTGTGTGTGTGTGTATGTGTGTGTGTATATTATATGTATTTATTTTTCATTAGGACACAACGTATAGAAAATTTTTATTTAAATAAACTAGGTGAAGTCTTTAGAGAGACAATTGGTAATGATCATATAAATATGAATATTACTATATAGTGAGCATTTGGCAGCAACAAAATAGTAATATATGTGCATGTGTACGGTATCCAAGAACGATGTTTGAACACCTCAGAACTCGCAACTTTCTCACCCGTCCAAAAAAAAAATACAAATAGCTTGACTTTTCACCCAAAATTATAGACTATAGCACGTACATTCTTTACCAAAATTGCAAATTTTTATAGTTTTCACCAAATCTTCCTTCCCTAAATCATCAACTTACGAAACTCAAAACTCTCTACTCAATTTTTTTTTTGATGTTCCAAAAGTCGGAAATCTAAAAAAAATTTTGTGTCTCTACTCAATTAAGTCAAAATTTTTGTGATCTCTATTAGAACACATCATAAAATTCATTCTTTACCTTTATTGAGATTTTTGGTACATGATAATTTTAATAAAAAATGGTGCTGGAAAGATTTGACATGCATATCACGTGACCCCGTATGTGACACCTCCAAATGTGCCAAACCATGCCAAGGCTCCTTTCTATGTGTGTATTCTCATTCCAAAATCTCATGATTGCTAAAGGATGATATTTAAGATGTGTTCAAATTGACACACTTGAAAATTCTCAAACCATTTTTTTTCTTTTTACGATTTTCTAAAGTTGAATAGCTAAAATTAACATGAAAGACAATCGAGTTGACATTTTGAGATCCATCCCGAAAACACCTTCTATAAATCATGGTCCACCAATTGTAATTTTTGTGGAACATATGAGTGCCAATCATAGGCATTATAAAGCTTATGAGTAGACCAAATCTTAAACTTTGAGGTTAGCACTTGAAAACCTAGAAAGAGATAAATTTAGATTCCGCTTATTATATGTAGGGCTGTCAATGGGTCGTGTCGGATCAAGGTATTTATCATGTCGCAAGAGACAAACCCAAATCCAACCTATTTAATAATCGTGTCAAAAATTTAAACCCAAATCCAACCTATTTATTAAACGGATTACCCGTTTCCAACCCGCTTAACTCATTTAATAAATAGATCATGTTGTGTTAGATAAAATGACTCATTTAAAGGTTAACAATGTGACCAATTTAACTAAAAAAATGCATAAATTGATTAAATTCACTAAAAACTCCAGAAGACGAAGATATAAATAATTATATATAATTCATAAATAATTAAATCCAACAATTATAAAGAAAAATATTTCAAGCTGTCTAATCCTATGATCAAATACTCTCAACGTTCAAACTTTCAAGAAGAAGTTTAGCATAATCGGGTTATACAGGTTCACTTCGTGTTGGCTGGTTGACCCGTGGTCGACCCATTTTGTCGTGCCCTGAAATTTTTAATAACAATGAATTCAAATCCGAAACGTGAATTAAATAACTCACTTAAATAACATCCAGAATTTTTTTTCCAAAAACAAACACACCACTCGCCATTCAAATATAAAATCCCGAAAACCTCGAGTTCATTATTACAACTTACTCTCACAAATTAAATTTTAAAGCTCTAAATGAGCATAACACAAGTCACAATACAATGCTGTAAAACAATACTGCAACTCTAAACTGCACAATCACCACCCTGGTTCTCCTGACCTGCAGGATTAACCGCTACATCATTTGAATAGTGTACTGGGATTGCAACAACACAAAATCCGGTAAGCTTTTGAAAGGTCGTATGAGTAAATAAGAATGAACGGTTGATTTATTAAATCACAATTCTTTTAACTCAAGTAACAACCAACAATCCCAACATTCACAAAGAAACCACAATCTCAAAAATCAGTCATTAAAATCATCAACTCTAAATCACCAAGAATTAATACGGGATCTAAGCTCACATCTTTCTTCTCAAAACCTCGAAGTCGAAATAAAATAGTTTCGAAACTAATTTTCTCGTACAACGACACATGAATCAAGCCCATATTTCATAATTCATATAATTGAACAAATATTGAATTATATAAATTAATTGAGTGAAAATTCGAGTCTTCACACATTTATTAAAAGGGTCATGGCGGGTTGACCCACGGCCGACCCGCTTTATAATCGTGCGGGTTTCGAGTCGTGTTATCGGGTTCTGTCAGAATTGACAGCCCTAATTATATGAGATATATTTCAATTCTGTCAAATCTGTCCAAGACCGTTAAATATTACCTTGTATTTAAATCAAAAAACATAAATATGAGAAATAACCTTTACAGGGAATGAAGGATGGCTTCCTTTTTCTTTTTTTTTAAATAATGGAAATTTCATTGATAATATCGCATGCCAAGAATGTCATTACATACCCACCCGCTGACATAATATTGACCAAAACAAGAAATCGTGAAGAAGCCATAATGGTACATAGAATAGACCAACTATAACTTATTGCTTACTTAAAAGAAGTGAGCCTATAATTATGAAAACACCATAGCAAATAGCCACCACTACAAAAGTGCATAGTTTCCTAAATAATAAGGAATTATTAGAAAGTAAAAACTAACTATTAGAAAAGCCCAAAAAGGCAGACCACAGGAAAGTCACCATTCCAGCCCAATAAGCATGTTCAGACCCAAGCCCAGTACCAATCTCCTCTACGCGACAATTGCATGCACAGCTGCCTCATCACTTCCGATCGATCAAGGCTCACGACCATGCTGGCAAGACCACACCGCCACTCCTGCGCCGCACGATTTGCACCGTCATGCTCATCGTCATCACGACCTGCCAGATCCAAATCCCGTCGTCGATGAGTCTAGGATACCAGCGCTGAAGCTCCACCACCGTACACCACAGCCACCGTGCATCAGAGGTTCGGTGTCAAGAACTCCGCCTCAATCCATGCCGAAAGGTAGAGCAGCAACCCTCCCACGGAAACCTGCTGAGCCATAGCCTCAAGAAAAACCCCGTCCGGATGCACTCACCATCCTCGACAAGGCCAAAGGCTTGCCTCAGGCGGGAGCCGCCGGACGAGACGCAAAGATGGAAAACGGAAAAAACCCTAGGTCTCCTCTTCTTCGAGAGAGAGGCGGCTCCCGACTTTTTGTAAGGATGGATTCCTCTTATTTTCGGCTTTACGGGGTTAATTAACACAATAATATCATTCTGTACTGGGCAACGTCACTTGCATGGGAAGATAGGACGACAAGATTGTTAATTTCCTGTTGCATCAATTCGGGTATAACAAATCTCTCGAAAGACAACAGATACATAACCTCCAAAAGCCACCCCAAGGCGCCAACAGTCAGCAACAGAAATCGATCACTTAAACACAACAATATGCAGATCTCCTCAGAGATTTCTGCTGATCGCCGAGCAGTGTACGTACGGCGTCCCAAATGAAATATACAAACCCAGGTGTCAGTTCCTTTCTATATCAGTTCTTGTCCTATATATATGATATCCAGGTCAATATATGACATGCATGCAGCTAGGTCAGAAATTGTAGGGCCTGGGCTCTCATTTCCTGATGACAAATAATGGTATAGGGGCAACGATTTTCTCCTTTTTAAGGTGTGTGTGATACAAATAATATAGGAATTGGTCCAGGTTAACTTTATCGATTGGCCGTTCAATTATAGAGAAGGTGTATGCATGGACCAATATTAAATATTTTGCACATGTTAGACTAGATTTCTGGCATCTTCTAAGTTGCAAGATAATTGAGAAGCTTGAGCTTCTTCTTGAGTTTTTTCACCTTTTTGTACATTAATTCTTTTATTCATGACATTTTTTCTTTTCTTTTTCTAATGAGAGTAGAAACAGCTTTGCATTGGCTGGGCAAAAGGTTGGGGCTAAAGCTAATATTGCTAGTAAACTTTATTTTCATAACAAGCTGATTGAAACTGACAACAAGCATACAGCTTAATTAAGACCGCTTACATATAGGCATAAGCAAATGCAAGCTTGTTCTACATAGAAACTAACTAAAGCCTTAAAACACATCATTAAGGCAGCTCAAAGGAAGTCTAGGGCATCATCACTAGAAGTATATCCAACAAATTATAGCCCTTTTATTTATCACGAACTCGACCATTTGGGGAAGAAGCTAGCAGCTAAGCTAGATGGGGAGGGCTCTGCCTTCAGCTTCGGTCTTCTTACCGCAATAGCACAATGCTTTCTCAATTGGATAAATAAATGTACAAATTGTACACTCATCACATTTCTCTATGCATTCCGGATATGGAATAAAGCCTCCCACTGATTTTGCAACTGGTTTGGCTACGTCCAATTCTGTGAGTAATTTTTCTGCATGCGTGCATATTGTTAGAATTCTAGGTATGAATCTAGAGGAGGAAGAAGAAGGAAGGAAAAGAAATGCAAAGAAACTGAGGACTACATTGTGACTGGAAAATCTGATTACATTTTTTTTACAGCAAAATTTTCTTTATATACTAGAAGAAAACCAATCAAGCACTATTACTATACCACCCTTAACACATGTGTTAGTAACACATATCAAGATTTTAGAACCACTTATATATATGCCACGTAATATAGGAAAAATGTTACCGAAATAACTACGCAAAGGAATAACTGTAAGTTAACAAACAAATAAGAACATAAAATCGAATTGAAACTAGTTACCCGCATATTCGATTGCGGGTATCTTGGAGTTGGAAGCAGTCTTTTTACCAGAATAGCACAGTGCAGCCTCGATTGGAAATTTTTTAGTGCAAATTACACACTCTATCACATTTTTCAATGCATTCCGGATATGGAATAAAGCCTCCTACTGATTTTGCAACTGGCTTGGAGACCAAGTCCAGTTCTTTATGCAATTCTTCTGCATGTATGGGCATGTTAGTAACACAGATATCTAGTATTGTTGATAAAGAAAGTATTTAATGATTATTATTCAAATTGGTTAATTACCGGCCACATTAGTGGTTGATGATTTGATGAAGTCACCACAAATGCACGTTGATAGTTCAGGTGGCCAAATTAGTGTACAAGCGCATACATGCTTGCAGGTTTTCTGGCATTCTGAATATGGCATTATCTCTGATTTCACGTTGCTGCTACTCATTTTCGCTTCTTGGACTAAAGCAACTGGCTTCTTGGACTTCTTGTTGTCTCCGCAAATGCACACATTGCTCTCAGGGGGCCACTTTCGTGTACAAAAACATTTATCGCAAGTCTTTATGCACTCTGTATACGGAATGGTGCCTGAAGACTCAACTTCAATATCTGATTTTTCTTTTTCTATCACCTGCACATGTGCTTCGTCTGCACCAAAAAGAAATGGTATATTAAAACTTAATATTAATGTTGGATAGTTTCTCAATTGAAGCCCTTTCTTAATTTATACATGTCATCGATTGATCCTTATGCATGGCTAGACTTATATCCTTTTTTTCTGTATTAGTTAACCCAACTTTATTAGATGTCCCCGACGGTAATGTCTAGTAACTCGGTTCACTGGTTCTTCTCTTCGTCTTTTCTAAATTTGAGTCCTTTTTTCTCTTTTTCAATGAGAAAGTTGTTGGAGTTTATTGTCGAGCACTGTATATATGTTCGTATGAAATACACATATATGTATTCGCCAGTTCAATTATATATCAAGAGCCAGAGTTCTGCTCCATGTAGATGGTCCTCGTTGATTTTGATGCATGTATCTATGTGGATAATTTCGAAAGAGTTAAAGTACTTGTCTTTTTTCATATGAGTTAAAATAGAAACAACATATCATTTATCATGTGTCAACTACAACAATATTGATAGAGAACAACAAAATTATTTCATGTTGTCATAACCTAGTTAAATTACCAGATTTTTGGAGTTCTGCAAATGGTTTCCACTGTCCGCAAGTGCACTCTGCAAGCTCTGGCACGCGCCTATCGCAAATGCATGCGTCACAGACACGGTCGCATAGTAGAAATGGAATTTTCTGGCATTCTTGTAATTGGATAATAACGTATATATAAGTTAATTAATCAATTACACCAAGAATATACGTCTATTCTATTCTGATGATGTAATTTAACTAATTTTAACAACGGGAAGAAACATAGACAAGCAATAATATGATCATGTAAATCTTGAACTTGAACTAAGATAACTGAGTACAGGAAATTACCATAATTAGGGTCTGGTTGGTTCTTGGAGGTAAGAAGCTGGCCAAATAGGTCTAAGCGAGCATGAGCACTAGTTGCTGCCAAAGTCATGGCAAGCAACATTAAGAAACTCACTTTCAACATACTTCTGAAACTCATACTGTTCTCTCACTCAACTCTCGACTCAGTGTGTGAAAAATGTAGAGGCGAGTGAGGGCTATTCATAGCTCAAAATTGTATCGACATCTTCTTGAAGATAAGAATAATCTAATAGTACTAATTAAAAATGGAAACGTGTTTCTTCTGTATTTCTTTTCTTCTGGCAAGATGCCATTGTCCAATCAAGATCCATAACGTGGACCACAATATATATATGTTTTGGCTGCCTGTGTTGTAAACAAGTCGGAGCCATTGATCAAGTATTAGGGATAAGGTAGTTAGTGATCCAATATTACACTATCACACACCAATTTCCACAAAATGCGACGTGATCTAAGAAGAAGACTGCCTTTATCCCTTCGATGAATTTTTACAACCTTGAATTAATGGAATGGGATGATTTTTACAACCCATGCTTTTTTTCTTGGTCTTTCTTGATTTCTCTCCTTGATCTTCTTATGGTTGGTGAACTTACAACATGTTCCTCTTTATTCACAATTTCACATGTATAAACTTTGGCTTTCCACCCATGTAAATTGTTGATGTGGTGGTTACTGGTGTTTCTAATACTCATACAAAGAAAGAAATTAGAACCCGAACCTGAACAACAACTACAAAAGCTGAGAGAGAAGACCACCTGTGGATAGCCATCATTTGAGTTGCTAGATTCCTTAATATTGAGTACTAATTTCTGTGGTTATATTTCTATTATCAAGGTCTATGTATATTTTTATAAACCACATATATATCCTTGCTATTAATGGTAAACATGGGAAAGGATTTTTCGCCATTGAAGATAGATTAACAGAGAAGTAGAGTGAAAGGTGAGGGTTCAAGCTCTTTCATTTCTGGCAAATGGGTAGTTTCAACAGTTTTAAATTTTCTAGCAAATATAGATATTTCACGATGACGTATTTGAAGACAGGGAATATCCAATCACACAATATTTTGTGTCATCATTGAATTTACGAAGGATTTTGTTTTCAATAAGATCACCTAGTAAAATAAGTTGGCGGTTATCGAGAAAACTAGCTAGACAGCTTCTCCATATTCTAGCTATTTTTAAGGAACGTTCGCGAAAAGTAGCCCTATGACTAAATATATATGTAATATGTTTCAGTATCAAATGTGTAGATTGCATTCCGGCTAGTATTTGAACCTCACAGAGGGAGGGAGGGAGGGAGGGAGGGAGACGATAGCGTCATCAAGAGCCAGCTAGAGCAGTCACCACCATCTTTTTAGAGAGTTTGTTTGTTTTCAGTGCATTATACCCATGCCATGTTTATATGAAGATATTAGGTCCACAAAAGTCCGGTCAGAATTTTCAAAAAAAAAAAGTACATTTGTTGAATATGCTAAAAAAAAAAAGGGAAAATTACTGGTCCCCCTTTAACTTTGGGCGCGTCGACAGTTCAGTCCCTCACATTTTAAATTAAACAGTTCAGTCCTTATTCTCTTTAATTTTCACACAGTATGTCCAAAATGACTATTTTACCCCTCACTTGTTTTTTTTTTTTTTTAATTCTTCTCTCTTTTTTTAATTATTTTTTCTGCTTCTCTCTCTCCTTCCCCCTCCTAACAACAAAAAGAGGAAACATTTTTATTTATTGGTAGGGGAAGATATATATATATATATATATATATATAGAGAGAGAGAGAGAGAGGCACATAACAAAATTATAAGAAAAAAAATGACTCCTCCTAAAAACAAAGAGAGGGAAACATTTTTATTTGTTGGTAGGGGAAGACATATATATATATATATATAGAGAGAGAGAGAGAGATGCACAAAACATAATTATTAAAAAAAAAGGACTCCTCCTAAAAAACAAAGAGAGGGAAACTTTTTTATTTGTTGGTAGGGGAAGAGATATATATATATATATATATATATATATATGTATATATGTATATATAGGGAGAGAGAGAGAGGGACAAAACATAATTACAAAAAAAATTAAAATAAAGGAAAAAAAAGGAAGTGAGGGGCTAAAATAGTCATTTTAGACCTATTGTGTGAAAATTAAAGAGAATAAGGACTAAACTGTTTAGTTTAAAAAACGAGGGACTGAACTGTCGACTCACCCAAAGTATAAGGGAGGACCAGTAATTTCCCAAAAAAAAAAAATGACCCATTAATGTGTAGTGACTTACGGTGACAAATTGGTTCAGGTTTTATAGATAGGCATCTTTGTACATGTTTTTAATTGACCCTAAATTTTCTCACTTTAAATATATTATACCATTACGATGCACGTGTGATTAGTGAAGATCCTTCAATTGTGACCAACTTCTTTAATTTTTTTTTTTTACATTTATGATTTTCTACTTCATTTTATTTTACTAAAATAATTATTTAGATGATTTCATTATGAATTCTTCTCTCTTTTTTTAATTATTTTTTCTGCTTCTCTCTCTCCTTCCCCCTCCTAACAACAAAAAGAGGAAACATTTTTATTATTGGTAGGGGAAGATATATATATATATATATATATACATATATATAGAGAGAGAGAGAGAAAGATATATATATATATATATATATATATATATATATATGTATAAAGAGAGAGAGGCACAAAACAAAATTATAAGAAAAAAAATGACTCCTCCTAAAAACGATGAGAGGGAAACATTTTTATTTGTTGGTAGGGGAAGATATATATATATATATATATATATATATATATATATATATATAGAGAGAGAGAGAGAGAGAGAGATGCACAAAACATAATTATTAAAAAAAAGGACTCCTCCTAAAAAACAAAGAGAGGGAAACTTTTTTATTTGTTGGTAGGGGAAGAGAGATATATATATATATATATATATATGTATATATATAGGGAGAGAGAGAGAGAGGCACAAAACATAATTATAAAAAAAATTAAAATAAAGGAAAAAAAGGAAGTGAGGGGTAAAATAGTCATTTTAGACCTATTGTGTGAAAATTAAAGAGAATAAGGACTAAACTGTTTAGTTTAAAAAACGAGGGACTGAATTGTCGACTCACCTAAAGCATAAGAGGGTACCAGTAATTTCCCAAAAAAAAAAAGACCCATTAATGTGTAGTGACTTACGGTGACAAATTGGTTCAGGTTTTATAGATCGGCGTCTTTGTACGTGTTTTTAATTGACCCTAAATTTTCTCACTTTAAGTATATTATACCATTAAGATGCACATGTGATTAGTGAAGATCCTTCAATTGTCACCAACTTCTTTAATTTTTTTTTTACATTTATGATTTTCTACTTCATTTTATTTTACTAAAATAATTATTTAGATGATTTCATTATGAATTCTTATTTTTAGACTAAAGAGTGTTTAGGACAATTCATAATTTAATGAATCCTAAACCCTTCACTTTATAGTATAGATAGATAGACAGACAGATGTAATACAGCATCCCTGCCTGGCTAATTAACATAATTATAAAGTACATAATGTACGTATAGAGTGCATGTCGAGCCGGATGGCCGGGTCAAACTGTTTTAGCACGATAGTAATCCGATATCCTTATCTAAGTCTACCAGTGTATTGAGCAAAGGTTACACAGTCAAACTCAAGTTGAGCCAACCTTAATAAGCAATTCAAAAGGGCGTAGCCCATGGGATTAATATAAATACATGCCGAAAGAGGAGTAAGAATAACTTTTATTATATTTTCTCTCTTATAAAAAAGTGAGTCATCGAATTCCTATTTCTTAGCATTAAAAACTTCACCCCGGCCTCAGTGCTTGAAGGAGTTCAAGCCTCTATGGACCACCGAATAAAGGTGTCCACAAATTTGAGTCTAACGACAACACAGTGCATGCACCTATGTTCAAGTTGAAATACACGTGATTTTAGGCTGGAGTCTATC